>OW796107.1:8937163-9380302 GCA_941860345.1 Chrysodeixis includens | reverse complement strand
AGAATGGTGATTCGTAGCAGTTGCTGAAAATGGTGATTCGTAGCAGTTGCTCAAAATGGTGATTCGTAGCAGTTGCTCAAAATGGTGATTCGTAGCTGTTGCTCAAATCGGTGATTCGTAGCAGTTGCTCAAAATGGTGATTCGTAGCAGTTGCTCAGAATGGTGATTCGTAGCAGTTGCTCAAAATGGTGATTCGTAGCAGTTGCTCAGAATGGTGATTCGTAGCAAATGCTCAAAATGGTGATTCGTAGCAGTTGCTCAGAATGGTGATTTTTGGCAGTTGCTCAAAATGGTGATTCGTAGCAGTTGCTCAGAATGGTGTTTCGTAGCAGTTGCTCAAAATGGTGATTCGTAGCAGTTGCTCAGAATGATGATTCGTAGCAAGTGCTTAAAATGGTAATTCGAAGCAGTTGCTCAGATTGGTGATTCGTAGCAGTTGCTCAAAATGGTGATTCGTAGCAGTTGCTGAAAATGGTGATTCGTAGCAGTTGCTCAGAATGGTGATTCGTAGCAGTTGCTCAAAATGGTGATTCGTAGCAGTTGCTCAAAATAAAGATTCGTAGTTGTTGCTCAAATCGGTGATTTGTAGCAGTTGCTCAAAATGGTTATTCAAAGCAGTTGCTCAGAATGGTGATTCGTAGCAGTTGCTCAAAATGGTGATTCGTAGCAGTTGCTCAGAATGATGATTCGTAGCAGTTGCTTAAAATGGTGATTCGTAGCAGTTGCTCAGAATGGTGATTTTTGGCAATTGCTCAAAATGGTGATTCGTAGCAGTTGCTCAGAATGGTGATTCGTAGCAGTTGCTCAAAATGGTGATTCGTAGCAGTTGCTCAAATCGGTGATTCGTAGCAGTTGCTCAAAATGGTGATTCATAGCAGTTGCTCAGAATGGTGATTCGTAGCAGTTGCTCAAAATGGTGATTTGTAGCAGTTGCTCAGAATGGTGATTCGTAGCAGTTGCTGAAATCGGTGATTCGTAGCAGTTGCTCAAAATGGTGATTCGTAGCAATTGCTCAAAATGGTGATTCGTAGCTGTTGCTCAAAATGGTGATTCGTAGCAGTTGCTAAGAATGGTGATTCGTAGCAGTTGCTCAAATCGGTGATTCGTAGCAGTTGCTCAGAATGGTGATTCGTAGCAGTTGCTCAAAATGGTGATTCGTAGCAGTTGCTCAAAATGGTGATTCGTAGCAGTTGCTCAAGATGGTGATTCGTAGCAGTTGCTCAAAATGGTGATTCGTAGCAGTTGCTCAAAATGGTGATTTGTAGCAGTTGCTCAGAATGGTGATTCGTAGCAGTTGCTCAAATCGGTGATTCGTAGCAGTTGCTCAGAATGGTGATTCGTAGCAGTTGCTCAAAATGGTGATTCGTAGCAGTTGCTCAGAATGGTGATTCGTAGCAGTTGTTAAGAATGATAATTCGTAGTTGTTGCTCAAAATGATGATTCGTAGCAGTTGCTCAGAATGGTGATTCGTAGCAGTTGCTCAAAATGGTGATTCGTAGCAATTGCTCAAAATGGTAATTCGTAGCAGTTGCTCAAAATGGTGATTCGTAGCAAATGCTCAAAATGGTGATTCGTAGCAGTTGCTCAGAATGGTGATTCGTAGCAAGTGCTTAAAATGGTAATTCGAAGCAGTTGCTCAGAATGGTAATTCGTAGTAATTGCTCAAAATGGTGATTCGTAGTTGTTGCTCAAAATGGTGATTCGTAGCAGTTGCTCAAAATGGTGATTCGTAGCAGTTGCTCAGAATGGTGATTCGTAGCAATTGCTCAAGATGGTGATTCGTAGCAGTTGCTCAGAATGGTGATTTGTAGCAGATGCTCAGAATGGTGATTTGTAGCACTTGCTCTAAATGGTGATTCGTAGCAGTTGGCTCAAATCGGTGATTCGTAGCAGTTGCTAAAAATGGTGATTCGTAGCAATTGCTCAAAATGGTGATTCGTAGCAATTGCTCAAAATGGTGATTTGTAGCAGTTGCTCAGAATGGTGATTCGTTGCGGATGCTGAAAATGGTGATTCGTAGCAGTTGCTCAGAATGATGATTCGTAGCAATTGCTCAGAAAATGGTGATTCGTAGCAATTGCTCAAAATGGTGATTCGTAGCAGATGCTCAGAATGGTGATTTGTAGCACTTGCTCTAAATGGTGATTCGTAGCAGTTGGCTCAAATCGGTGATTCGTAGCAGATGCTCAGAATGGTGATTTGTAGCACTTGCTCTAAATGGTGATTCGTAGTTGTTGCTCAAAATGATGATTCGTAGCAGTTGCTCAGAATGATGATTCGTAGCAGTTGCTCAAAATGGTGATTCGTAGCAATTGCTCAAAATGGTGATTCGTAGCAGTTGCTGAAAATGGTGATTCGTAGCAGTTGCTCAAAATAGTGATTCGTAGCAAGTGCTTAAAATGGTAATTCGAAGTCGTTGCTCAGAATGGTAATTCGTAGTAATTGCTCAAAATGGTGATTCGTAGTTGTTGCTCAAAATGATGATTCGTAGCAGTTGCTCAGAATGGTAATTCGTAGTAGTTACTCAGAATGGTGATTCGTAGCAATTGCTCAAGATGGTGATTCGTAGCAGTTGCTCAAAATGGTGATTCGTAGCAATTGCTCAAAATGGTGATTTGTAGCAGTTGCTCAGAATGGTGATTCGTAGCAGTTGCTCAGAATGGTGATTCGTAGCAATTGCTCAAAATGGTGATTCGTAGCAATTGCTCAAAATGGTGATTTGTATTAGTTGCTCAGAAAGGTGATTCGTAGCAGTTGCCCTGAATGGTGATTCGTAGCAGTTGCTCAAAATGGTGATTCGTAGCAGTTGCTCAGAATGATGATTCGTAGCAAGTGCTTAAAATGGTAATTCGAAGCAGTTGCTCAGATTGGTGATTCGTAGCAGTTGCTCAAAATGGTGATTCGTAGCAGTTGCTCAAAATAAAGATTCGTAGTTGTTGCTCAAATCGGTGATTTGTAGCAGTTGCTCAAAATGGTAATTCAAAGCAGTTGCTCAGAATGGTGATTTGTAGCAGTTGCTCAAAATGGTGATTCGTAGCAGTTGCTCAGAATGATGATTCGTAGCAAGTGCTTAAAATGGTAATTCGAAGCAGTTGCTCAGAATGGTGATTTGTAGCAGTTGCTCAAAATGGTTATTCAAAGCAGTTGCTCAGAATGGTGTTTCGTAGCAGTTGCTCAAAATGGTGATTCGTAGCAGTTGCTCAGAATGATGATTCGTAATAAGTGCTTAAAATGGTAATTCGAAGCAGTTGCTCAGATTGGTGATTCGTAGCAGTTGCTCAAATTGAAGATTCGTAGCAGTTGCTGAAAATGGTGATTCGTAGCAGTTGCTCAGAATGGTGATTCGTAGCAGTTGCTGAAAATGGTGATTCGTAGCAGTTGCTCAAAATGGTGATTCGTAGCAGTTGCTCAAAATAAAGATTCGTAGTTGTTGCTCAAATCGGTGATTTGTAGCAGTTGCTCAAAATGGTAATTCAAAGCAGTTGCTCAGAATGGTGATTTGTAGCAGTTGCTCAAAATGGTGATTCGTAGCAGTTGCTCAGAATGATGATTCGTAGCAAGTGCTTAAAATGGTAATTCGAAGCAGTTGCTCAGAATGGTGATTTGTAGCAGTTGCTCAAAATGGTTATTCAAAGCAGTTGCTCAGAATGGTGTTTCGTAGCAGTTGCTCAAAATGGTGATTCGTAGCAGTTGCTCAGAATGGTGATTCGTAGCAATTGCTCAAAATGGTGATTCGTAGCAATTGCTCAAAATGGTGATTTGTATTAGTTGCTCAGAAAGGTGATTCGTAGCAGTTGCCCTGAATGGTGATTCGTAGCAGTTGCTCAAAATGGTGATTCGTAGCAGTTGCTCAGAATGATGATTCGTAGCAAGTGCTTAAAATGGTAATTCGAAGCAGTTGCTCAGATTGGTGATTCGTAGCAGTTGCTCAAAATGGTGATTCGTAGCAGTTGCTGAAAATGGTGATTCGTAGCAGTTGCTCAGAATGGTGATTCGTAGCAGTTGCTCAGAATGGTGATTCGTAGCAGTTGCTCAAAATGGTGATTCGTAGCAGTTGCTCAAAATGGTGATTCGTAGCAGTTGCTCAAAATGGTGATTCGTAGCAGTTGCTCAAAATGGTGATTCGTAGCAGTTGCTCAGAATGGTGATTCGTAGCAGTTGCTCAAAATGGTGATTCGTAGCAGTTGCTCAGAATGATGATTCGTAGCAAGTGCTTAAAATGGTAATTCGAAGCAGTTGCTCAGAATGGTGATTTGTAGCAGTTGCTCAAAATGGTTATTCAAAGCAGTTGCTCAGAATGGTGATTTGTAGCAGTTGCTCAAAATGGTGATTCGTAGCAGTTGCTCAGAATGATGATTCGTAGCAAGTGCTTAAAATGGTAATTCGAAGCAGTTGCTCAGAATGGTGATTCGTAGCAGTTGCTCAAAATGGTGATTCGTAGCAGTTGCTGAAAATGGTGATTCGTAGCAGTTGCTCAGAATGGTGATTCGTAGCAGTTGCTGAAAATGGTGATTCGTAGCAGTTGCTCAAAATGGTGATTCGTAGCAGTTGCTCAAAATAAAGATTCGTAGTTGTTGCTCAAATCGGTGATTTGTAGCAGTTGCTCAAAATGGTAATTCAAAGCAGTTGCTCAGAATGGTGATTCGTAGCAGTTGCTCAAAATGGTGATTCGTAGCAGTTGCTCAAAATGGTGATTCGTAGCAGTTGCTCAAAATGGTGATTCGTAGCAGTTGCTCAGAATGGTGATTCGTAGCAGTTGCTCAAAATGGTGATTCGTAGCAGTTGCTCAGAATGGTGATTCGTAGCAGTTGCTCAAAATGGTGATTCGTAGCAGTTGCTCAGAATGGTGATTCGTAGCAGTTGCTCAAAATGGTGATTCGTAGCAGTTGCTCAAAATGGTGATTCGTAGTAGTTGCTCAGAATGATGATTCGTAGCAGTTGCTCAGAATGGTGATTCGTAGCAGTTGCTCAAAATGGTGATTCGTAGCAGTTGCTCAGAATGATGATTCGTAGCAAGTGCTTAAAATGGTAATTCGAAGCAGTTGCTCAGATTGGTGATTCGTAGCAGTTGCTCAAAATGGTGATTCGTAGCAGTTGCTGAAAATGGTGATTCGTAGCAGTTGCTCAGAATGGTGATTCGTAGCAGTTGCTGAAAATGGTGATTCGTAGCAGTTGCTCAAAATGGTGATTCGTAGCAGTTGCTCAAAATAAAGATTCGTAGTTGTTGCTCAAATCGGTGATTTGTAGCAGTTGCTCAAAATGGTAATTCAAAGCAGTTGCTCAGAATGGTGATTTGTAGCAGTTGCTCAAAATGGTGATTCGTAGCAGTTGCTCAGAATGATGATTCGTAGCAAGTGCTTAAAATGGTAATTCGAAGCAGTTGCTCAGAATGGTGATTTGTAGCAGTTGCTCAAAATGGTTATTCAAAGCAGTTGCTCAGAATGGTGTTTCGTAGCAGTTGCTCAAAATGGTGATTCGTAGCAGTTGCTCAGAATGATGATTCGTAATAAGTGCTTAAAATGGTAATTCGAAGCAGTTGCTCAGATTGGTGATTCGTAGCAGTTGCTCAAATTGAAGATTCGTAGCAGTTGCTGAAAATGGTGATTCGTAGCAGTTGCTCAGAATGGTGATTCGTAGCAGTTGCTGAAAATGGTGATTCGTAGCAGTTGCTCAAAATGGTGATTCGTAGCAATTGCTCAAAATGGTGATTTGTAGCAGTTGCTCAGAATGGTGATTCGTAGCAGTTGCTCAAAATGGTTATTTGTAGCAGTTGCTCAGAATGGTGATTCGTAGCAATTGCCCAAAATGGTGATTCGTAGTTGTTGCTCAAAATGGTTATTTGTAGCAGTTGCTCAGAATGGTGATTCGTAGCAGTTGCTCAGAATGGTGATTCGTAGCAATTTCCCAAAATGGTTATTCGTAGCAATTGCTCAAAATGGTGATTTGTAGCAGTTGCTCAAAATGGTAATTCAAAGCAGTTGCTCAGAATGGTGATTTGTAGCAGTTGCTCAAAATGGTGATTCGTAGCAGTTGCTCAGAATGATGATTCGTAGCAAGTGCTTAAAATGGTAATTCGAAGCAGTTGCTCAGAATGGTGATTTGTAGCAGTTGCTCAAAATGGTTATTCAAAGCAGTTGCTCAGAATGGTGTTTCGTAGCAGTTGCTCAAAATGGTGATTCGTAGCAGTTGCTCAGAATGATGATTCGTAATAAGTGCTTAAAATGGTAATTCGAAGCAGTTGCTCAGATTGGTGATTCGTAGCAGTTGCTCAAATTGAAGATTCGTAGCAGTTGCTGAAAATGGTGATTCGTAGCAGTTGCTCAGAATGGTGATTCGTAGCAGTTGCTGAAAATGGTGATTCGTAGCAGTTGCTCAAAATGGTGATTCGTAGCAGTTGCTCAAAATAAAGATTCGTAGTTGTTGCTCAAATCGGTGATTTGTAGCAGTTGCTCAAAATGGTAATTCAAAGCAGTTGCTCAGAATGGTGATTTGTAGCAGTTGCTCAAAATGGTGATTCGTAGCAGTTGCTCAGAATGATGATTCGTAGCAAGTGCTTAAAATGGTAATTCGAAGCAGTTGCTCAGAATGGTGATTTGTAGCAGTTGCTCAAAATAGTTATTCAAAGCAGTTGCTCAGAATGGTGTTTCGTAGCAGTTGCTCAAAATGGTGATTCGTAGCAGTTGCTCAGAATGATGATTCGTAATAAGTGCTTAAAATGGTAATTCGAAGCAGTTGCTCAGATTGGTGATTCGTAGCAGTTGCTCAAAATGGTGATTCGTAGCAGTTGCTGAAAATGGTGATTCGTAGCAGTTGCTCAGAATGGTGATTCGTAGCAGTTGCTGAAAATGGTGATTCGTAGCAGTTGCTCAAAATGGTGATTCGTAGCAGTTGCTCAAAATAAAGATTCGTAGTTGTTGCTCAAATCGGTGATTTGTAGCAGTTGCTCAAAATGGTTATTCAAAGCAGTTGCTCAGAATGGTGATTCGTAGCAGTTGCTCAAAATGGTGATTCGTAGCAGTTGCTCAGAATGATGATTCGTAGCAGTTGATAAAAATGGTGATTCGTAGCAGTTGCTCAAAATGGTGATTCGTAGCAGTTGCTGAAAATGGTGATTCGTATCAGTTGTTCAGAATGGTGATTCGTAGCAGTTGCTGAAAATGGTGATTCGTAGCAGTTGCTCAAATCGGTGATTCGTAGCAGTGGCTCAAAATGGTGATTCATAGCAGTTGCTCAGAATGGTGATTCGTAGCAATTGCTCAAAATGGTGATTTGTAGCAGTTGCTCAGAATGGTGATTCGTAGCAAGTGCTTAAAATGGTAATTCGAAGCAATTGCTCAGAATGGTTATTCGTAATAATTGCTCAAAATGGTGATTCGTAGTTGTTGCTCAAAATGATGATTCGTAGCAGTTGTTAAGAATGATAATTCGTAGTAGTTGCTCAAATCGGTGATTCGTAGCAGTTGCTCAGAATGGTGATTCGTAGCAGTTGCTCAAAATGGTGATTCGTAGCAGTTGCTGAAAATGGTGATTCGTAGCAATTGCTCAAGATGGTGATTCGTAGCAGTTGCTCAAAATGGTGATTCGTAGCAATTGCTCAAAATGGTGATTTGTAGCAGTTGCTCAGAATGGTGATTCGTAGCAATTGCTCAAGATGGTGATTCGTAGCAGTTGCTCAGAATGGTGATTCGTAGCAGTTGCTCAAAATGGTGATTCGTAGCAGTTGCTCAGAATGGTGATTCGTAGCAGTTGCTCAAGAATGGTGATTCGTAGTTGTTGCTCAAAATGGTGATTCGTAGCAGTTGCTCAGAATGGTGATTCGTAGCAGTTGCTCAGAATGGTGATTCGTAGCAATTGCCCAAAATGGTGATTCGTAGCAGTTGCTCAGAATGGTGATTCGTAGCAGTTGCTCAAAATGGTGATTCGTAGCAGTTGCTCAGAATGGTGATTCGTAGCAGTTGCTCAGAATGGTTATTTGTAGCAGTTGCTCAGAATGGTGATTCGTAGCAGTTGCTCAGAATGGTGATTCGTAGCAATTGCCCAAAATGGTGATTCGTAGCAATTGCTCAAAATGGTGATTTGTAACAGTTGCTCAGAATGGTGATTCGTAGCAGTTGCTCATATTGGTGATTCGTAGCAGTTGTTGAAAATGGTGATTCGTAGCAGTTGCTCAGAATGGTGATTCGTAGCAGTTGCTCAGAATGGTGATTCGTAGCAGTTGCTCAGAATGGTGATTCGTAGCAATTGCCCAAAATGGTTATTCGTAGCAATTGCTCAAAATGGTGATTTGTAGCAGTTGCTCAGAATGGTGATTCGTAGCAGTTGCTCATATTGGTGATTCGTAGCAGTTGTTGAAAATGGTGATTCGTAGCAGTTGCTCAGAATGGTGATTCGTAGCAGTTGCTCATATTGGTGATTCGTAGCAGTTGTTGAAAATGGTGATTCGTAGCAGTTGCTCAGAATGGTGATTTGTAGCAGATGCTCAGAATGGTGATTTGTAGCACTTGCTCTAAATGGTGATTCGTAGCAGTTGGCTCAAATCGGTGATTCGTAGCAGTTGCTAAAAATGGTGATTCGTAGCAATTGCTCAAAATGGTGATTCGTAGCAATTGCTCAAAATGGTGATTTGTAGCAGTTGCTCAGAATGGTGATTCGTTGCGGATGCTGAAAATGGTGATTCGTAGCAGTTGCTCAGAATGATGATTCGTAGCAATTGCTCAGAAAATGGTGATTCGTAGCAATTGCTCAAAATGGTGATTCGTAGCAGATGCTCAGAATGGTGATTTGTAGCACTTGCTCTAAATGGTGATTCGTAGCAGTTGGCTCAAATCGGTGATTCGTAGCAGATGCTCAGAATGGTGATTTGTAGCACTTGCTCTAAATGGTGATTCGTAGTTGTTGCTCAAAATGATGATTCGTAGCAGTTGCTCAGAATGATGATTCGTAGCAGTTGCTCAAAATGGTGATTCGTAGCAATTGCTCAAAATGGTGATTCGTAGCAGTTGCTGAAAATGGTGATTCGTAGCAGTTGCTCAAAATGGTGATTCGTAGCAGTTGCTCAGAATAGTGATTCGTAGCAAGTGCTTAAAATGGTAATTCGAAGTCGTTGCTCAGAATGGTAATTCGTAGTAATTGCTCAAAATGGTGATTCGTAGTTGTTGCTCAAAATGATGATTCGTAGCAGTTGCTCAGAATGGTAATTCGTAGTAGTTACTCAGAATGGTGATTCGTAGCAATTGCTCAAGATGGTGATTCGTAGCAGTTGCTCAAAATGGTGATTCGTAGCAATTGCTCAAAATGGTGATTTGTAGCAGTTGCTCAGAATGGTGATTCGTAGCAGTTGCTCAGAATGGTGATTCGTAGCAATTGCTCAAAATGGTGATTCGTAGCAATTGCTCAAAATGGTGATTTGTATTAGTTGCTCAGAAAGGTGATTCGTAGCAGTTGCCCTGAATGGTGATTCGTAGCAGTTGCTCAAAATGGTGATTCGTAGCAGTTGCTCAGAATGATGATTCGTAGCAAGTGCTTAAAATGGTAATTCGAAGCAGTTGCTCAGATTGGTGATTCGTAGCAGTTGCTCAAAATGGTGATTCGTAGCAGTTGCTCAAAATAAAGATTCGTAGTTGTTGCTCAAATCGGTGATTTGTAGCAGTTGCTCAAAATGGTAATTCAAAGCAGTTGCTCAGAATGGTGATTTGTAGCAGTTGCTCAAAATGGTGATTCGTAGCAGTTGCTCAGAATGATGATTCGTAGCAAGTGCTTAAAATGGTAATTCGAAGCAGTTGCTCAGAATGGTGATTTGTAGCAGTTGCTCAAAATGGTTATTCAAAGCAGTTGCTCAGAATGGTGTTTCGTAGCAGTTGCTCAAAATGGTGATTCGTAGCAGTTGCTCAGAATGATGATTCGTAATAAGTGCTTAAAATGGTAATTCGAAGCAGTTGCTCAGATTGGTGATTCGTAGCAGTTGCTCAAATTGAAGATTCGTAGCAGTTGCTGAAAATGGTGATTCGTAGCAGTTGCTCAGAATGGTGATTCGTAGCAGTTGCTGAAAATGGTGATTCGTAGCAGTTGCTCAAAATGGTGATTCGTAGCAGTTGCTCAAAATAAAGATTCGTAGTTGTTGCTCAAATCGGTGATTTGTAGCAGTTGCTCAAAATGGTAATTCAAAGCAGTTGCTCAGAATGGTGATTTGTAGCAGTTGCTCAAAATGGTGATTCGTAGCAGTTGCTCAGAATGATGATTCGTAGCAAGTGCTTAAAATGGTAATTCGAAGCAGTTGCTCAGAATGGTGATTTGTAGCAGTTGCTCAAAATGGTTATTCAAAGCAGTTGCTCAGAATGGTGTTTCGTAGCAGTTGCTCAAAATGGTGATTCGTAGCAGTTGCTCAGAATGATGATTCGTAATAAGTGCTTAAAATGGTAATTCGAAGCAGTTGCTCAGATTGGTGATTCGTAGCAGTTGCTCAAAATGGTGATTCGTAGCAGTTGCTGAAAATGGTGATTCGTAGCAGTTGCTCAGAATGGTGATTCGTAGCAGTTGCTGAAAATGGTGATTCGTAGCAGTTGCTCAAAATGGTGATTCGTAGCAGTTGCTCAAAATAAAGATTCGTAGTTGTTGCTCAAATCGGTGATTTGTAGCAGTTGCTCAAAATGGTTATTCAAAGCAGTTGCTCAGAATGGTGATTCGTAGCAGTTGCTCAAAATGGTGATTCGTAGCAGTTGCTCAGAATGATGATTCGTAGCAGTTGATAAAAATGGTGATTCGTAGCAGTTGCTCAAAATGGTGATTCGTAGCAGTTGCTGAAAATGGTGATTCGTATCAGTTGCTCAGAATGGTGATTCGTAGCAGTTGCTGAAAATGGTGATTCGTAGCAGTTGCTCAAATCGGTGATTCGTAGCAGTGGCTCAAAATGGTGATTCATAGCAGTTGCTCAGAATGGTGATTCGTAGCAATTGCTCAAAATGGTGATTTGTAGCAGTTGCTCAGAATGGTGATTCGTAGCAAGTGCTTAAAATGGTAATTCGAAGCAATTGCTCAGAATGGTTATTCGTAATAATTGCTCAAAATGGTGATTCGTAGTTGTTGCTCAAAATGATGATTCGTAGCAGTTGTTAAGAATGATAATTCGTAGTAGTTGCTCAAATCGGTGATTCGTAGCAGTTGCTCAGAATGGTGATTCGTAGCAGTTGCTCAAAATGGTGATTCGTAGCAGTTGCTGAAAATGGTGATTCGTAGCAATTGCTCAAGATGGTGATTCGTAGCAGTTGCTCAAAATGGTGATTCGTAGCAATTGCTCAAAATGGTGATTTGTAGCAGTTGCTCAGAATGGTGATTCGTAGCAATTGCTCAAGATGGTGATTCGTAGCAGTTGCTCAGAATGGTGATTCGTAGCAGTTGCTCAAAATGGTGATTCGTAGCAGTTGCTCAGAATGGTGATTCGTAGCAATTGCCCAAAATGGTGATTCGTAGTTGTTGCTCAAAATGGTTATTTGTAGCAGTTGCTCAGAATGGTGATTCGTAGCAGTTGCTCAGAATGGTGATTCGTAGCAATTGCCCAAAATGGTTATTCGTAGCAGTTACTCAGAATGGTGATTCGTAGCAGTTGCTCAAAATGGTGATTCGTAGCAGTTGCTCAGAATGGTGATTCGTAGCAGTTGCTCAGAATGGTTATTTGTAGCAGTTGCTCAGAATGGTGATTCGTAGCAATTGCCCAAAATGGTGATTCGTAGCAATTGCTCAAAATGGTGATTTGTAGCAGTTGCTCAGAATGGTGATTCGTAGCAGTTGCTCATATTGGTGATTCGTAGCAGTTGTTGAAAATGGTGATTCGTAGCAGTTGCTCAGAATGGTGATTCGTAGCAGTTGCTCAGAATGGTGATTCGTAGCAGTTGCTCAAAATGGTGATTCGTAGCAGTTGCTCAGAATGGTGATTCGTAGCAATTGCCCAAAATGGTGATTCGTAGTTGTTGCTCAAAATGGTTATTTGTAGCAGTTGCTCAGAATGGTGATTCGTAGCAGTTGCTCAGAATGGTGATTCGTAGCAGTTGCTCATATTGGTGATTCGTAGCAGTTGCTCAAAATGATGATTCGTAGTTGTTGCTCAAAATGATGATTCGTAGCAGTTGTTAAGAATGATAATTCGTAGTAGTTGCTCAAATCGGTGATTCGTAGCAGTTGCTCAGAATGGTGATTCGTAGCAGTTGCTCAAAATGGTGATTCGTAGCAGTTGCTGAAAATGGTGATTCGTAGCAATTGCTCAAGATGTTGATTCGTAGCAGTTGCTCAAAATGGTGATTCGTAGCAATTGCTCAAAATGGTGATTTGTAGCAGTTGCTCAGAATGGTGATTCGTAGCAGTTGCTCAAAATGGTTATTTGTAGCAGTTGCTCAGAATGGTGATTCGTAGCAATTGCCCAAAATGGTGATTCGTAGTTGTTGCTCAAAATGGTTATTTGTAGCAGTTGCTCAGAATGGTGATTCGTAGCAGTTGCTCAGAATGGTGATTCGTAGCAATTGCCCAAAATGGTTATTCGTAGCAATTGCTCAAAATGGTGATTTGTAGCAGTTGCTCAGAATGGTGATTCGTAGCAGTTGCTCATATTGGTGATTCGTAGCAGTTGTTGAAAATGGTGATTCGTAGCAGTTGCTCAGAATGGTGATTCGTAGCAGTTGCTCATATTGGTGATTCGTAGCAGTTGTTGAAAATGGTGATTCGTAGCAGTTGCTCAGAATGGTGATTTGTAGCAGATGCTCAGAATGGTGATTTGTAGCACTTGCTCTAAATGGTGATTCGTAGCAGTTGGCTCAAATCGGTGATTCGTAGCAGTTGCTAAAAATGGTGATTCGTAGCAATTGCTCAAAATGGTGATTCGTAGCAATTGCTCAAAATGGTGATTTGTAGCAGTTGCTCAGAATGGTGATTCGTTGCGGATGCTGAAAATGGTGATTCGTAGCAGTTGCTCAGAATGATGATTCGTAGCAATTGCTCAGAAAATGGTGATTCGTAGCAATTGCTCAAAATGGTGATTCGTAGCAGATGCTCAGAATGGTGATTTGTAGCACTTGCTCTAAATGGTGATTCGTAGCAGTTGGCTCAAATCGGTGATTCGTAGCAGATGCTCAGAATGGTGATTTGTAGCACTTGCTCTAAATGGTGATTCGTAGTTGTTGCTCAAAATGATGATTCGTAGCAGTTGCTCAGAATGATGATTCGTAGCAGTTGCTCAAAATGGTGATTCGTAGCAATTGCTCAAAATGGTGATTCGTAGCAGTTGCTGAAAATGGTGATTCGTAGCAGTTGCTCAAAATGGTGATTCGTAGCAGTTGCTCAGAATAGTGATTCGTAGCAAGTGCTTAAAATGGTAATTCGAAGTCGTTGCTCAGAATGGTAATTCGTAGTAATTGCTCAAAATGGTGATTCGTAGTTGTTGCTCAAAATGATGATTCGTAGCAGTTGCTCAGAATGGTAATTCGTAGTAGTTACTCAGAATGGTGATTCGTAGCAATTGCTCAAGATGGTGATTCGTAGCAGTTGCTCAAAATGGTGATTCGTAGCAATTGCTCAAAATGGTGATTTGTAGCAATTTCTCAGAATGGTGATTCGTAGCAGTTGCTCAGAATGGTGATTTTTGGCAATTGCTCAAAATGGTGATTCGTAGCAGTTGCTCAAAATGGTGATTCGTAGCAGTTGCTGAAAATGGTGATTCGTATCAGTTGTTCAGAATGGTGATTCGTAGCAGTTGCTGAAAATGGTGATTCGTAGCAGTTGCTCAAATCGGTGATTCGTAGCAGTGGCTCAAAATGGTGATTCATAGCAGTTGCTCAGAATGGTGATTCGTAGCAATTGCTCAAAATGGTGATTTGTAGCAGTTGCTCAGAATGGTGATTCGTAGCAAGTGCTTAAAATGGTAATTCGAAGCAATTGCTCAGAATGGTTATTCGTAATAATTGCTCAAAATGGTGATTCGTAGTTGTTGCTCAAAATGATGATTCGTAGCAGTTGTTAAGAATGATAATTCGTAGTAGTTGCTCAAATCGGTGATTCGTAGCAGTTGCTCAGAATGGTGATTCGTAGCAGTTGCTCAAAATGGTGATTCGTAGCAGTTGCTGAAAATGGTGATTCGTAGCAATTGCTCAAGATGGTGATTCGTAGCAGTTGCTCAAAATGGTGATTCGTAGCAATTGCTCAAAATGGTGATTTGTAGCAGTTGCTCAGAATGGTGATTCGTAGCAATTGCTCAAGATGGTGATTCGTAGCAGTTGCTCAGAATGGTGATTCGTAGCAGTTGCTCAAAATGGTGATTCGTAGCAGTTGCTCAGAATGGTGATTCGTAGCAGTTGCTCAAATTGGTGATTCGTAGCAGTTGCTCAAAATGGTGATTCGTAGCAGTTGCTCAGAATGGTGATTCGTAGCAGTTGCTCAGAATGGTGATTCGTAGCAATTGCCCAAAATGGTTATTCGTAGCAGTTACTCAGAATGGTGATTCGTAGCAGTTGCTCAAAATGGTGATTCGTAGCAGTTGCTCAGAATGGTGATTCGTAGCAGTTGCTCAGAATGGTGATTCGTAGCAGTTGCTCAGAATGGTTATTTGTAGCAGTTGCTCAGAATGGTGATTCGTAGCAGTTGCTCAGAATGGTGATTCGTAGCAATTGCCCAAAATGGTGATTCGTAGCAATTGCTCAAAATGGTGATTTGTAGCAGTTGCTCAGAATGGTGATTCGTAGCAGTTGCTCATATTGGTGATTCGTAGCAGTTGTTGAAAATGGTGATTCGTAGCAGTTGCTCAGAATGGTGATTCGTAGCAGTTGCTCAGAATGGTGATTCGTAGCAGTTGCTCAAAATGGTGATTCGTAGCAGTTGCTCAGAATGGTGATTCGTAGCAATTGCCCAAAATGGTGATTCGTAGTTGTTGCTCAAAATGGTTATTTGTAGCAGTTGCTCAGAATGGTGATTCGTAGCAGTTGCTCAGAATGGTGATTCGTAGCAGTTGCTCATATTGGTGATTCGTAGCAGTTGCTCAAAATGATGATTCGTAGTAGTTGCTCAAATCGGTGATTCGTAGCAGTTGCTCAGAATGGTGATTCGTAGCAGTTGCTCAAAATGGTGATTCGTAGCAGTTGCTGAAAATGGTGATTCGTAGCAATTGCTCAAGAATGTTGATTCGTAGCAGTTGCTCAAAATGGTGATTCGTAGCAATTGCTCAAAATGGTGATTTGTAGCAGTTGCTCAGAATGGTGATTCGTAGCAGTTGCTCAAAATGGTGATTTGTAGCAGTTGCTCAGAATGGTGATTCGTAGCAATTGCCCAAAATGGTGATTCGTAGTTGTTGCTCAAAATGGTTATTTGTAGCAGTTGCTCAGAATGGTGATTCGTAGCAGTTGCTCAGAATGGTGATTCGTAGCAATTGCCCAAAATGGTTATTCGTAGCAATTGCTCAAAATGGTGATTTGTAGCAGTTGCTCAGAATGGTGATTCGTAGCAGTTGCTCATATTGGTGATTCGTAGCAGTTGTTGAAAATGGTGATTCGTAGCAGTTGCTCAGAATGGTGATTCGTAGCAGTTGCTCATATTGGTGATTCGTAGCAGTTGTTGAAAATGGTGATTCGTAGCAGTTGCTCAGAATGGTGATTTGTAGCAGATGCTCAGAATGGTGATTTGTAGCACTTGCTCTAAATGGTGATTCGTAGCAGTTGGCTCAAATCGGTGATTCGTAGCAGTTGCTAAAAATGGTGATTCGTAGCAATTGCTCAAAATGGTGATTCGTAGCAATTGCTCAAAATGGTGATTTGTAGCAGTTGCTCAGAATGGTGATTCGTTGCGGATGCTGAAAATGGTGATTCGTAGCAGTTGCTCAGAATGATGATTCGTAGCAATTGCTCAGAAAATGGTGATTCGTAGCAATTGCTCAAAATGGTGATTCGTAGCAGATGCTCAGAATGGTGATTTGTAGCACTTGCTCTAAATGGTGATTCGTAGCAGTTGGCTCAAATCGGTGATTCGTAGCAGATGCTCAGAATGGTGATTTGTAGCACTTGCTCTAAATGGTGATTCGTAGTTGTTGCTCAAAATGATGATTCGTAGCAGTTGCTCAGAATGATGATTCGTAGCAGTTGCTCAAAATGGTGATTCGTAGCAATTGCTCAAAATGGTGATTCGTAGCAGTTGCTGAAAATGGTGATTCGTAGCAGTTGCTCAAAATGGTGATTCGTAGCAGTTGCTCAGAATAGTGATTCGTAGCAAGTGCTTAAAATGGTAATTCGAAGTCGTTGCTCAGAATGGTAATTCGTAGTAATTGCTCAAAATGGTGATTCGTAGTTGTTGCTCAAAATGATGATTCGTAGCAGTTGCTCAGAATGGTAATTCGTAGTAGTTACTCAGAATGGTGATTCGTAGCAATTGCTCAAGATGGTGATTCGTAGCAGTTGCTCAAAATGGTGATTCGTAGCAATTGCTCAAAATGGTGATTTGTAGCAGTTGCTCAGAATGGTGATTCGTAGCAGTTGCTCAGAATGGTGATTCGTAGCAATTGCTCAAAATGGTGATTCGTAGCAATTGCTCAAAATGGTGATTTGTATTAGTTGCTCAGAAAGGTGATTCGTAGCAGTTGCCCTGAATGGTGATTCGTAGCAGTTGCTCAAAATGGTTATTCGTAGCAGTTGCTCAGAATGATGATTCGTAGCAAGTGCTTAAAATGGTAATTCGAAGCAGTTGCTCAGATTGGTGATTCGTAGCAGTTGCTCAAAATGGTGATTCGTAGCAGTTGCTCAAAATAAAGATTCGTAGTTGTTGCTCAAATCGGTGATTTGTAGCAGTTGCTCAAAATGGTAATTCAAAGCAGTTGCTCAGAATGGTGATTTGTAGCAGTTGCTCAAAATGGTGATTCGTAGCAGTTGCTCAGAATGATGATTCGTAGCAAGTGCTTAAAATGGTAATTCGAAGCAGTTGCTCAGAATGGTGATTTGTAGCAGTTGCTCAAAATGGTTATTCAAAGCAGTTGCTCAGAATGGTGTTTCGTAGCAGTTGCTCAAAATGGTGATTCGTAGCAGTTGCTCAGAATGATGATTCGTAATAAGTGCTTAAAATGGTAATTCGAAGCAGTTGCTCAGATTGGTGATTCGTAGCAGTTGCTCAAATTGAAGATTCGTAGCAGTTGCTGAAAATGGTGATTCGTAGCAGTTGCTCAGAATGGTGATTCGTAGCAGTTGCTGAAAATGGTGATTCGTAGCAGTTGCTCAAAATGGTGATTCGTAGCAGTTGCTCAAAATAAAGATTCGTAGTTGTTGCTCAAATCGGTGATTTGTAGCAGTTGCTCAAAATGGTAATTCAAAGCAGTTGCTCAGAATGGTGATTTGTAGCAGTTGCTCAAAATGGTGATTCGTAGCAGTTGCTCAGAATGATGATTCGTAGCAAGTGCTTAAAATGGTAATTCGAAGCAGTTGCTCAGAATGGTGATTTGTAGCAGTTGCTCAAAATGGTTATTCAAAGCAGTTGCTCAGAATGGTGTTTCGTAGCAGTTGCTCAAAATGGTGATTCGTAGCAGTTGCTCAGAATGATGATTCGTAATAAGTGCTTAAAATGGTAATTCGAAGCAGTTGCTCAGATTGGTGATTCGTAGCAGTTGCTCAAAATGGTGATTCGTAGCAGTTGCTGAAAATGGTGATTCGTAGCAGTTGCTCAGAATGGTGATTCGTAGCAGTTGCTGAAAATGGTGATTCGTAGCAGTTGCTCAAATGGTGATTCGTAGCAGTTGCTCAAAATGGTGATTCGTAGCAGTTGCTCAAATGGTGATTCGTAGCAGTTGCTCAAAATGGTGATTTGTAGCAGTTGCTCAAAATGGTGATTCAAAGCAGTTGCTCAAAATGGTGATTCGTAGCAGTTGCTCAAAATGGTGATTCGTAGCAGTTGCTGAAAATGGTGATTCGTAGCAGTTGCTCAAAATGGTGATTCGTAGCAGTTGCTCAGAATGGTGATTCGTAGCAGTTGGCACGCGTGTTGTTAATTAGCATGTTTGGGGCGCCGTCGGAAGCAAAGTATTGGTTAAACCCGTTTGCTACGTGCTACGAATCAATCAGGTGTTACAAATCAATCAGATGCTACGAATCAATCACTCGCTATGAATCCGTCAAGTACTACGAATCTGTCATGTGCTTTGAATCAATCATGTGCTACGAATCATATCTTGCTACGAATCAATCAAAATAACCGTTGTCAATAAAAAAATGGTTTTTAGTGTTTAGATTAAATTTGTAAGAAGCTATTTTAACAATGAAAGCATTGAAAACTAGAATTACATACACTCTTGTGCGTAGACTGGTGGGTAGTATTTAATACGTAAAAAATTGGTATAAGTAATTATTTGATAAACAGGGTGACTTTGAAGTCGTGGGCAATATTTTAAACTAAGACACTATTAATGATTCGAATTGCGTTAGGGCTATATTTAAGGGCGTTTGTACTTGTTTATGAGACGGCGGCGGCGACGGCGGCAACCGCTCGGCACACAAAGTCATAAACAAGTACATACGCGCCTGCGCTGCACTATCTCCGTATATGTAGTTTTGACCGTCCTAAGCCGGCTATCATTTACCAGCTGATTCAAGCGGGGTCACAAAGTTCAAGCATTGACGCGTGCGCGAAAGTATAGCGCGACGCGCAATGACTTGATACTAGGTAGGACATTCATGCATTTTCAAAAACTAGATAACAGAGTTACTTTTTTGCGTAAATATAGCCCTAACGCAATTAGTATCATTAATAGTGTCTTAGTTTAAAATATTGCCCACGACTTCAAAGTCACCCTGTATAGTAAAAATGCATAGTTTTAGGAGGAGAAATACGTAATTTTCGTCATTTTGCTCGAAATAGCGCCTTTTATAACAAATTTATTTTTTCACTCTAAGAATCCTGAGAATTCATTTTGCTATTAACAAGGATCATCCCTGGATTTAAATTAAAGAGGACTTTAATCCTCTACTTTGGTCGAAGCTCTTAACGCGATTTATTTTTATTGAGCTATTTAAATGTCGTGTTGTGCTTTACTTGCAATAAATCTCAGATATCTACCTATTTATTTATTTTTCAGACTGAAACTTAGGTATTGTGTATGTATAAATAGGAGTTTCTTAAATATTAATACCAACCTGTAATTGATATCAGCAATAGGGTCACTCAGCGACGAAGGTGATGTAACAATTTTGTCAGATATGCGGGCCGTACGTGGTCAGAAATCGATAAAGACAGGGTCTAAAAGGAGGAAGCGTAGGACGTTGCCCAGCAGTTCGATCTTATACAGGCTAGGAAAAAAAAATAGTGTCACTGATACTGAGGGCAAAAATAAAATATTTGAGGAACAAATATCGAGTGTTGATTTTATTAGGGTATGTAATGTACAGTCAGCAACAGAAGTCGGTTGACGCAAACCGATTTACAAAGTGTCATTTTTTAACGACACGTAGGAATCGAGCTTAGTATGTTTTAACTATAGCAGGTGGCAAGCCTATTTTGTTACCTAATAGCACAACAGCAATTCATTGAATTCGATTGTGTACAGTTCGTTTGAAAATCTAATTGTGATAATTCCATTTTTTGCTGTCCGTTCCATAAGGGGCAGGACTTTAACCCCCTCCCCTCCCCAATCTGACACCTTAGAACCCTTTTTTCAACTTTATACCTTTCTAAGGTTTTCAATTTTATTTAGGTAGTATATGTAGATACGTTTTTCCTATTATACTTTTAATACACAGCAACTGCAAATCGGATATTACAATTGAATAAAATAATATAGTGAGCACTATTTCGCAACTGTAGTAAAATGAAAAGCGCCAACTCATGTATTTATTCTGACGTACTGCTATTATATATATATGTATTTATAGGTATATTATATTATATTTACAAACTTATAAAACTAAAATTAAAATATTTACAAACATATATATACAAAGATATTATATACAAGGCTTAAAAAATCGCATCAAAAAATTCGTCCGCATCATTGCCGGCCGGGAGTGTGCCCAAAAGGCTGGCGGCATTGCCACGTTGGATGGCAATGCTTATCCTCTGTGCGAGGTAAACGCCAGCCTTTGGGTCACGAGAAGTGTCAACAAGTCGCTTTGCTAGATCTTTAAAAAGCGACTTGGCACTCGGGCCCCACGGTCCGAGAGTTTCGACCCCAAACGGCTCAAACAAATAACTACCAACTAGTTTAGTATATTTGCGCCGCTTGAGGTTTTCAGCGGCCGCAGCAGCAGCGCCAGCACAGCTAGACGAACCGGGAAGATGAGATGGCGCAAGAGTATCGACACAGGTAGCGTCCCACACTAAAGGCCTACCCATCTTCCAAGGGAACAAGGACATACCGTCTGGTCTCTTGCCATCGTCGCGTGCCAAACCATTAGGTTCTAAAACGGCTGGTACGCCGACAGCAACAAGAGCACGACGGATGATGTCATTAATGTTCGCATGACGAGCCAAGCGACCCGCACTACGGCTGCATGACAAACCGTGGTGTCCGAGGCTGTTGACAACTTCTCCACAGAGACAATGATGCGGAGAACAACAAGCAGCGCCAAGGCGAAGAGCAGCAGCAAGGCGGAAAGTAGTGTCGTCGAACAAGGTGCCTATATTCGACGACGGAAGAGCATGGAGCCAAAGACCTGACTCCCATTCACCAACAGCCAGGAGGCGTGCACGCTCCGCAGGAGAGGTAGAAGAAGAAATTAGATTTTCTTGAGTGATTCTGCAAAGCGGCTCGTCCCACTGTCTCTGTGATGATGGGTAGTCTGGTATATAGTGAGCTAAACTTTCTCCTTCCGCTATTAGAAATTCCTAATATATTTCTATTTATGAGTTTTTTCGATTTTCAGCAGATAAAAAGATTACGAAACGCATAAGAAATTAAAGTCAATTTTAATTATTCTGGATATTTCATTTATTTACAAATAATCACATTTAATTTCCTCTCTATCAATTTTTAAACATAATTATGACATAAATAACCATGTTACAAGTATTTGCTAGGTACTAAGTGAGAATATACCCTTATACTACGAAATTAACTGAGTATTTCAAAATATTTGTTTAGAAAAAAAATACAAACATAATTAGGTTAACATTAATTATTATTCAATTACATTTCTTTATCTCGAATACAAAAGCAAGTTAATTTTAAGGCCTTAAATACCTTTTTCTTATACGTTGTCTATATTCTATAGACCATAAAATAGGATAAGCTACAAGGATCTTTTGGCACGTGGATGACATTAACATGAGGGCGCTAGAGTGCATATTCACAACAAGACAACTCAATTATCTGTCAAAATTATGGTTTGTCATATGCGTGACATTAGTTCCGATTTCGGCTACGTGCCAAACGATCTTTGTAGCACTAGTGTGATAGTCGCCGTTGTGAAAGCAAGCCAGCACTACCTGCAATAAAGTCCGCTGTCTTACTTTCACAACACCTTTTCAAATACTTAAAATTTCGCTAACATTATTAGGGCGTTACCACACCAATCAATCGATGGTCACTCGATGGCAAAGAAATGATAGTAAAATGGATTCTTCGACGATCGACAGTTTCTGCCATACAGATTAATCGATTAATATTTGCTGAGTATGATGCTGGTTCGACGATCAATCGATTGAGTATGGTAACACCCTTAATATTTTTATTTCGGTTGTAACACCATAAAAAAATATCTTTATATCATACGGAATACCTAAAAAAATCATTTGTTATTTTTATTTGTTACAAATGGACTTATTAACATTGTTTTTCTAGGTATGGCTTCAAGTTTTAAGGTACAATTCAAGATTCAATGTCATATAGAAAATATTATAAAAATACTAAAATCAATGTTCAAGGAAAACTCATTACAGCTTAACAAATTCATTCTCAACATCACACAATAAACAATAATCACAATAAACATATTACAACATTAAGACTAAAAAGGTATATTTACCAATACAATGTAAATTAATTAACAATAAATCAATCAAACTGCAATTATTATGATAGTAACATTATTAAAAGTATTGTGAAATACTAATTGAGAAGAACCTGGGAACCAACATTGGGCCAACAGTTATTGTTAGGAATTCAACCCAACAAAACTACGATGGCCCGTGCAGGCAACATGATCAACCTACACGACCTAGTTATAATATAATCCTAATTAGAAATTTCCATAAAGCTGACAGCTGGCACTGCACCATGATCCTTGGTCCGTGGGCTCGTTGGTTGTGGTCCGAGCACTGCATGCGTATTATCCTTTTATGACCGAACAGTCCCTTTCGAAATCTCAAAGTCTCTTAGTCTTTCTTCCACACCCGTAAAAACACTACTTTAGGTGGTGGTAGGATGTCTAACTTCACATAGATTATAACATAATTTTATAAATCTGAATTGAATCATCAACAATACATTTCTAAAAATATTAATAGAATTTAAAATAATGACAGTATTATGTTGCAGTTCCACTAGTTTGACCCATGTTTTTACACACTTCATTTTTATCTTACTGGACTTGCATCAGTAGCCATTGTTATCATAACCCACATCTTTTCTCAAGACTTGTGCCCTTAAAAGTGAAGTGATTATCCCAGGAACAAGCTAATTTAAGTAAGCTTTTCAGATTATCAATTAGATTTATTTAAAACCAGTCTTGAGCTTAAATCAGTACAAGCTATTCAGTCATTCAGGACAGCCATTGCCATTTCCTTAGATATACTGTCAGACATACGATTTTCAACTTCTTGATCATCGCTGGACCACCAGCTCTCATCATCGTCTTGTATGAAACACAGAAATAAATCATCTTCATACGTTGGAAAGTAGTATTCTGGTTGGTCCCACTTTTCCTTACAGAGCACCCAATGTTTCATTTCTTTTATATGTTTTTCTAAATTCTTTGAGTCGTCAAACTTGAGTTCACAGCTCAAACACTGTTTCATATGTATCTGACGGCGTATGTAGTTGACTACCTTAACTTTATGATAGAAATCCATCTGTTCCGTAGCTTTTGCAAAAGAAAATTCGTGCTGTTGAGCCATATGACCCAAAATACTGTTGTATTCTTTATCTGTGTGCTCACACAAAAGACATGTTATTGCTGGACCATTTTCTTCCGTCCACTCTGACCAATCTGGGTCACTGTCTGGGTTTGATACATTTTCAAAGTCAATTGGTTTTCTTGTGTTCAAAGGCTTGTTTAGTCTGTGATGCCATTGCCTGTCACCTATATAAGTAACTAAAAAGTATTTGTCATACTCTTTGTTATCAGGGTTGATTCTCTTGTGACCTTTCTTCCGCATATGCTCTTTAAGTATTGTGCGGTCTTTGAAGTACCCTTCACAAAATATACATTGTAACTTTTCTAATTTTGTTGCGATCATGTTTATTAATTCATCTATGAATATTAGATTATCAGGTTTGGCAATATGGAAGTTATGTTTTTCATATAAATGACTGAGATAGCTTGCTCTGGTTGTGGTTGATACATTTCGGCAAAAGAGGCATTCCCTTACATAGTTTTTGTCTTCGCGTTCAAATTGATGTCTCTCCAACAATTTTTCTAGTTTAGCATGCTGTAGGTTGGTACGTAGCTCTTTGTCTTCAGGTGAAACATCACTGAGCAAGTAATATTCTTCATCCCTTGATATTGTACCATCAGGCTTGCTATCAAGTAGCAACGTTGAACAGAAGTATGGTAGACTTTCATCTGGAATCGATAACAAGCAACAATTAATTTATAGCTGTTATTAAGAATTTCTTTATATTATTATGTGAGTTTTTTAGGTGTGTTCTCCTTTTGCTTTTAGTACTTTATTGAGACATTTCCAAAATAAATAATAATTTAATACTTAATATTAAAAATATAATAGTAGTTTTCAATAATAGTGAATGCTGAATGGTTGCGACTACAATAGGAGGAGCACAGTAACCAGTTCCTGTATTTATTTAGTTATAAGCATGTATTTTGTGTGACCTCTGTTGGAAATCCAAATAGTAAATAAATAATTATACACATATTATCTTACATGTTTATATCTATTGTCAAGCTATTAAAACTTAAAATAAAAAAATAAAAAAAAATAAGTAAAAAAACTTTTTAAGAAAAAGCTTTTATTTAAACGCTCTAAAAAGAAGAAAATAAAATATTCCTTTTGGATTATACTAACAACTCCTCATTATACACAATTTATATATAATAATAAAAGCTTGTCGCTCGATTTACCACAAATTTTTATGATATAAAGGAATGTTGATAGGTATGTAAACCTCGCGACAAGCTTTTATTATTATATATAAATTGTGTATAATGAGGAGTTGTTAGTATAATCCAAAAGGAATATTTTATTTTCTTCTTTTTAGAGCGTTTAAATAAAAGCTTTTTCTTAAAAAGTTTTTTTACTTATTTTTTTTTATTTTTTACTTTTTAGTTATCGACCGTCTTGCATATTCCACCATATTGGATTTAGAATAACGACACATTCTTTTTTCAAGTTATTATTACTCTCAAAATGCCCTCTCATTTGATACCCATATTGTAGAAGTAGACTAAAGGTAACTATTCCGCCATCCTGCATGGTCCGCCATATTGGATTCAGAATGACGTCATATTCTTTTTCTAGTCACTCTTAACAAGCCCTTTCATTTGATACCCATATTGTATAAGTGGATTAAATATGACTGTTCTGACATCTTGTATGATCCGCCATATTGAATTTAGAATGACGTCACATATCTTATCATATATTGTCATCCAAACAAAATGCGTCCACAAAATTTCAGCACAAACGGTTGAATATATCTACTTCAAAATTGTGATCAAAGATTTTACCCGAACACACAAATATCCATACATTGCAAGTTAAATAAAAGCTTTTAAAAAGATAAAACTACATCTGATAGACATAGACGTTAGAGTAGTTGTCCTGTTGTGCAATCAATTAATTAATCAAACTACTATTATTATGGTACTAACAACATTAAAAGTGTTGTGTAATACTAAGTGAGAAGAACTTGGGAACCAACATTGGGCCAACAGTTACGGTATTCACAACTCTTAACAAACATTTACATATTGGTGCTGACGAATGTATTAACATTAGATTGGTAATTCCTATCAATCTTTTGATCCTAATTATAAATTGACACAGAAGTTAGGATAGATGTCCTGTTGTGCAATGTTAATAAATAAATATACACTAGACAAAAAACCAAAGTGCCAAACCACCAAGTAAACCCAATATTTATAGATAGTACACTCAACATTTGTATGCAGATGATAGTGAATCTAGTGACAAAGATTAGAACGGGCATTTTGGATATTTGACCTCATTTCAAACTACCTTACGTGATCTCATCGTCATAAGAAGTTGGTTTTTCAAAACAAAAATTTTGGAATCATTCAATAACCTTTTTTTAGAAACAGTCAATTATATATTTTAGGTTATTTGGTTTATCATGAGCCAAAACAATAGAATTATAAGTAGGTACCATAATATCGTAATTAATTTATTAGCAGATAAAGGTAGTTTCCATGCTAGGACTTGACCTATTTAAATAAGGCTATTATATGGTCCTGAGTTAGACAAAAATAAATATATTTACTAACCTTGAAACCTCAAGCGCCAGTATCGTAAATATTCTTTCAGATCTGCTATTTGGTTGACATCAGCAATAACCAAACGGTGTTCCATAAACAAATGAGTCAATAATTGCTTCTCATTTGACGGTAAGGTAAAGTTTTCTTCACATAAAACGCAGGTACATTCAAATGATTCCTCGCTCTTGAAAATCGATGGCACTTCGGCTTTCTGGTGAAGCGTTAGCGGTCCAAAGAACTCCTTTTCTTTAACAGACATCTTAATAATATATTGATAAGACCTTTACCAGAATACAGCAGGTTCTGATACGACACGTTATTCTATCACAGCTGAGCAAAATACAACAAAAGTCACAGACATCGATTGACTTTGCAGTTTAGACCACAGATTATACATCATTGTAGATTATAAAATGTACATACATACGAAGCATTTACAGTTTTGCATTATCAATTTTATAAATTAATTATGTTATATAATAGATGATAGTTGTAGATAACACCCTCAAATCTAGACAGCTGATTTCCAAAACTCTAAGAAAACAACACAAATAATACAAACAAAAACACTTAAATACCTTATATTTTAAATTGAAAAATGTGTTTTACTAATGTAAAACATACATTTCAATCGACCTCTTTTGTGAATTTTCGCAAAAGTGGTCGATTGAAACGCTCTTTTGCGATAATTCACAAAAGGGGTTGATTTAAAATGACTAGCACTTAAAGTAATATTATTGCTTGTACAGAGCTGCGACAGCGCACTACACGGCATAGATTCGTATCTTTTATTATTTTATACAATGGTGTGAAATTTGTCACATAATTTGTTAGATAACACTAAGATATAATACCTAAGTACCATCGTACCGTCGTATCAAAGCTTTGGTGTCGATCACTGGTCCTCCACAAACCGACTTTTCATAACAAGCAAACTAATATTGAATTTAGGTACAAGCTTGAAACGTTAATAGCAAATAGTTACAATCAAACGCCTAAGAACTTAGGTATGAATAGTCCTAATGGCAAAGGCATTATAGCAGTCCATTTCTGCCGTACATTCTTTCATGCCATACTTTTGGAAAATTCTAGCTATCAAGTACTAGTAGTATTTGTTTAGGTAATTAATTTAATGTAAACAATTTTAATAAGTCTAATATCTTAAATGTCTTGAAAAATTTAAAATACGTTTTACAACTTGATATCCGTCCAATACCTTTACAATTGATAAATTAAGTAGGTAACTGAGAGCGAATAATTAGATTTTGTTGCTCGAAACAATTTAATAGCAACGTAAACAGAATTTCGCGCTAGACAATTTATAGGTTGTAATTTAATGTAAACAATTGAGATAATAATAATATACAAAATACACAAAACACTAATATACAAAATGTGATCTTTAAAAATGTAAAATACTTGATACCTATACATTTTTCCATACCATACCTATTATAAATTGTTTTTGGATAAAAAGTAGCGCCAAGATTGTTTACATTAAGTTAATTACCTAAACAAATGAAGAATAGGAAACATTGATTAGTCGACATGTGGTTTATGTGGTCAGTCCCATAATGTGGCTCAGCATGACCCAACACCAACCACTTTTTGATTATGCTCAATAAATTATATTACTATGTACCTATACCTACTTATAATTAATCTTGTAGTGTTTTGTATATTGTAGATACTTTTACTATACACCGTGATTTTTAGGTCGTTTTAAAAAAGTCGTCCACACAATGTATCCGTCATAAAATACCTCTAGGCGCGAATATAATTTTTTTATCATTAATTAAAATAATATGCATGAAAAAAATAAATAATACATTGGAAATATGAAACATCCTGTTAAAAATGTTTACGTATCAAACTGTTGAAGATACATGCTACATACTTACTGCGAACATTATGATTGCAATAGTAAGACAGCTGTTTTACGCTAAGGTGAATGACCTGTGATGAGACGCCGCCGCGCCGCCCGCGCGGCCCCTTTGGCACAAGGTTCGGACCGCGCTCACTACAGAGTGTTCGTAAAACTGCCTTGTGTCATAATAATGAATAATATTTTTATTCATTCAAATCTTAAAAAAAACATATTTTTTTATTATAAACGTTTACTAGTCATTGGATACATGAACTGGGCTGCTTTTTTAAAACGACCTAAAAGTCACGGTGTATAATTATGGACAAGTGACCTCTGTAATAAAGTTATTATTATTATTAAAAGTGAACATTGATCCATCGTAAATGTGGCGTTATTTCATGTTTACGTCTTTTTAGAATACCGAATACTACGCTAAAAAAAATAAAGAATTTCATGAAATGTATACCTTGTAAAATATAGCTTGATACCTGTGACATTACCGAACGTTTTATGAAGACAGCTACAACCCAAATTTTATTTTTAAAAGTTCAAATTTTTTAACATAAAAACGACGTTTGTGTATAAAATAAAACGCATTTTTAAAAACAATCATGTAATTATAAAGATACCAGTAAAAATATGAGTAATTTAAATAATATTTAATATTTCTTAAATAATTTTTGGTTCTTAGCTTACTTTATAAATGCACAATTGAAGAGCTCTAGGGACGTGCAAGTGACTGACAGATGATTATCGATAAAATAATACTATGAAAATTTCACTAGTATAAAATGTAGTTATTTAGTTTGGCAATAATGGTTTCGCGTGCTGGAAACAAGCGGGTGCCATCGTTTTTGAGTCAGTACGAGTGCTGACGCGATGCAGACGCCTTGTATACGCTACCATTGTTATGTTGATATTTGTGTTACTATGGTGTTATTTGTGTTACTTTGTTTGGTGTTACCTTTTTTTTGTTTGCCAAAATGCCGAAAAGACAAAAAAAGACTGTTTTGAATAGTGAGTGTCGCGAATTTGTGATCCGTTTGCGCGATTATTTTGAATTATTTTTTGTTTTATTTCATTTAAATCAACTACAAATACATTTATTTTTAATTTACATCTTTACAATGACAATGACTACATTGTCACTTTTAATAAAACTCATGACGTCACAGACATCGATAAGCTACGAAACACGCCTCCATCCCTAGTAATGTCATTCCGACAAACGTCACAGGTATCAAGCTATATTTTACAAGGTATAAGAAATATAGGTCTCTTTATTTTATGCCTAGTTTCAGTTATATGAGTTTGTTAGGATCTAAGGACGCCGACTCAAATTATCATCGCAACGTAAACATAGGTAATAATTATGTTGATATGTTAATTAGTGCCAAACTAATAAAACATTAATTAGAAATGTACACTCGCCGTCAGTTAACTAGTAATTTAATTTGCTTAAAATTATTATCCCTATTCATTACATTGCATCATTAAACAAACTCGTTTTATTTTTCTGTCGTTTTCAATTTACGTTGGTTCAGAAAATTTAAGAAAATTGTCCATGTTGTTTTTTTTTTTCTTAAGTATAAACACCGTTACGTCATCTATATCTTGTCCCTCATAAACTATTTCAATAATATTCCTTAAATGCTTGGTAGTAAATTGTTTGCGTTGAAAATACATGATTGGAGTGTCTCCTCTATTATCTTCAGTCAAACATATACTCCTAAACTTGTCCCTACCTAGTAAATTAAGCATTGTTTCGAAATAATCGTAATTGAAAATTTCAGCTGCATAATGTGCTGGCAATAGTCCATTGCAGTTTTTAACTGTAAATATTTTGGTGAGTTGTTCAGCACTGAGTTCCTTTAGGTGGTGTGAGATGCTCTTTATAAGGAATTTCTTGCTTAAAGCCTTAGATGCTGTTGTGGGATCAAACTTAAGCTCAACAGTAAACAGGTCTACCATAAAATTTTTGTAACATGAAATTTCATTTAAAAGAACTGGTACAGTTTTCATATCTAAATTTCGGATTTTACTGATTGCTAACGCCAAATGATTTATCTCACAGTAAAACAATTTTTGGATCTTATATCCGTCAACATGTTTTATTATATCAAAAATACAATTTAACAAATTTACTTGGTTCGATGTCAGAATGAAACACATTACGCATCCTATGGTTTTGAATTTTGTTAACAAAGTTATAAAATCATCGATATTATTTTTGTTGATGGCTGTTCTAGTACATTTCAATAAAAACTTTGCTGTAGCATTATAGTTTCCTTCGACCAAGACATGTAGTGCTGTAGTTTGTAAACTAATCTGAGACAAAAGTATCTCAAGTACTGTTGAGCAATGATCACTATTTTCTGTTATAAAATCTAACAGTTGTGGAAATTTCGATAGCTTACTTGTAAAAAACCTACGCATGCCAGCCATTTGAAAGCAACAAATATAATCAATTAAACACTTTAACGTAGAAAACATACAAGAACCATCCTTCAGCTTATCGCAAATGAACTCTATGGCAAAATATTCAGCATAAGTTAAGTGCACAAATTTTGGTTCTTTTGTTATCGTACTACATTCAACGATTCCTGTCTTTTCTTCTCCAGATTTTACACTCCTGATAAAAACATTGATTTCATCAATTACTTCTTTCGAAAATAAATCTGGTATGTTATGGATATTTAAAAGCAAATATGCACCAAACTTTTTATGAATATTTAAAAACGCTTCATGTTCTTTTTGAATGTATTTATCCATATTCCAGATATGAGAATAAAAGTGCATATCTTTGGATTTCATAGAATGTTTTAGATTACCAAAACGAATCTTAAAAAATTTTGTATTTACAAAAATTTCATAGAGAGTGCATATGTTAGAGAGGTCATTTAGAATTTTAGTATGTGATTTAGTTAATTTTATGGCTGTACCATCACCAACCAACTTATTTAATAAAATAACTTGAAGAGAATCTTGAAAAAGGTCTGCTATCATATTAAGATGTAACGGAATACTGGTAAAGGACAGACCATCATCATCTACGCCAATAGATGACGTGAGTGCTGCATGGAATGTGTGGATGTAACTCCAGGCATTGAAAAAATTTTTTCGGTTCAGGTTTAGCGGAGTACACCATATTTGACGAAGTAAATGCTGTTGTTCAGGTATATCTAGTGGTTGCAAAATAAACGAAAACGTTCCTAAAGCGTTTTCCAATTGATTAAGGATATTTTCATAGGGTCTTGTAGTAACCCATAAATGCGCATGCTTGTAAGATTTTAGAACGATAAGCATTTTTATCACCTCGTTTGTGTATTCTGGACATATTTCATCAAATCCATCAAATAGCAAAGCTAATTGATCATTATTATAACAATAGTTAAAATAATGTACACCCATATCAAACAAGTCATTACTATCTGATTCACCATCTAGGTAAACTTTGTTTAGGCTATTGATAGAAATTCGGTTCCTTATATTTTCTGAAACTGCACGGGTGTATTTTGTTTTTCCAGCCTTTTCTGTTTGCACTTTAATGTTAACGGCACCATATAAAAACAAAATAACTTCTTTTAAAGAAATGGTAGTGTTTTCTTCCTGCCATTTAGAAAATATATGAACATGTTCTACTAAATTTATTATTGATATCCACATGGTCGGGAACTTGATTTTTGTTCGAAATGCTAGATGCATCAGTAACGTTGATTTCCCCATTCCCGGTTCTGCACTTACTACGACATACTTGTCCTTTACGTCCTTTATCGTTTCTGGCCGCAAAATGTGATCACCGCGTGTCTCGTTGTCAACGTATTTATGTAATGTTTTAATACCCCCGCGAGACTTAAGCCATATATTACCACTGCCATTAACTTCGCGACTAAACCAATGAACGTTACGATATCTGTACTTTCTACAACTTTCGTCAAATATCTTTTCGTTATCTGACATTATTACTATATCTTGATGTTCCTGTAATGTGGTAGGTCTTGGCCACGGCCAGTCGTTTATAAAATACAGTTCGGCAAAATCAGGATTTCTCATACCTAAAATAATGCAACGGCATATACTTCGATTTAGGTAGTAGGGAACCTTTTCGCTGTTTATAGCAAGAGCCTCACCTAACATTATCGTCTCCCGATTCATAATGTGACGAATTATGTGAGGTTTTAATTTTTCCAATATTACGGGGTTAAAGGAAATAGTTATTCCTTGAAAAATAAGTTTTCCTTGATCAACAATATTTTTTTGTGTTTTTGTTGAACAATCCAAAAATCGAATTTTGTCATCATGATTTTCAATAACGTTTTCTGCGAGAGTTTCTTTTATTTCTTTCACCTCGTTTGTTACAATTATTATTTTACCTTGAAATGCATCAGACACAGCTTTCAACTTTTGATCTAGAGCTAAGGTATTGCTACTTCGATACACTAATACCAATACATGCAGTGCTATTTTTTTTAGCTCTTCTTGTATAGTTACCAAGTCGTAATCCGTGACATCAGCACTTAGTTCGAAAAAAATATAAGTGATTGAGACATTTTCTTCAAAATATTGTTTTAATTTAATACAAGTAAATAGGACTTCATCAGATTGAAGAACACAAATTCTTACGTTACCTTGGATGAAAAAATGGAGATTCAGTGCATTAACTGCGGTCGGATTGAAACTAGCTTTAAGAGTTTCCATGCTTTTGGTGTAAACGAAATCGAAAGTGGTCAAAAGCGTGTTACTCAGTATGTTCTGCATAGTTTCTTGAAAGCACTGTGTCGATTGATTGAAATATGTAGCGCTTTTAGGCTGCTTCCACCATTTTAGAACTCTGTCGTGCATTTTTAATAGAATTGCTTCACATTTTATACCTAAAGTTTGCTTTTGTGAGTTACATATTTCTTGGATTTCATTCCTAAGAATAGATTCTATTTGATCTTCTTTAGCTTGATTTGTAAAAAAAATAAGCTTGGCTAAAAAGTCTGTGATTATTATAACATCTATCTTCTCATTGATCAAAGACAATTTTGGAAAACGTGGAATCGTAAATTCAAACCTGTATTTTTCTAGGTTTTTTTCTTTATTCTGTAACATTTTAAGTAATTCTAAACTGTCACCAGTCAATATCTCTTGGTTGAGATTAAATTTTAACATTTTAGTTTCGTCATCAATGATAAGAAGATTTCCAACCAAGCCCCCTATTAGGTGGGGTTCTAAATCCTTTTTCTGTAAGATATTTCCTTCATTGCAACTGTGCTCATTAACTTCAATGACACGTTTTAAATCTTGTTCGTATGCAGTTCCAAAAAGTTGGCAGAGTTTAGTGCATAAGATGTCTAGCTGCTTTTGCCTCTTCTTTTCTTTGATATTGAATGTTACGTTCCCAAAATTTGAAGGCAGTTGAAAAGAAAGTGATCTAATTACATTTTCTGGGTCAGTTTCATTGAGAGGTGACCTTTTTTTAATATTCAATTCAGCTATAAATATCCTTTTCATAATTATTAATAGTTCATCATTCGTATCTAAAAATGATTCCCTAAACTTCCAGCATTTCGATTCTGAGTCTTGTGACAGTACGTTATGCGCCACAAAAACGTGATAGATTTTTATCATATCATCAGCCATTATACTGTCCCATTTTTCTTTAAAAATAAATTTTGACAATGTTTTGGCCAGGGATGCGGCTCGGGTTTCGACAACGGACTGTAGCATTTTTTTTAAGTCTCCATCGTCATATCTCAATTGGAATATTTGACCATTTTTGCTAGTTTCAATAAAACACGCTTCATGACAGTTTTTCAAGCTCGTTTTCTCAGCAAAATTTTCCGTAGCAGATGTGTAAATGATAAATTCACAATCTCTTAAGGTAGTCCCTTTAAATAAGACATCGTTAATTTTTGATTCGAATTTTTCGTTGATTTCTAAGTAACTGTCAAAATATTTCTGAAAGCAAAAATCTCCGCCTTTCTTAAACATGTCATCTACTTTTATTTTATTATTGATCGGATCATCTTTATGTTTAGCTTGCAAGAATATGGTTTTCGATGGTTGACCTTTTCGTTTGTATTGAAAAACTATGTCATCAAAAGCGCCGAGTCCCTCAATATTTGTTCCTAAATAAAATTCTTCGAGTTCGTTGTTCAGCTCTGCTCTGAGTAGAATAAGAGTCAGAAGTTTTGTTTCGTATAAATGTCCACTGAGTCCTGAGGTGCCTTTTCGTTTCTGATAATGACAATGCGCTGTTGTCAAGTCGTCTTTTCCCTGTACCTGTTTACAAACAGTTTTCGTCTTAACTTCATCATTGTTTATGTCTTTATTGTTTGTCGATATATTTACACTGTTTTGGTTTAAAAGGTCATAGATTTCTTTTGAATATTGTTGCGCAATATCAGCTGCGGTTTGTCCGTCATTATTCTTAAGGGAAGCATTCGCGCCGTGTTGTAAGAGAAATGACACAGTTTCTGTTTCTGCTTTTATAACAGCTAAATGCAATGGCGTATTACAGTTATCGTTAGCATCGAAAGCGTTGATATCTGCTCCTCTTTCCAAATACTTAATGATTTTCTTCTGTTTTTCATTTGGCTCTTTATCCTTTCTAATTGCAATAAATAGTCGTGCGTTGTTCAGAATTTTATCTTGTTGGTCTTTGATACTTTCTGACATGTTTAGGTATTACCTACTCAAAGAGGTATTATAAACCGTTCTCATTAAACAATCGCCATGCAAGTCAAGACTTCAGCCAAGGTTTTAAACTATTTACCAAAACAATAGACAGAGCGAACTCACTGAATAGTTGATATTAAATAATATGTACTCACAATATTGACTCCGCAGACAGAAGTTGTCACCGCTAGAATGGTTTTCCAATGTTATCTTAACGTTATCGTTTATTGCTATTCGTGATAAAAATAATGCTAAGAGTCGGTGAACTGAAACGTTGCCACTTTTTAAACATTATAGCTTTGTCAAAGTTTTATTTCAAGCATAAAAAACATACTTATATCAAGCATATCATGAATAATCGATAAAATGATCAATTTATCACTTTGTCTAGACAATTAAGTTATTATTTATATAGACTAGTCGTTACGTATAATAGATTGGTTGATACAGATATTGATGTGAGCAACACTCATTGGTTGTTATCTCATCCGCGGGGATTCCCCGTATGCTGTATAGTGTAACTAACTTTTTCTATTCGCGATGTTCATTCATTATTATTTATAAAAAGGAGTAAGCGTTGAATGACGTCACATAGAGTACGGTGGCTAATAATAATAATAATATTTCCCTTTGGCTAGAAACTGAAAGGGGCATGCCAGTTTTAGGCCCAGATATGCACACGAACTTGACTATGCTAATAAACTATATTTTTATTTATCGTAATCCTTCCTTAATTTACACATTTGACATTATTCTGTGCAAGTCGGCATATTTTTTTCATAAATAATAAACAATAAAACGACTTACGTACGTAATTCAACAAAAAGCAGCCATATTTCTGTAGAAATGTTGCAATTACATAAAATAAGTTGGAATAATAGAGAATTAATCAAAATAATAATTTACCATTGCTAATAGCTGTATTATACACTATATTATACACTAGTTAAATGGTTTTTTAGCCCTTTTGAACGTTGTTGTACAGTAAAAATGCTATTATTATTTTTATTCTTATTACTTTTTATTTTCGATTTATATTTTTTTGTTATTGCAACATATCTCCTTATTTGTTGTCACTGACGTGTTTGTTGTTGACTCGGATAAACGTCATTGCTTGTTTTGCATCTTTAACATGACACTAACCGTGTTTGAGTTTTGCGATTTAAATCGACGATTTTGAATTATGAAAACTGACTCTGGCGATTCTTTTCCCCCCGACGACCACGGTCCGATATAATATAATATTGATTGCATGTAGGACTTACCAACTTAAACAAGCTCGCTCTTATTATGGTAAGTACGAAGATTTAATGGATGCTATTATATTTAAGTATGCACAAATACTAGAAGCAGGATTGATTTAAATATATTTAGGGCTAATTTTTCACTGATGAGGGTAAGAATAGGTAGTCGGCACGTTAGTCGCAAAGTATACTGTGTGTATATTTTGATCAGTACAATTGACACAGGCCGTTTAGCAATATTGCTGTACCTGCATTGTTGGCCGTTGTACGGTAGGATGCGTATCCACATTATGATAGTGATATGGTATTTAGGATGGGCACGCCATCAAAGTAATATTTTTTCACCGGGTCAATTTCTGAATGATGTTTTAGTTGTATAATAATATGATTATGAAATCAATTAATAAATCTTTAAAACTGCAATATATCATGTTTTATTTTACTCCTTATTGGTTATTCTCATAAATAAATGCAAATCATGTATAAAATGCTAAAAACCATGTTAAATATAACTTGCAAAAATAAGATCTAAAAAATGCAATAACTTTTAAATGCTAAGTTTTTTGTTAATCACTTCTTTTACTAAATTAATATTGCCTCTGCCTTCTATTAATATCAATAGCCTGTTAAGGTGGGCTATGGAGACCTGGCATGCCCCTTTTGGTGAAATAGACGTGGTAATTTGTTTACCATTAAACAAATCAAATGACGTCTCGATGCTTATTTTTTTTTAATTACAGAACTAAAAAAGATCAAAAAATGTTTAAATCTTCTTTTGTTTTAAATACTTTTAAATATTGAAATGTTGTCACTGTTTTAAAAAGTCTTTCCGACACCTACATCTCCTGGAGAAGCAAAAAAAAAAGACAATTATAAATTAAATGCATTTAATAATAATTTAATCTACTCTATTTACATACAAAGTAATAGGAACTTATAGATTTCGTAATTTATTTTAACTTAAGGTGAACTGTTCAATAGGGCAGAGTCAAGAGTGTCTCGCGTCCCTAAATGCACTTGTGATAATAATATAGGTAGGTACCCTTAAGGGGTGAACATATTCTTCAAATGCGCCTGTTATTTTGAATACTACTGCCTTCTTTTAAAGTTACTCCTGTTTTCTTAAACGCTGATCGATACAAATAATTGTTAAATGTCAGTCGACTCATTTGTCAAGGTGATCTCTGTGATTGGTTGTGTTATGGTCAACCAAATCAAAGTCAACGTCACGGTCCCAAAATGATCAGTTGATTTGACAGCATAGGTATTAGGTAAATTAATCAGCATCCAGAAACCGATAAATATTACAGTTATAGAAGAGATGGCACATTAAAGAAACTGTAAACCACACAGTGTAAAAATTGTAATAAAAAAGGTTCTTAATATTTCGTTTTAAAGTCGATTTTTACATAGGTACATATGTACTATTTCTTTAAGCCTAGTTTATTGTATAGTCCGTGCGTTATAGCATGGTGCGGGTGACACTTGCCTGTTTGACGTTGACGTCTGTCAGTGCCACATGATTAGTGATGGGCATTAGAAACTTTTTTTTTTATTGTTGTCGATTTTCGTATATTATATAACAATCAGAACCAGGTTTATGATTCTTTTTTACTCTTCTTTTTTATTTTGTTTACTCGTGGCAGACAGTACGAGTGCTAGCGCCTTGTATGCGACACATATTTTGTTCTAATTCATTTTTGTTAAGTTGTTTTTGGTTTTAGTTTGTTTAGTTTTTTCCTTAGCAACTTTATAACCAATCCTACAACGTTGCGTTATTTCATCAATATAATTAAAGAATTTTTTAAAATAAAAATTGAACTACGCACGATATTCGTTTTTTATTCCAAAATAACATCGACAACCTGTCCATCGTAGCAGTAAATCCCATCACTAAATATGTCTATGACGTTACGTTATACGCATAACACTTTACTTTATTCTTCACTTCATTAGATTTTATTTGAAGCCTAGAATATTCTGGTTGGCTTTAATTTAATCTACTACAGTTATAAACGATTTTGCATAATACGAATGTGATACAACTACAATAATAAGTCATAATTTTTACATCGCAGCACCTTTCAAGAGTGACACGAAACGTTACAGAAACTGTCACCCGCACCATGCTATAACGCACGGACTATAATAATTACAATCTATTATGATAGCTTAGATTAGTTTATTTTCAAGATAAATGCTGTTAACGTTAGTCAATGATCGACTACTCTTACACCATAAAATAATTTGAAAAATTATGTCAGAATGTTGTCATATAAAAATGCTTTTGACATTTTGTGTGAAGAGTAAGTTACTTGTACGTCTTTTAGCTTATTCATAAATGTTAAAATCCAGATTTGTACTTTATACACATACATATTAAAAAAATAAATATTTTACAGCGATAACTTAATAAATTACACTCTTAGATAATATGTTATGGTGCTCCTTCACCGCGAGCATTCGCCTGTAATTTAATGTTATATTTCATCCGTAAAGGAGTCGAACAGAACATTGTAATGCTCAATGCACACCTTGTAATGATACAATACAATAAGTAACTAAATGTGAAGTATAAAAGCTAATGCATATAGTCAAATCTATAATATTACATTACACGTGAATGCTCGTCATACAATGTTACATCACGCGGTGAAGGGTCACCTTGTATTGACCTATTAAATTTTGATTTTTTTTTTTTATAATTTAATAATATTTCGAAGCTTATCAGGTATGAAAATCAAGTGAATAAAACCAGTTGACTACGTTGTGTATGTAAGTTGCAAAAATTTGCTATTTTATTTACTAGGTACTTAGGATTTTAATTACAGATCGCCGTTCCGCATTGTCGTAAGCAGTTCTCATTTTCAACAATTAAATAGTTGTTTAATTTTATTTTAATAGTTGTTGAATTAAGTAGTTGTTAGCAGTGAGAGCAACAATTTAACCCAACCTGAGAGGATAGATGGCTATTCATGGATTCAAGAAACGATATTGGTGTGTATTTAAATATTGGACAGGTAAAAAACAACTTTCATAGTACGTAATTTAATCCTTGTGTCGCGGGGAGTTTTACATGAGACATGCACAAAGGCACCTAGGCTCAGTACAAGCATTCGTGCATTACACAAGTACTTGTCCTACGCGGGGATCGAACCTGCGATATTTCGATATCGTTTTATTTATTTCTGCAGGATTGCGTTTAATAAACAGCCACAACAAATAATTATTCAACAAATATATGCAACTTACACAACGTATCAACATAAATAATTTTACCATGGTGTACATGTAGGTACATGTTATACACTCACAATTCACATACTCTTTTAATCTACTAATACTGTTGCCAAAGGTACTTTTTGTTATGCAAGAAATATGAAGAGAGCCAGGTGTAAGGAACTCGACTGATATACGAACATAGTCCCTATTCCGAAGCGTTAAAGTTCGTTTTTACAATTCATGATTAATCAGATGACACTTAACATTCAAATGTTTGATACACCGAATAATATAATTAACATCGTATTCAAGTTTAGTTGTGCTGGCCATGGCGGAGAAGGGATGAGACTCATGTTACTAAGAGAGTGTTGAATATGAATGTTGATGGATGGAGAGAAAGGAGAAGGCCAAAGAGTAGATGGATGGATTGTATAGGGAATAATATGTACGAAAAAGGAGTAAGTAAATGATACTGTGACAACTGATAGGGGAGAATTGAAGAAAACAACATGTTGTGCAGTAAAATGGGATAAGGGCAGAAAGAAAATTGTGTGTTGGCCACGGCCGTTAGTGTTGACCGCTCTACGTATTATATTAAATATGTTAAGCTCTGTGTTTTCTTGCATTACAAAATGTGACGTCATATTAATCTTCCTTGCACGATACGTTGGTGTCCACATACAATATATTGTACGGGATCGTATATCCTTTATTTGATGCTATCACTTGAATCGCGTACTTCCTTCCCGCCTTTAATCCAGTGATTTTTTGCCGTATTACTTTGGCCCTGAAAAAATGGATATTTTTATTTTGGGAACCGCACCGTGAAATTGTCACAATTATTTTAAATCTGAGGTCAGCGATCAATAGCAAAACCGGTTTTAGGATGCAGTTTTTCGGTATAAACATATTGTATTTATGTTATAGTTTTATAAACTTTTTGTTAAAATTACTGTAAATTAGTAACTGTTCCAAAATTCCTAATGGTTTTTCAAATCGCCTATACTTACGACTTGAGACCATGACTTGCGCACTGACTTTTCACCGACGATGATTTTCTGTTTGACCAACACACGTAGACCTCACCAGGCATTATCTCACGAGCCAGGATGCAATATCTGATAAAAATTAAAAAAAAACACAACTTCAATTTGGTTTACCTTTATTAGGTACATACTACATAATTCCAACCTATTATCCTAGGTACATCTGGGCTTCAAATACACATTTCATTTCGATTATTTCGATCATAATAAAATCACAAAATCTTTTACATTTAATAATAACTAAACTAAGTGATTTTTTGTAAGCCTTTACTATGTACGTAAAGGCTTACAAAAAACGTATGTATATGTATATGAAAATATATTTTCATTATTATCTACGTGGTACTAGTGGCAATAAATCTTTAGTTGATGAAATGATCTGGGGAACCAAATATAGAAGACCCTGGTTCAGTAGTGAAATCAAGTGAAGGATAAGAATCGAATCAAAACAAACTTTATTTGTGAACATAACGTATTACAATAAAGTTCCATGCAAACAGTTTAGTCGATATCTATGTCCTTCAAATGCCCTTTATGTTCATTAAGTTTTTGTACAAATCTAGTAACTTATTTATTTTTTAGTAGTAAGTCTGAATTTATGTAACAAAAATTCAAGACACAATGAAAAGTCAAGGAAGAATAGTACTAAAATAATAAAACTAATTACCTAATGACATCTGTAGCGTTATGAGTGGCGGGTAAGAAAGCAACGTCGACAGATCTACAAGATCTCTTGGGTCGAAGCTCCCTCACTATAGAAGCACCATCAGTCAGTTCTGGAGTGCTCACACCCCATCGCGTTGTTGATGCTGCCAACTAAAATGTAAACGTAATAATTAAGCTTGTTGCTATGCAAGCAGAAAAATGCTGAGTATTCAATTACAATTTTCAATATTTGAGGCTGTTCCTCTGATTTGAGTTAACGATGAAGGTTTTATTCAAATAAAAAACGATGTATATTTGTACTTGATTATTTGGTAGCACAAATTGCAAAGACGAGGTATTAACGATTTAGAGGGGGAAGGTTTAATCCAATGGACCTGCTCATCCTCCGGATCTTCAAAATGGACAAACAACCGAGTTTCAACATTAGTTCGTCTATAATCTCCACTTAAAGTAACAGTTGGAGCGAATTGCGATCTCCCTTTGAAATAAATTTAATTTTCGGTGGAATTTTCGTTTTTATTTTCGACGAATCATCTAAATATTATGGCTTTACCTCAATACCAACAGTTCCATCTCTATCCCATCGGCTTGGTACTACTTTGATGACATATCTCATTCTAGCTTCCTCAGAACTGGAATCGAACTGTATGGATCCTTCGTCACTAGTTTCTTGTATTGAAGAAGTTGGAATTGGCGCTGGGACGAAGAATTTCGCGTGAGGATCTGCAGGCAAATTATAAAAAAAACCTTTGATAAATTAATTTAACTGTTGAAACGAAACCGACTTTGTTATGTCAATAGTTCGCTATTGACATAACGTAATCGGTTCAGTTTAACGGTCAGTTTTCAGTCTAACGAGTATTAGAGATATTTTTTTATAAATATACAAATATACCAAAATTTCTCACCAATATTTTTGGCCAAATGAAGCCTCTTTCCCCGAACCAAGACTTCGACATCAACAGCGCCTCCGCAGGTTGTTACTGTCAGCCAAAGACCACCGCCAGTACCAACTGTGGCCTAAAATAAGAAAGGCATGACTTATAATAACACTTCACTAAGTATGTCCAATCAAAATCATTTATTCAAGATAGATTACAAAGTAGCACTTTTGAACGTTAAAGAAAAATCATATAGACAGCGAACGCGCCAAAATAAACGAGTGCTTAAGGATAACGGAGTACGTGTCAACCGAATAAAATTATCTATGCGATTGATGAAATACGAGAGAACATTTTATCAAAGTATATTGGCGTCTCAGTATCAGTGTAGCTGTTACATCTCCAGAAGTTTTTTTTGGAACCCAGTGAAAATCCTCATGGACTACCCGCCTTTGGGGAGTCGACGGGGGGCGTGTCAGACTCTTACCGGTTAAAGCCACATGAGTGTCCAGCTTGTGGCCAGTGTGTGTGAGATCCTACCATCATGTCAGTTGTGAAAGTGAGACGCCACTATACGACTTGTAGCTTACCATCTCATTTCAGTATAACATAAAAAAGTGATGGAAGGTCCCCCTGTATTTTCCACATCGCAAAATTCGATTTTATTACCTTAAAATAAAAAACGTTTCTTCCTCGTATGTCAACTTTGCTAGGCGTGTTTTCCTTCAGCCGCTTAGCTGTGGAGGTGCGCGGGCGCACGCTACCTGTCGCCAACAACGACCCAGAACGGCGGTCCTTAGCGACACCGAATACGCTGACGAAGTAGGTCTGGAAAGAGAAGTTGTAATTGTTGTAAGTAAATTATAGGCATCCTTAGTGCAGAATCAGTTAAAACAAAACGAAAAGTCTTAACAATTATCAAACGTGTCAGGAATTTTGTTTAGTTCTCATATTCCATTTAAAAAAAAAGATCATCATCTTTATTCCCATCTTTATTCTTTGTTCAGGTAGTTCTCATATTCCATTTAAAAAAAAAACATCATCATCTTTATTCCCTTGTCCTTATCCCAATTATTATTTGGATCTTCTTCTTCCACACGTTCCTATCTGACGTCATCTTGCAAGTGACACTCTTTGCAGCCATATCATCTTTCACACAATCTATCCATCGTTTTTTTGGTCGTCCTCTTTCCCTACATCCATCTACATTTTCATAAAAAATATTATTAATCTCCGGGCAACAAGCAATTGCAACCCCGATTCTCGTTATTTAGGACTACAGAAAATAATAACTATAATGAGCAATCAGTGAAAAAAAATGTGTTTTTCGACTATTACCGTGCTAGGATCCAAATTTTCTATTAGATGGTGAGTTCTTCCACCGACGCAGGCGATAACTGGGTCTTCATCTGTCACTTTAGTGCTTCGTCCTATAAAACAAAGTAGAATCGTCAGAGCCTGGAAACAACTTAAATTTCTATTTTCTAATGTATTGAAAAACTGTAAAATGGATTGTCTTATCCAGAGAATCCTATTAGTACCCTATTCGATTAACATGTTCACACAACCCCATCTAGTCTCATATTAAGCATAGGATTAGCTAGTAATATGAATTCAAACAACTGATAAAAATACCCATACATGTATTTGTAAATACATACATACTTAATCAAGATAAATTAAGCTCAGACACTAAAGAAAATATGATCGCACTCATTTCGCGAAAATTCGTTCTGTGACTTGGTCATAAAAAACACATAAAAGAAAAGAATCGTGTCCAATACTTAGTGTTTGGAAATCCATCTGGCGGACTTATTGTTTTTTATTCAAATACCCAATTAAGCTTTACTAGACAAACAAACTTCAAAATGTACTCACCAAACTTCTTCCTACGAAAAACATTATTGAAATTGCCTTCATACATATTAAAATTATCCGCATCGACATTAATTTTGTTATCAACGTCAGTGAGTAAACTAAATCTGGTTGCATTACTTCTTTCAATTTTCCTCCCATCATCATGATTCAGTCTATTGGATTTGTTTTCCAAACGACTGGTTTTTATGTCGTGTTGCGCGGCACAGAGCGATGTGTAGTTTTTTCTGTGGGATGCTACCACACAGTACGTTGTAGCTTGAGGGTCGATAGGACTGTAAACAAAAAAGCAATTATGGAAATAACAAAAGAATGGCAAATAATACTTAAGAATTTGACAATACTTTTAAAGAAAGTATACGGCCAATAATAAAAAGACGTGAAATAAACGGTTTTAAGAAATTGCCAAAAAAAACCGGTTAAATTGTATTAATCTCAGACGTCTCTGTGGAATGTTCCGTGTGGTGTCCGGATATCTTTATATCCGGACACCACACATAGCACCACCCCATATCCTCCACTGGGTGTCGTAAAAGGCGACTAATGGACCTTAAGACCCAGTGCACTGTATCAAGCACCTTGGGTCACCCGAATGGTGGCGGGTAAACAACCAACAATCGCATTTCCAAAGAGGGTTAGTGTCAGGCAGGCGGCCGACTATAAAACCATAGCCAAAACTTTAAGTGAAATGGGATAAGGGCAGGAAGATGATGTCTCTGTGGAATGCTATTGCTAAATACGTGCCTAAGGGTCGATAGGGCTGGAAACCAAAAGTACAAGGTACCATATAGTTTTCAAGAGTTTTGAAAAAAAAACATAAGTAAAATAGTACTAAGTGTAGACATAACCATAATACATCACTATAAACTACAATTTTGGAAATATTGTTATTAAAATTGTAAAGGGTAAAATATGCTCTATAATTCGAGATTCAATACAAAGTCATCATTGCGTTTTTATACTTTCAATCAACATTCTTAATACCATCGTGTGCCATACAAGACAAAATTAAAATAACTCAAAGAAAAACATAAGAAAATCCGACATGTTATCACTTATAATCAACCGAGAACTAGAAACCGGGAATCTAACTTTCTTAACAAACCTTAAAAGGAGTCAATTATTGATGTTAAATTGAAGACTTGTATTAAAAAATGAAAGAATCCCATTGAATTACTTTAATGGTAGGATGAGCTAGAACCAATACGTGTCTCGTGTTACAAAAACTGTTTGCCGAGGTCTATTCTGAAGTCACTCGATATTTCATATTTCTAATCGATCGAAATATTTGATCGATACTCAGATGTAATCAGTAATGATTATTTTGTATAATTACTCTTGTAGGGCCGATTTATAATTGCATAAGAATTGAATGGTCATCCCAAAAATGCGTCTGAGTGATCCGTCAAATTTGTATACAAGAGAAACCAAGCTGATTTAGTTAACTAGTGCCCAAAAATGTTGATACTTTTATCAGGACATTTGACACTGTTAAAAGTATTAACATTTTACAAAAATATTTCAGAATTATCCACAAATGTGTATGTAAAACAGAATTTTAATATCTATAAATCAAAATGTATCGATTCCTTAGATACTAGATTCAATTTCGTGAAACACTCGGTTATCACTCAGTTGTATACCGCTGTGAGATCCATAATTAATACATTATCAGAAAAATTGAGGTATGTTCCTCGAGTTCAAGACTTAAGGCTGATTTAGACGAGACAAGAAATATCGTGCGAGAACGTTGCAATACATTGCGGAGTTAAGGGCTACTGACCCTTGCGCGGTGAATGTGAAAGCGAACCCCGTACCCCCAGCCATAGGAAGATGAGGACGCTCCAGTGGTTTTAGTCGGTAAGAGTCACGCCCCTCTCGTCAACCCCCTGACGAGAGGCAGTCTGTGAGGATTTTCATATGAATTCCAAAAAAAAAACAAAAGAAAAAGGGTTATAGACCGTACGGTAACGCTGAGGTATCGTTCAAGCACCAAGTCAAAGACACTTCAAATGTGAAAGAATGTTTTTCATACACATTAAATAGATGTCTATAAGTTTCGTTTTATATTTTAATGCTCCATTGTTGGCCCTTTGGTATCGAAAATGGTAAACCGTCGCAATGTATCACGCAATATTTCTCGCCACGTCTGAATCAGCCTTTACGCGTACCAGTTCGCTGTCTTAATTAAAACGTACGGCTTGTCATATTAATAACTTAATAGGTATGCAGTTGATATTTCGAAAAAAATGTTTTAGTAGAATGTTATGAAGAAATTTCAGGTTTTACATTAAGCAGATTTTCAGGCATTCGACTAGTTTTAGGCAAGTAAGAAAATGCGCGAAGTAAACTATGATTGTCTAGATTTGATTTATGATAGAACAGAAATAAATATCATGGTCTGTCCACTAAATTCCGAAAGGTATTGTATTCCATTCGTAAAATATTACAAGAAAAATCTTTCGACACGCAACAATATTTAAATTCAAACCGAAAAAATAATTAAATGCATACTTATTTTAAATTCATAATCAAATAATACACATGTATTTTAAATGAAAATGTATGGGCTTTTAATTATTATTTATATATTGGTAATAATTACATAATAATTCTATTCTTAACCTAAAGAATGAAATTCATGAGTTCACTACCGGATGCCGAAAATTTGGTTCTCATACACATGCATGGATGGACAACGAATAGTAAATAAAACCTGCGTTGTATTTATAGAAATAACACTTTAAATATAGCTAACATCATATTCAGCAACTTTTTTTTTTTCCGCACACGGGAATCATGGGGAACTTTCAGACATTGTTTATAATTATGTTTTGAACAATTTCACGGAAATTCAGCTTGTTGGGACTTTATGTAACTTCACACTCGTTTTTTGGTCTAATTTGACTGGACTATATTAACACATTACGTTTGGTATTCACGACTTGAAACAAAACTATTTTGAAACGAATTTGATCGCTTTAATTATTTAAATTTCATTTCCGCTGTTTTGACCGTATGCAGGTATTATTGATACTAATAGATTCACATATTCTCATAAATCGACGCTCAAGCATCAACTGTGTTAGGCTCATTCTAGTCTAACACATTTTTAATTGTAACACCAATCACAAAACTAGCTTCTCACAACGGTTCTGTCCGCGTGAATGTCATTTGTCGTAGGGTAAAATTAAGTCAGATGTTTTTATTAATAAGCAGTTTTTCACAGCCTGCGATTTCAGAAAGAATGATAATGCTACAGAAATGATAACAAAGCCTTTAAAACAAATGATAAAAGAAATAGTATTTCAAACAAAACTGTCAGATCATTGACATTTGACAGCCCTAACAGTACAGTCAACAGTACTAACGGATTACATTGGCATCTTGGAACAAGGGGTCCCTACCTCTTAAAGAACAACACAACAACAGTTACTGTAATTAGAAAGAGACGCCGCTCTACGCTACGTATTGCGCCATCTCGCTTACACAACTGCAACGACTTACTCTTAGAGGTGGTGGTACGCCCGCAGCACATTCGTCCACAGATAAACAATTAAAACCCATAGAATTCCAATATACAATGTTGTGTAGCCGCTCCAATGATTTGTTGTCTACGTGACGCGCAAAAGAAAAAGCCAGCCATAAAAATAAACATCAGGAAGTTTCTAACCGTACAGATAACTTAGAAATATTCCTTTTATGGTTTTTGTTGTAATTGACAAGCTATGACAGGTGGTTTATCTCGAGTTTTTCTAGAAAGTACCGTTAATATACTTAATTGAATTTGCAACCCTGTACTGGACTCTGGTTCTTTCTATCAGCTCACATTATTGCTGGGACCGTTTTATCTTACTACTATTATAAACTCGAAAGTTTATAACTAAGGATGGATGGATAGAAGAATGTTACTTTTTTACGCTTAAACGGCTGGATAAATTTTGATGATATCTCGTGTGGCGTTATTTTACACCCGGGATTGACACATAGGCATTTTTAACCGACTGCGTCAGAAAGGGGTAATGTTATGGCAGCTTTAACTGGTATTCATGCGGGCGAAGTTGTGGGCAGCATTCAGTAATATCATGGAATGACAAGTGAAAGATTTATTTTTACAATATGCTTCAATAATAATTTTCGTAGCGCCATATAATTTTCTCACTTACTAATACCTACTCAAACGCAAATTGCTAACTATTCCCAAAAATATCACAGTGCACTTGTAGCGATCTGTCAATTTATATTGCTACAAAGAATGCTGCTCGTACATCAACAATTTAACATTTGTAAACATCTTGAAGAACCGTTTGAAAATTTCAGATATTCTATTTACTAACACGAATATTCTTGTCCTCTTGTCCCCAACAAACATAAAATTGTTTTCATACTTATAAAATAAATTTTCCATTTAGCAATAAAATTAAACAAAAGACAACCGAGTCTGTGTGTTTTCGAAACTACAGAATTGTGTGCATGTGTGTGTGTGTGTGTGTGTGTGTGTGTTTATTGGTTTTCTCGTAGAATATGAAAAGTATGCTAGACATTTATTCCTAACGGTGTCCGCAACTTGTTTTTATTGAGATATTTCTAAGTGTCAGCCGACGATGTGATTTAAGACTTGTTCGATTGATTCTAATGTATGTTCGATTGACGAGTTGGACACAAGTGAGAAGTGACTCTATATAGTATTACGGTTTATTGTAAAAGCATTTTCTTTTTCTAATTGATTTGACGTATAGTCAATCATTTAGAACTATTTAGAAGTTAATTCAATGTTGAGTATTTAATGATTATACATTATTTTCATTATTTTACACTTTATATATGAAAAATGTCCATTTGGACTTGTAAATCCAAGTCCAAAAACATCCAAGTTTCTTAATCATTAAACTTAGTAACCCAAAATTACTGTTCTTAAAAGAAACCTAATTAATACCACAATATAAAACACTTAAAATTACTTGTAACAGCATGATTTTCAGTGGAAAGTATGGGTACACTCGGTTTGCCATATAATATTATTTTCCATTTACGAATGTAAACTCTTATTTATGTCAAACTCCAACCTGTTTGAAATGACATAGTGCAAGATTTACCAACATTTAATTCACTTAGCGGCTACATACTTACTGCACAGTATAAATACATACAGTAGTTTAACTAGGTCATTTCTAAAAAAAAATCCGCAATACGTAACAGCGATAGGGGCTGCCCACATAAAACATTTTAATTACATTAACTACACGCCGACCGTTCGTCACTGCGACTGTATCATGCCACGATTCGATAACGTAGGGATTTTAATTTTATTTGTGGAAAATCATCAAATGACCCCGCCCGCTGTGGGTGCAGTGGTAGGGAGTGTCAGACTTTTACTGACTAAAACCTACTATGTTCCTCCTGAAGCACTTTGAGTGCCGAGGTAGCGGTAACTCTTTCAAACATCCCGCAGCAGGCTTTAACTTCTAGCCTCTAGGGTTTATTTCAACGCCATTTAGCGCGCGTCCGTGTTTCGCCTGTTTATATGAAGACTCATACTGGTTATATTGATTACACTGTGGTTGCTATATCACAAGTTACAGATAGGAGCACAGATAACATATGACTTGTGTAACAAGGTAACTCTGGGTTACGTGAGTTATTTCGTGTTTACGGAGTTAATAATGATTTTTACGTTGTTGTAGTAACAAGGTTTATTCTTTCAGATAAATAAATATTCTCACAAAGCCATCCAGTCTCGAATTAAGCATACAAAAGTCTTAGTTTTCTTTTGGTGTCATTCTGAATTCATTGGAATAAGTGTAGTAAGCGAGATTCACATAAACGGTTCAAATCCTACTAATATTAAAAACATGAAAGTTTAAAAGTACGAATGGAAATTTACTGCTCTTTCACGCTCAAACGGCTGGATCAAATTAGATAACATTTGGTAGGGAGTTATCTCACACCCTGGATTGACACATGTGATACTTTATAACCGACTGCATCATTGGGAGTAATATTTTTGCAGCTATAACCGACATTCGTGCGGGCAACAGACAGTGATATGACTGGCCTGTTGGTCTAGTGGTTAGTGGCCTTGACTGCTATACCAAAGGTCGTGGGTTCGATCCCCACCCAGGACAATTGTTTGTGTGATGAACACGATCATTTGTACTGTGTCTGGGTGAAATATATTTATAGTATGTATGTATTTAGAAGTAAATTAGTATGTTTATCATTTGTCTAGTACACACAATACAAGCTCTGCTTAGTTTGAGACAAGATGGCTTTGTGTGAAAGTTGTGGATTGTTATGTAATGTTATATGAAAGAAAATCTTACCTAGGTTCCCAGTTAGCTGCTAACCTCCTTCGTGACCTGACCCGGAGCCTCATGCGAACTTGTCTTGTAGCTTCGCCACGCACACTCACCATCGCAGCGCCACCTCTTGATGACGACAGCTAAAGAAGAATACTCATCAGTGAGTCTAAAATCACCGCTAAAAGTATTATTATTACCTACTGGTCTGCAACAGAGACGCCGTGTAGTGCGCCATCTCGCTTTCACATTTTTTTTTGTTTTACGATTCCCGCACTAAGGAAAATAATCCTTGTATCAAGGGGGGTTTCACAGACATTCAATTCACATGCACAGAGACATCCAAACTCAGAAAAAGCATTTGTGAACCGCACAAATTCTTGTCCTACGCGGGGGTCGAACCCACGACACGTCGCGCAGTGGTAATTGGCGTGGTGACCTATACCACTCGGCTATCCGTGCAATTGCTTTAACTGTTGATGAGTTGAGATCCACAGACAGTGTACAGTATAGAATATAGATTTATTTATATATTGGCACTCTCAAGGATTCAAATTATTGTGAGCGTTGGAAGAGGCAATAAATTCTAAGGTTTAATGGTTCAATAATATGTACTGTAAAATGGCGTGTCACTGAGTAGCTGTCAGATGTTATTGAATCTAAATCTTGATCGCCATAAAATGATATTTATTGTAATGGGATTTTAGTAAAATTACTAATATGATTAATGCGAAACAAGTAAAATTCTTCTTTGTGCTGAAATCACTTATTCTGGCGGGTGAAAACTCGGACATATTATAGTTAATCATATAACATAATAGATCTCAGTCGCGTGCACGTGGAGAGGCCTATGTCGACGAGTGGATTGCGATAGGCTGATGATGGTGATGATGATACTTACAACGATAACATATTTTTCATTTTGTGATATATTCAACGAGAATGTATTTATTTCTCCGCTTCCATTTTCTTTCTGAAGACTTAATTGACCTGTAAAAAGATAAAACATCAATTGTAGTTATCTTAAATTTTCTCTAATCGCAAACTTTTACCAAACAAAAGCTTTTTCTTCGGCTCTAATGCCGAAGTTTCATTCTTTTGGTACAATTCGCAAGCAATTATACTTAGGTAAGTTATGCCAGAATCAAAACTTGAAGGATCCCATACGATTACCTATAAAATATATAAATGTTTTTTTAAAACAATTTTTTTTTGCTGTTCAATTCTAAATTTGTTTCTAGACTTTCGCGGCTGATTTTGCTTAGCTATTGATATAATTAACTAGACGTTATCGTAATCAAACACTTTTCGATTAGTGTTAATCCCTTACCGTTATTATTCCCTGTTTTCCCGTAGTAAAGGGCCCAGTGGATGTCCCTTGAACAAGGACTTATGGTGATGAAGACAACTGTCTGAGACATCGACGTGGTGTTCAGTTCCAAACTGTAAACAAATGTGTTTTTGAGTTACGAAGACATCATATCCTACTAATATGATGGATGGATGGATGGATGTTTGTTACTCTTTCACGCTCAAACAACTGGATTAAATTTTATGATATTAAGCGTGTAGTAAGCTTACATGCTGGATTAACACATAGGCTACTGTTGCAGCTAAAACTGACATTCGAGAGGGCGAAGTTGTGGGTAACAGCTAGTTACGGACGTCACGGTATCATTTACTCCTTTTTCGTTGCTTATATCAATCCTTCCATCTTTTCTTTGGCCTTCCCCTTCCACTCCATCCATCAACATGCATACCCAACACTTTCTAAGTTAAATAATTTATTAACCTACCAAGATACATATTTTGATCCAATAGTTACTTTTAAACAGGTAAGTAAGTATAAGGGTCTATGTAAGGTGTTTTCAGGATTAAACAAAGTTTTCATAAACCGATTAGTGTATCGAATCATTCGATGCCAGAATTAGTGTCCAGTTTAGTAAACAAACGATGAGTTGATTGATCGCTCATTGAAAACATGACTCATTGGTACGTTGCTGGCACCTCACTATTACAAACTTATTTTGCAGGTGGCAAAATACCGAACTAACATAGATTAGTACACATTGATTAATCAGTTTTGTAGTCGCTGACTGCAGTGGCGCCATCGTTAACTGCATTTATTAGTTTGTAAAGGTATCGTGGTGATTTGGGACAGTTCATTTTATTTATATCATTGGTCACGTCAAAATAGTCATTCGGTCACTCTGAGGTGCTATAATTGTTTTGTGTGCTGTTACTTTGTTGCGCGTTGATTAGTTAATTAATTAAACTGGTTTTTGATTGACAATACAAATGAGTTATTTTTTTAATGTCACAATTAACTACAAAAGCTTTTATGTACCTACTTGCTGCTACAGAATCCTTCAGGAACGACTCTGTTTCGCACTTGACCATATTTTTTACTGAAGAAGCTATAATGATACCCATTTGAAACCTCATCCCAAATGCAGAGGCAACTCGCTCGATCAATTTGTCTAATTACAATATAATATGAAAGGATATTTAAATTTATACGTATATGCTAATAAGACTTCGTCCTTATAGGGTAACAAGGTTCCATCTTAATTACAAGTAGGTGCTAATTGCGGCTAAGTTGTCTTTTAAAAATGGATACAAATTGCAAATGGCTTAAAAATACGTCGATGCGTAGGGAACTCATGTATTTAAGATAGCCTTATTCAGAACTTTACCTGGATATCAGCTAAAGTGTGATAAAAACTAACTTATTATGTGTTTGTACCACTAAAACAGGTATCAGGGATGTTTTAAATTATTCGTAGAAATGTTTATGCAACTTTGTTTTAGCAAGAGCCTCTTGGAGTACTCGAAGGATGCCAACGAAACCCTCATTCAAAAGCTTTGCTGCTCGTCCGTTTGTTTTTATAACTGGTTGTAAATATAAACGGTGTCATGTGCATGAACGATAATAGATAAAGATTTTGGAGAAAAGAAATACTGAATAATATTGCGAATAAGACCCGTTTGCTGTCTAAAATTGATAAAGATTTGTTTCAAAAATACAGGCCGCCTACTAGGTCTTGAAATAATACTTAATTTCAGTTGTAAAATAGATGGCGCTCCACTTCATAGTGCGCTGTCACGCTTTTACAACAGCAATATTTCAAGAATTTCCCCCAGTATCTGGAAGGCAGATCAATTAAATTTGCTGTCAAATCAACTGATTACGACTGTGATTGATTGAGCATAAAACTTATTGTAATTGTAGCGATGAATAGCATTTGAGAAACCAGAGGTAAGTAGTAAGCTCCTATGATCTTCTTGCTTACACAATTATGTATCATAAGCTCGCTTAAAATTATTCGTTGAAAAACTCTGGTCTATAAGTCTTACCTTCTGCTTTCACCTTCATCCAGTCGGTATACCGTCTGGTTGTCGATCGGCAGCCATTCCACCGGGACCTTGGAGACAGGTCGAGTGACCAGCACTGTTGGAGACGCGAGGCCAGCGCCCGCGGCGTGGAGCACCAGCAGACTTGCCAGCCGCATTGTGAATATACTTAATTTTCTGGAACAATGTAAAGCATGTTTATTTAAGGTAGAAAAAAAAGGTATAGCTGGTTTTCTGATGACTTTATCATTTAACCTTTGTCCAGCAGCGGGATCTTATACAGGCTACATAAAAAAGAAGAAAAAAAAAATGTATGATGTGAAAGAGTTTTTATGTGGTTATTTAAATGTGACATAAATGAACCATAGCTCATTTATTACTTCTGCGTATGCCGATACCTGTTCGTCTAAGTCATTGTAGACCTTTGAATAATAAGGTATCAACCTTCAAGTAACAGCCTAGACTATAAATAAAGAAATATTGGTATACAAAGATTTTTTAAATATTGAATTGAAAACACATCCCTTTCAAACAAATTATTCTAAAAATCGTACCGAACAAAGAAAATAGAAGGCCAAATAGAACTCGATGTCAATTGTTATAAATGTTGTCATTTATTCAATGAGTTGGTTATTCAATGACTCGATTATACAACAGGGATCGATTTAAATCGGTATCGAATCGGTTTGCTTGGTTGCAACGGGGTCAGTGTTCTTGGCAATTATTTTTGACACGTGTATCAAAAACGTTTGTATACGGTGGAGTGCATGGAATAAGTTATTGGGATTTTCTACCTTATTGCTTTAAGTTACAGTCGATACTTGTAGGCACTTATGTTTATAGAGTATTAATATTGACATATTTTTTTGATTTACGTTTCATCTAATTTTTCAAGTTTTTCTAGCCATGTCTCTGCTCTCGAATAGGTATTATGAATTTCTATGTTTTTTTTAAGCAATGGACTGTTTTAACAGGAGTGGCTTCAAAAAGGAAATGAAATAAAAAACAACTTTAATTTTGTTAAGTTTCGGGACAGTTAAGGCTAAAAAAATAATAAATATATCAAGTATATATTTATCACCAATTTTGATGAAATCAAGTCTAAATACTTATAATGAAAACTAAAATATACATAAAACTAGGCCTGATAGCGCACTATTTTCCTGCTTTACCGGTCTTTTCGATTTCAGATCCAAACAGCACACATTGTGCTACTAATAAGTTTATTACTACTAATACATTGTTGTAACGTTAAGTAAAGTCGGAGCACATGGCTAGTGTATTATTGTAAGAGGTTGTTAAACTTCATCAGATTATAACATACAATATAACAACTTGTATTCCCATATTGGTCCTTGTAAAAAACCGACTGGTCCAAGGTCCTGTTCACCATATTTACAATCCTCATTATGCTATTATTTGCAAGGAATCTCTTTCTATAACTTCTTTTCAACTTTTACTATGGACTTCCAAAACAAGACGGTAGCATTTGTGGAAATAAGACGCCGCTATGCGAAGTGTATTTCGCCTTCTCGCTTACACAACCGCAGTAGTCCTATCTTAAGAGCTCATGGTACAGGGATTGGTCCTTTTGAAATTTCCGCCTGTCTTTTTCTGGTCCTTCGAGTATTTTCTAATAATTAACTCGCAACTTCTGATTAAGAGATGTCTCCGTTAATTTATTCCACTATAAACACTGGTATGCCTTGATTAGCAATTAATTTGTCTATAAATGTTAAGTCCGTTAATTAAGATATTTGTTCAATGCTTTCCCAAGAATACAGTCAATGTTTACTATTGTACGGAACACGTTTATTTGTAAATGTAGTTGGAGATATTTTTGTAGTTTTTTTACATAGCAGCAACTTTTATTTGTATCCACATTACCAGAACGCATTTTTTTAGGTCAGCAAACAATAAACAAAATATTTTTAGACCAGTGTGAAAGTTATCGTCATATTTTTTCTATAATGAATTCATATGGAAATCCCATTCAAAGGTTTTAAATAAATTCGTATTTCTATATTTACAAAAACTTTTACATAATTGGTCGAAGGTTCAGCGATCGATACGCCTCTGACTAAGAACGATTGTAACTACAAAAGGTCTTTGTTAAGCAAGTAAATGGCGAGGTCTCATAAATCTTTACATAGTTATTGCATTGTTTTTAATGATTTATCGGTTCCTACTTTGATTTTGCGGTACGCGCAGGGTCAGTTGTCCGTAAGGTCACGTTAGGACCTAAGGACCAAATGACACTTCCGTGAAGCGCTTGGTCCTAAGATACGTCAACCCCGGATATAAGTACATCGCAAGGCAGTACAAAAACAACTTTTCCGCTTGGAAATAGAGGTATATTTCATTTACAAAAAAAATCTGACAAATTCTGTATTGATTCTTTTTTCAAATTGGTTTAAATTACTACAATTGGTAGGCACATTTAATGATTTATAGTAACTAAAGTCAAAATTTTCTACGGTTATGATTTGATGACTTTTCGGAAAGACTCATTAATACCTCAAGACTCATTTTTTTTACAGAATGCTGGTCATAAAATATATTAAAAACGAATGGAAAGCTTACAGTGGACTAGACGACAAAGTCTAAAAACTATTAGTAGTTACTGTCCTATAAATTTTCTTTATGCCACAAGAGTAATAATTTAAACACAGGAATATTTTATGTGTGTGAAGATGAGAATTTAGAAAGTCTCATACTTTCGAAATTATTTAGATACATTTAGGTAGTATATACTATAGAGGTAACCTAAAACAAGGATAATATTTATTTTTTTGGTAAAAAGGAACATTACTTTTAGAAATATTTCATTTACTATGGTGCAGTCACGAGCAAACACACGACAAATTATTTCTGGTCAAATGATTTATGAAAACGTGAAATTTTCTATTAAATGAAACATTTTATGTTTGGCTTACAATATCAGGAATACTCCATAACAGCTTCAGAAATTGCGTAGAAATTTACATCAACTGTTTGGTCGTGACTACACATATGGTATACTAAGTTTATATCTTCTTCATTTTTTTATTTTTGTGCAACAGTAATTTTCTGTATTAATGTTATCTAAAATGAGGAAGTTAATGAATTACAATGTTGCTAACTTGTGTTGTAAAATCAATGTAAATTGATAGAAAAAGTTTCAATATTACGCAAATGAGAACGCGGGTAAAGTAGGTTGTGTTTGAATGTATATTTACCTAAAACAAATGAAGAATGAAAAATAAATTAATCGTCTGCTAATCAATAAAAATCTATGAGTTTGTATAGTGGTAGTCACTTATAAACTAAAAGGCGACTATCGGACAGTTACAATAGATTACCACGTGTACGACGAGCCTTATTATAGTAATTTTATATTCAGTTCATGTATCAATAATGATAATTACGGTAACAACCGATTAAAATCAACACTCAAGCATTTTAATTGTTAAATGGAAATTATTTAATTGTTTTTGTTCTAGTAATTATCCGTAAAAGGGAAAATATATGAGAACTATAAAATAACGATAAAAATAGAGTTGGAGTGCTTTTTATCTTGTTATTGCTATTATTATTGGTTTTATGTTATTTGTAGAGTCAGCTCCGAACGTCCATAGATAAAATTGTATTACAATAATTTTGTATTGATACTAAAGAACATATTTTCAAAGACTTGATTAAAACAGATTTAAAAGCGAAGTCGCGGGTCGCAGCTAGTGAATTAATATTTTTTTCTAATGAAATCTCTTTGAAACGAATATTTGTGGTTTTAAAGAGACTACATTAGAAAAAGATATTAGTCATCAATAGTAGGTACCTACTCACGCACTAAAATCTTGGATTTACAAACGATATATTTCCGTAAATGGATACATAAATCGTAAGGTCGTAAAATAATAATTTTCAATAATGGCAAACTTAAATGAACCTGTCACTTGCACACTGAAAGGTTTTGTTCCAAAGGAAATATAGCCAATAACATTTATTTTTAACGGTTAAACGCTGATGAGGTTTTCATAAGTACTCTGGTGTTGCCAGTTAATTTTGGAATGGTAGTTTAAGTATAATAAAAATTAATGATTTATAGATTGATTTTTTGACGATAATTTTGACCTATTCACGATTTAAATGAATTTAACGTATTCGATGATTGACAAAGTTATAAAAAAGGAGAATAAACACATTTCATAACTAGACATAATGATTTAATAATTTAACGACACTTTGATTAATATAACATTTCCAGTAACAAATTCTTACGGACACGTTACAACACAATCCGGACAACATTACAGTAATCATTATAGAAATATAGAGCACCTACCAGATTCACAAAACACCCTTCATATCCATTATTTTCGTTCACATACTAATCCTTTCAGAAACATAAACGTCAAAAATCACAACAAAACGTCACACCTCATGAATGAACAAAAGAAAGGAATACCAAGACACAAAGAGACACCAAAATAGTCTAATTAAGACCGAAATCCAGACAGCGTTGATACAAGAGACTGATACAAAAATTACACAGATACAAAGACTCCTTGCTTCATATAACACCGAAGTTAGGCGTTACAAACCTTGTAGCTATTTATACGCCAGAGACGTTTCTGAAATTGTCGGCATAAAGTAAAATTCATCAAAACACAGACAGACAGAAATACAAAAGTGGACAGACGGACGGGCAGACTGCTTGTATTTATAGATGTGATAGCTTTACGTTTGGGTTTGCTTGCGAGAACTTTTTTTCTGAGTCACTGTGTCGTGATTTTGCTTAAACGTTTAGATAGTGTGGCTCTTTGGGATTCCTTTCGAGATTTTGTCACAGTTATTTTTGACAATATTATTATTTATAATAGGTTCATCGTTTTTTCTTGATATATCAATAAATATTGTTATAACGACAAAAATTTTGTTGCCATCGACTTCATAGGAAAAACAATATTGTTTAGCCCACATGTAAGTGTCAAGATTAAGATACATTATACATACGGTAGATGAAAAATTACAGGAATATCTAATTCCTAAGTTACATAAATTTACATTTATAATATATTATGAAACTAAAACGGAGTTATATACGAACTTGAATCCTGATTAAATATTTCAGGGTTTGACAAAGCTCTTTAAAGATTTCAGCAAATCTCGCATTATAAGGTTGATATTCACCTCAACAAAAGCTAGTCAAAAAAGTAATTTTAAAAATTGGAGTTGAATTAATTAGAAGACTTGGCAGGGTTACGAGGTGATGATAGATTTAAAGGCTAGGTCGAGTCAAAGACTTGTAGTCTTCGGAACGAGGAAGCAATTAAGTTTAGATTCGTGATTCGATGGATAAAAATGCTGTAAGAACGCTGTTGGAGTTTTTTGAACTTCTACGTCAAGCTATTTCTTCTGAGTTTCGAGTGATCTTTGATAGCCATAAATTAGGGGAAAGCTAGGTAAACAATATTATGTTAGTTAACCCTTTTGTCGATGTATGAAAGAGCATTACGAATTTTAGTTGTACAGCAATGTTTCTCTCATTCATCGTTCGAATAAGCAAGAAAACGCGTGGATAATTTTAGCGTAGTGGAAGCCCATGTTAGTTATTTAATTTTAATTGGGGAATTAGAAAACAGCTGCAAATAATAGGGATGTAATATTCATAATCCGCTAAAGAAGAAAGACAAGTGTAGCATTGAATCAGTTGCTCTAAACATTTTTCTAAATATTTATAGTAATGACACGAAATGCACTTTCAGCCAGATGCTTTGAACATATTTTACATTTCTGTCACAATGCACAGATATACAGTGGTTGTGAACATTTTTTGTAAATACCTGTCACTTGTTTCGTGACACGATTGAATTATACAGATTACATTTAGGATTGTCGTCCGTGATCGGTTGGTGATTTATGATCTTCAGTGCTTTTTGTCCTCTTTGCAATGAAAATAAATGGCGTTAAGTGCGAGACTTGGATATGACGCGACGAAGATGGAAATAGGTTCAATTAAAATAGTTTGTGTAGACTAGCGAACATAGAGTAATCTCTCTCTTCAGTATTTGGTACTGAAGAGTTTTATTAATAAATACTTTAATTTGTTTGAACAATAAATGAACTATTTCAATTTATATTTTTTTAAGAATTACTGATAAGTTAGTACTGTGTGTTCTTACTTCCGTTATGAAAGTTAGTCACAGTTACGGTTTTATTTCAAAAGCTCATAAACAGAAACTGTTTATTTCTATCACCATCATCACTACATAGTATCAAATAAAGTCGCTTCCCGTTGTCTATGTTGACCCTATATATTATTATGTTTAATCTTTAAAACTACGCAATAGATTTTGATAAGGTTTTTTCAATAGATGGAGTGTTTCGTGTTTCTCTATTTTTACTTGTATAATTTTGTTCTTCGATTTTATTTGTGTAAGTGGTAAGCCGTGATGATAGAAATAAATAAATCATAGGGTTGCAAACAAGTTGCGTAAGGACATCGACATCCTCATATATTGTATATTGCTTTTAAGAAACATTATATCGTTGTTAATTACACCTTGCCTACTTGCACGTCTGCTCAAGCTAAATATACATTTTCCTAGCGGGTTCAAGGGAGTAATACATCAGTTAGTAACGCACAAATTTATGAGACAAATCACTTTTATAGTTATTTTTCTGCTGAATTGTTTGCGAACATGGTTAGGATTAAAACCTTTGTATTATACACACCCCGGTATATGTATAAAAAACCACTTCAAGACACAGAAAAAAGAACTTTATTTCTAAGCTAATAAGAATTACAATTACCAAAAAATTAATGGGCATAATTTGTATGAATAGCCTAATTCTTTTAAAATTGTCTTGTAGGACTGTTTTGGATGTAGCTTTATTTGGTTTTGTCCACAATCGAACAGTATGCTTATAGGTATTAATCGGAATATTCAATCAGCTGTATTCAAGAACGACACTTGGATAAGTGACGTTCAAAAATCTCTATCTGTCTCTACATATTCACTTGAAAGTGATAAAGACAGGAGAACATTTAGGATAAACCTACACTGTGCGTCGTTTTTGGAAATGGCTGTCCGTGGATTGTGTACTATAGAACTAGGTGTGGTCGTCATATATGCGTGAACAAAACTGATACACCCGCTAAAACCGATACACAATAGATACACCTACATTATCTTATAATTACACATATACAGGATGTCCTGAAATCCTTTAATCACAGGTCGGTATTAACTGAATACTTGGAAAATGTTCGTTTAGAAAAGCGTGTTCTGTTGGCGTTAACTTGTCATTCAAACGTGTCTCAACGTCTATCGGTAGTGTAAGGAATTATACGGGAGACACCACAGAATATTATGTTCATTTTAATACTTTAACATTATTTAGAGGGATAATGCCATATCATCATCATCACCTTCCTGCCCTTATCTTATTTTACTTGGGGTCGGCGCAACACGTTTTTTTCTTCCATTCTTCCCTATCAGACGTTACACTATCATAATAAATGCCATATGATATATAGAAAAAAAAAGATGTAATTCCATCAATGACAGACTTTCAACGATTTTTGGTAGAATTAAATCCAGAATATAAGCATCTTTTAAAAGAAACAAAGAAAACAAATGTTAAAGAAACGGAAATCCATGCATTGCTCTTTCTTTTCCACATTTCTGTCAACATAAGTTCATCAGTTCTTCGGAACAACTGTCATTTGTAGATATCTATAACATTCCTTACGGGTAGTCAAATGCCAGAAAGTCTAACAACTCGTCTTACAAAGAGGAACCATATTGCCCGGGTCACTGGGTTGAGGAGGTCAGAGAAGCAGGCGCTCCGTGTAAACACGGTAATTAGCTGCATCCAGGTGGACTGGAAGCGAACGTGAAACGAGTTAGGAAAGGCTAAGCAGATAAAAAAACTGTTTTCTACTTTATTAACCTTTTTGGCCTGTCAGTTTGTCTAGTGGCGCTGGCTGTGATTCCCACCCAGGACAAATTTTTGTGTGATGAGCATGACTATTTGTTGTGTCTGGGTGTTATAAATCTCTAGTATTTATGTATTGAAAGGTATATTAGTATATTTATCAGTTGTCTAATATTCATAATACAAGCTCTCCTTAGTTTGATACTAGATGGCGTTGTGTGAAAGCCGTAAAAAAAAATCTCGTCGATCGTCTAAGCGCAAAATTTGATCGTTCTATTCATTTCTCTTTCATAACACTATCTATATTTCGGTCATTCTGTTAATCCAAATATTTTTATTGCATACAATAAAACGGAGTGTCATAAACATTGAAAGTATCTCAGAAATCCGAACTGAACTAAATGTACATCCAAAACTCGTAAATCAATTTAACCTAATTTCAAAATTCTTGATTCTACAGTATGTGGGAAGCTGATCAATTGATTCTGTTCATATCAAGTGATCACAACGGTGATAATTTGACTACAACACTTAGAACTATTCACAGCGCTTGACATCAAATTTGACAGGTATAACATTTCGTGGTGGTTTAAATTTCATTGTTCAAGAAAGCCGTAAGTAAGTCTTCACAAAGTTGACATTCGAAATTGAAAATATAACATAGATTTAAGTCGAAACGCTTTACAAATATAATGGCTATTGTTTTGAGTTCGTTCTCATGTTACTTCAGCTAAACGGGCCTCGAACGTGCTACAAGTTGGAATACTCAGCAAATAAATAACATTAAATATTGTTTCACTCGCCTCACAATAATGTTGGTATTGTAATTTCCAAGTGTTGATATTTTGTTTGATTCATTTGTTTTGAAGCAAATTCATGGCTGTATTTCTAAAGGAATGCGTTTTTTATTGAGTTTTACTGTTATGATAAGAGTAATATAGAGATTTAACTTAACTTATTGATGTTTTAGTATTGTGAGTTACATGTCAAAACTGCTGTTATATAGTCAAAAATGAAACCATTTATCCTATTTGCTGAAATTGACAATTCATTTTATTTCAATTATAAGTATATTGATAATCTTTGTGATCCTCGATACCTATATCATTGTATTAGTAATATTTATATTCTAAAATTACTACATTTAAAAACAAAGTATTGTGGTACTTTTCCTTCGAGTCTTAGAATGACTGTCAATGATCACATTGAAAAAGTCCCTGGCACTAGGCTGGATTCGGTACAACAACATGCTTACAAATCCAGACAGTCAACCGCTAAATCCTCATGACATTCCTCTCGAATTCACACCCAAATCAAATCAAAAATACAGGTACTTTCACCAAGTCGCAAATAACAACCCCTTACGAAAATTCGTGACGTAATTAATCAATATCTAGAGATCTACTATCAACGCTTAAAGTACGATTGTAGCAGTTGTGGAAGAGTGACAGAGCACTACAAAGCGTAGAGCGGCGTCTCTTTTCCTCGACTGCCAAAGTACTATTTAAATAGGTAATGGTAGGCCCTGTTCCTGACCCTTCGTAACTTAATAGGGGGAAACCCTAGTTTACAAATTTGTCTTGTCATATTTACACCGTGTAACTGTCAGGGTTAGATTACAAGGGGCGATTAGGTGATAATAATACCGGTGACAGCGCTACAGGGTTAATTTTACACCTTAGAAAAGCTTGGATTATTTGTTAGCTTAAGTTGAAACAATTGTTTTGTGACTTATGATAAATAAGGTAAAGTGTTTTATACTTTGTAAAAGAAAAGAATTTAATGATATAGATTTAACGAGCATAGTTCGTAAAGGAAAGATTTGTGGTGTAGTGTTGATCATAATTTTCTTGTAAAATAAACTGTAAAACACGCCAATTATAATTTGCCGTAATTCAACGAATTACATAATTATATCGCTAGAGCTTAAAGCTATAATATGTATAATATAATATTCCTCAACATTCGCACTACTCTAGTCTCAAATGAAGTACATATATGAAAGTAACTTGTGTTATGAGGACTAGACAACTGAATTAACTGAATATATTTCTAAATACATGCATATTCTAGATAAATTACACACAGACACAGAACAAAATAAATGATCGTGTTCATCACATTTAGATAACAGAAATTGTTCGAAATTGACTAAGAAGGTACTGAATAAAACATTTGAAAACAGCTATCGATATACCGACCACTTATGTCGGAACAAACCTATATATAGGAACTGTGTGACTAATAAATAAATTTATGAAATAGGAAATCTATACCACACAATAAAATCAAATAGCCCTAAAGTTACTCGATAATAAACATCGCGATGTTAGGATCTCGATAAAATCGTTAAATGATACATTGAACAATTAACATCAGATTTTAACGATCGTGTTATTTTAATATATGATGCTTATTGCTTGTTCTTCAACGTCATGTATCTTCGTAAAATTTATTCATAGGCATGTAATTGAATGTTTAATATTTATAAATTTCGTAGAATAACGTCTCTTCGTTTTGTATCTCGGTTTATTTAGATGGTCTAACCATCCATGTTTGTATGATTTCTAAATGGAAATGTAGTATTCCTCAAAGAAAATTAAACTTTATGAGAACACATCGTTGTGTGTTTGGGTGACAAGATATATTTTTTTATTTGGGTAAAAAAATAATCGTACATCGTGTAGGATCTAGATATATTTTTAAGAGCATATAAAGAAACTTGAAATTAATACCAAATACTAAAGTTCGCAGTACTTTAAAGCTATGAAAAAAACAAATCGCTTTATTTACAGAAAATATATCAAGCTATTATATATTTAAGGAAATTTTAAACTGATAAGCTAGCTTACGGTTGACCGAGAATCTTTTAATTTGCCTTAGAAGCTATCTTGTAGGAAAACAATTGAAAAAAAGATTCAAAAAAGTAACTTAGAAAAAAAAAAACAATATTTTTGATGAAGAATCTCTAGTTATTGAGTCCGACAGGCAATTGCCTGGTTTATTTAATGTTGCTTTTGATCGCGTAATAATCGTAAGCTGAATATTTTGTAATTCTGTTTGGAATCCTACATCTTTAGGTACACACTCCCTTGTACAGTTCAGTTGTCTATTTTTTTAAATTAAATATAGTATAAAGTCTTCATATTATATTTTAAATAAACAACATAACCCAAACTCGAGATAACAAGTTATAACAGAAATGTAAAAGCTAGCTAAACTAAAGACTAACTTTTTAATCTAGAAAAGATTAAAAAGTTAAGTTTTGAATAGATACTTTTTCAACGAACTTTCTGTTGTTATTCATTATTTAAACTATAAATTATTTTTCTGTGAACTATTAGTTGTAGTGACCAGGATTTATTTATTATTATTATTACATCAATGTCACAGATTGAATACTATGACAACAAGAAAATATATTGGAGTACATTGTATGACAATGGCAATAATATTTGAAATAATAGTATTGTGCTGTCATTGTTAAATTAATCCCTTTATCCGACAATCACGATAAAATAAAAAATGAAAAATTTGCTACATAAAGAAGGTTTTTTTAACAAAAAATCTGACTTACCCCATGTCCGTATTTGAAAAAAATGCAGTTAAAATACAAGGCTATTCTAACACAACTCCATCCCACGAGACACAACGGGAAATAGTCCACGAAAATAAAAGCATTCGACGTTTATAAAGACATATTTGAAATTCAATGCGAACGTGAAAAATAGGATTGAATATAAAATCGAAATCAAAAACACGTATAATAATAAATTATGCACTCCCGGCAAGTGGAAGGTTGCATTTTTATTATAGAAAAAGAAACTGTTATTTTATTTAACGTTCCATAACTTAAACAAAAACCGTAGATTTTTCTCGTACAAAAACTTTTGTTTAAACACTTAATCGGAAACACAACACTCGATAGTTTATCGATAACGACAAAAAAAATATCGATTGAATTTTTTCGTTCGATGGTTAGTCAAATCGATACGAATACCGATTGGTATCTAGTGAGCTTTCGGTGCTCATGTCGTACGCGCTGCAAGGCGACTGCAGCGATCATGCGTGTGCAGTGAAAAGCTAGCGATGCCGATGTATCGCTATCAAATAAACAAAAACTGCAAGCTCAAGCTTGGCGCGAGCTTCGAACAAAAATGTTAATTTTATTGGCGATTTCATGAAAGTGATAACATATTGGATGCGGTTTTAAGTATCGATACGTTCGAAAATGTTTTAATTAATTAATGGAGTTGCGGTTTCTGGTTTTTATTTAACGTCGACGCGTGTAACCGTATATTATATTAACGAATATTTTTTATTCACATCTGTTTTAAATATTACCACAACTCACGGGGGCATGTAGAATAATGTTATACTTTAAAGTGTAAATTTAAACACTCTTAAAACATTTTAAATCGATATAAATCTAGAACGATTTAATCGATTAGAATTCGCATCTAACCTGATCCGTGATCAAATAAAAAATCTACTTGATATGTCCTACGACTATTCTTTATTACTCTCACCTATGCAAAAAGACATCGAAAAAGTTTTAATTACACTAACATAAATAACATTTGAGCAGCTACAGCCCTAAGTACTTAGCGTTATCAGTTTTCCGATCGTCCTCTTTATGTGCCATTTAATTAATCGAACTCTATAGAAGAAAAAAAATGTGGTGCGCGCGCGCAGTATGCATGGAGCGCGTTCAGTTTTAAATATAAACCGCGCGGTGACAATGGACAGTCCGTCACTCGATCTAAATCAAGGATACTGAATACACGTGTCTCGACAAGTAGCTATAGTTGTGTAAATGTGATTCACAATGACATTTTTTAGAGTAAAATTAAAATTTAACTTTGAATTTGTAATTTTAACGTTCTTTTTTAAAGGACTAAATAAGAAAGAGAATTTGTTGTCTTTTAACGTACTTTTTGGCATTTCGTTTAAATTGTTCTATGTTTAAAATGTTGGTGGCTAGTTACTTAGTGCAAATTTTATACTTAGCTGGAAAAAAATAATGTATAAAAATGTTTACGACGTTTAATTACTTTTTTATAACACCTCGGAACTTGCAGGCATATTATATTCGTTTTTAATGGGCATTTTATTGTCTTATTAACTTAATAAGTTGATTTTCGGAATAAGTCACATGTATCCTTATTATTTACCTTGTTTAAATTACTTTTAAAAATTAACTACTATTGAAGGATGTCTTTTTTAAGTGGTATTTTTGAAATAAATAATGATACTTATTCTTTTACAAAACTAAAATTTAGATCATATTTCTTTAAGGCAAACTATTAAAAATACCCAAAAAATATGTCAAAAAGGCTTCAGAATAACAAGTCTTGTAAGCTACCATTAAGACTGGCCATTCAATTCAACTTTTACTTAAAAGAAAAAAGCGAATCAGATCAAAGCTCTTTTCATTTTCGATATTCAAAATGTTTGACAGGTCTCTTTGAAGTGACATTCTGAAACGTTAGAAATTGGAACTTTATTTGGCCCACAGTCATTCATAAAGACTTCGCAGCTGTTTAACATACCAATTTAACTGTACAGACCATAGGTATATGAACATTTTAGACGCTCCACCAAAGTACATATATGAAATAACAGTGTATAGATTTGAAAGATCAAGATTTTGCTTGTAAATTATTTAAATTTTCCCTTAATATAGAAAGAAAAACGGTTGTTATTTTTTGTATTTTATTCGCGTTTATTTTTTATCCAGGACCGTTTTAAAGCTAGAATATGTGAGACGATGCTCTACGCCATATATAGCGCCATCTCTCTTCTGTAACTGTAAAACTTTAAGCTAATCCAAGTCTACCTTTATTTCAGTCCATTTTACTGAAACTTTAATAATAATATAGGTATATGTGTGTCTGGAGACATTAATAGACATCCACTTGCTTATAAACGGTTTAGGAATGTCAGAGCATCGACATTGAGATTTAAGAATAAGATTAATTTGATGTATATTGATTTAACACGCAACTTTTAACATTTAAATAAAGTTATTTGGATTGTTCAAATGTTTTATTGCATTGCTTGAACACATTGTAATTATGTTTTCACATTGTCTTACAATTTTTTATGTGATTTTAGTATTGCCGTTACGATTTGAATTCGATGGAAATATGCCTACTTCTGGTTCAATATTCATATTTTAAGACTTCAGTCTTGTAATGCCCAAGAAACCACTCTTTGACAAGGGTCAAAGAGTGGTCAGTGGGTAGAGATCAGAAATGTCGAGGTCAAGAAACCTCGATATTTTTTACCTTTACCCGATTCTATCTGGAATACCTCTGAAATGTCGAAGAGTTTTTCTACTATCTGAAATAATACCTCTACGAATATTTTTGAGTAATAACTATTGAATTGAGTAGTCAGTAAAATGATTTGATCAGAACGTGAAAAAAAAATAACAGAATTAGTACATTTTTCAGTTGTCCTCCAAAGTCAAGTGCTTGTAATTTAATCTATAAACTTCAAACAATTAGTTCTTGTAGCTACTCAGATATTTCATAACATTTTGATCCTACGAGTATATTAAGCGGTGATCGTTTTATTTCGGTATCGTTTCTGTTTGAAAAAAGTAGCACCCTTTACACGATACATCAATTAACGCTTCCCATATCAATTCATCAATAATTTTAACACCATCAACGGCACCAAAAAAAGCCTAAAGAGGCCGACTCTTTCGAAATTCATTTACTTGACCCGTGGTCACTTGCCTTCACAGAAACGATTAATTTATTATTTTAAAGCATCCCTTCTCGGGCATCCAATTTAAAATTTGACGTCTTAAACAGTCTTAAATTACATGTGAAATTATTTCATTAGCACTCAAGTACCTCGGGCTAACCATGATATAATCGGGACCAAGATTTTCGGTACCAAAAGTTGTAATCAACACGTCAGTGTGACCACGCCCTAAGCTCTTCGCGTTAATAGGCAGATCTCGATATCGACTCATTCTGCAAATCGGGCAAACTTAGAAAAACACCCCTGCGAATTGAGAACATGCGATTTTGAGCTTTATGTGTGATAAGAATAAGACTTGCTATTTTTTGGTAACAGTAAAATAAGTTAGTTAGTGTTTATAAGTTAGCATTTACGGCGTGGTTGGAGTTTTGTTTGTTTATGCATTACGTTTGGCCGAGGCTGGTATGTTCCCGGCCTTATGTGCGTAGGATAAGTATGATAGGAACTATTAATATATTTATTGTAGCATCGCGTGTTACGACTGGTTTATAAGCTTTGGTGATTAATAATGTTGCATTATAATTAGCGGTGATTGAAATATGAAATGATTTGTGGAGTAAGTATATCCCTTTTCATGCGATTTACCGTCGTTATCTGAACTATTTATTTTAGAAAGGATATGGGTACTTCTCCTGGTATTTTACTGTCGAGTTATCTCAGATGTTTGCAACATCATCTAATATTTCCAGTTAATATAGTCATTTAAATATCTAATCAGGTTTAAGTACCTCAATTATATTTAAGTAAACATTGACGAGTAGTTTTACTGCTGTAACGCTATACGAAATGCCATCATGTCTAAATTGAGTAATAATTGTAATTAAAGATGTGCTAATCAAAGGCCACTTATGTTCGATGACCTATTTTCCATATAGTAGATAATTGGCCGCATCTTAAACACGTAACATTCGTATACAAACTTAAAATGTCAAAGTTAGCGAAAATAATTTGACATAATCAACGACTGGCACGCTTAGCGCGATCCTTTACCTGGTGCGCAGGCGCCGTTCAATTTGCAGCTTTGTGAAACGCCGCCACTTATGAACTGACCAGCTTAACTTGATACCTCAAACGTAATTCGATGTTCGGGGGGTCTTCGTTTGGAGAGGTTTTCGTTAAGTGGCTGGTGGTAATAGGGGTTTGTAAAGGTGAAATAATGCGTGGTGAAATTGGGTTCTTAACTTCGCGTGTAAACCAGGTACCTATTCTTGTGTAAGTGGATTGTTTTATGTTGCATTCGATTGGATAGTTTTAGTATGATTGGAGTTAATTGATTTAATATTAATTAACGCAGAGCTTAATAAGGCGGGATGCCTTTGTGTTGCGGCTTTCACTAGATATCGTTTTTGTATTTATTTTCTTTCCATATTGGTTAGTTGTTCTGTTTTCTTTTCCTTTATTTCACATTTTCTTTACTTATTTCGATTTTATCGTATGTTCGTTTGTGGGTCCTCCATTTTTGTCTGACATATTCAGTTAATGAATTGCAAATGCACATCATACTTAGTAATAGTACAGAGTTACAAGAATATTTTAGCACGTGGATGACATTAACATGGAGTGCATAGAATCAATTCAACTGTCTGTCAAAACTGATAGCTTTTCATATATGACAGCATTACCTAGCTCTAATTTCGGCTACGTCCCAAAAGATTCTTCTACCACATAATGATTACTTCAAGATATTCATTAAGAACCACCATGGAGGAAATTATGAACTGATAACGCAAATACCGTTCAAATTACCATAACATTCATTCATACCATACTTCTAAGCTACACGCCAGCACATCAGTTTAATACAGTCCATAAAATAAAATAATTCCTAAGTTATCTGTAGAAAAAGCGGCCACGTCAACGACTCATTAATGTCCCTCTCAATTAAACTATACGATGTCATTTACAGCAGAAACAAAGTAGCCTACTGGTAATTTTACAATTACCATTGCCCGATTAACGACTATCGTACATTAGTAAAACGTTGAGTTCCAAGAAATCAAGACATAACGCCTGTTGCACAGAAAACATTGATCAAGAAAGGTGGTAAGAATTGTTTATTTAATCAGGAGCCGTTTGTTTTAGACTAGCTTTTGAACGCGGTTTTACTTGTTTATACATCGTTTATTGCAGAAAAAACTAGCTTGTATCCTTTTTTGAAGTTTTAGCTATATACATTCTAAATTTCATTAAAATTGGTTGAGCGGTTTAGCCGTTACATCGTTACAAACATACAAGAAACTTTTCCCATTTAAAATGTAGTTAAGTATAATTATAATAGTGAGTTAGCATTTCTAGTATAAATTGCTAGCTGGACACACTTTAAGTGTTGACAGCTTAACTAAGAAATTGTTAATACTGAAGTCGCCATAGCATCGGCAAAATCTGAGATTACACTAAAACGTATGTCTTGTCCGTCTCTTTACTTCCAATGGCAAAATTATAATTTAACTCGTCGTGTTATGTGATCACCACTTTGTGTTTATTTCGGGCATTTATATGTACCTACTTACCCACATTAAAGCAATTTTTATTCCTTCCACAATTACTTTTAAATTAACTTGAACAGTAATAAAACTCAACTCGCTGCATAATAAAACTCTCGTCCGAAGCTCAAAATTAAAGCAAAATAACCAAAACGTTTTTGTTAATAAAATTATAGTAAAAATCTCAATAATATCGCATTATCGATAAAATTATGGAAACGTCTTCATAAATACATAATTATTTGTGCATTTATGTCGACACAGGCCATTTTATAAAGACTTGTTTCGTTCGAAGCCTTGTTTTGTGGCCTGACTTTGTTCTTTTGTACTTACAAATCAAAAGCCGTTTTTTTCTGTTTATCTGTCAGTTTTTATGGGCATATTTTCAATCAGATAATAACTAGTACCACGATTTTAAAGAACCTACTGATTAGAAATCCTTAAAAATTTGTTCAGAATTCATGAAATTATTTAAAAAAAAGACAAAAGACAGACAAACAATTTGTATGAGAGTAGATAAAAGTTAAAAAGTAGAAGGATAACTTTAGCAACCTTTATTGATGCGATTATCCCTACAAAGTAAGCATTAAAAATTATGCACGTGACAAGTATTATATTATGATACTTGATATTGTTCATACCAGTTCACAGTGTGGGTCTTTGGTTCAGTACATCCAATGACTACGTGAATATATTGATAATATTCTACGGCACCACTGACAACCGTTAGCCAAAAGATCTCAAGGAAAACCTGGATTCCTAACATTGGTATCTGAAATGAATGTAGGTACCGAATGTCAACAACAGCGGTGACCAAAGCCTCTCCCTTCTCTTTAACGAGAAGAAACTTTTACCCAAAACTGGGGTCTCTTGCCGGATTTTCTCTTTAGAAATGTAATTTAAGAATCGCGCAACTAGAGTCAGTGATGGCTTGAAAGTGCTTGATTTTGCTCATTTACGACCTGATATTTTATCAAATTAGAACTGTGTCCAAACACTAAAACATAGGTACACAATTATAATACGTCACCGTTAAGTGTATTTTTTTCTTCATAATTTAATAGAAATTTAGCGATAAATAGGCTTCTAAGTAAGACATCAAGAAGATTCGAATTCGATTCAATCTGAGGTGAAACATAAATCCCAAAACAGTACGAGATGACAAGTCACTGAAGACCCCTTTGCTCTTTATAGGGAACATTGTAAGATAAGAAAAGAAAAAGAGTTCTAAGCACATTAAAATTAAGGTCGGTTATAACTAAATCAGTTTTATAAAAACTCCTCAGTGCAGAAGTGAACAGCTTAATACAGGTGTTCACGCATATCTCGGCATCACAATACTTCATTACTCACAAATTACCGTAAAATCTTACACCTTCGAGTAATACTCTATTATTTTATAATTCGCGTTGGTGTAACGATAAAAATATGCATCCGCTGTTTCGCCTTAAATATTAAGTTAAAACGTTTAAAATAATTACAGGACAATTTAGTTAAAGCGCTGTTCCGTTGTTGCGTTTTTACGACTACTTTATACATGAAGTTCACTTTATAATCTTCTAGGTTGCTTTTGTTTACTCCAATACTTAAAACAATGTTTTTAAAATTTGTTTTATGGAAATTTTATATATTGAATATTACGTTACTTTGATAATTACAGGTAAAATCTGCAACTAAAAAAATACTACGCATGAACATAAAATTACACTTTAACACTGCTGGGCAAAGGCCTCCAAAAAGTCCTTTCACGATTCTCCATCTTACGCCGCTTTGAACCAATCCTCACGGTGTACCAATTTATCCTTAGGACAGTAAAAAATATAGCAGAAAAGGTAAGAGGTAAGACAAATCAATCGATAATAAAACGCCAAAACGCATTTTAGAAACAAGAGCTTAACTTATAAAGCGCTGATCGGAGGTATCGCAAAAATTGCGTTTCTCGCGACCAGAGCCGCTCGTTGGAATGTCATTAAATTTTACGAGCTATTTGTGAGGCGGCAGAACTGCAAGCCTCCTGCACATATACGCAAATATGTTCTACTTAACAAGGCTATAGTTGGATGAAGTAGATTATCCTGGTACCTTGAGGTTGTGTTAGGTGTTTGTTTGTTCGTAGTTTTTTTTTGCTTTGGAAATGCCTGACCCATTTTCGTCTTTTAAGTTTTAATAATATTCTTAAATTGCGTAAATATTATACTCCAGCGAGGTTATATTATATGACATCTAAAGGTGATAACGTTTATTCTATTTGCAGAAATAAAATAAAAATATTGAATTTCAATTCGAAACTTTATTGCATTAATTTAATATCACTTTATATACTAGAATTGAGAAGACTTCTTAACCGGCTTCAAAAAGGAGGAGGTTTCTCAATTCAATCGTAATTTTGTCTTGTTTTGTAAAAAGAAATGCTTATTTGTAGGATACTAGTAAAGTACATGTAAAAAAATACAGAGCCCTGCCTCCATCCTTACCTTTTAAATATAATAATATACTGCCTCAACTAAGACGAATCATATCTAAATATTCAAAATACAGACTCAAACAAAGGTTTGCGTAACATGCTTATGGTAAACAATAAAGAGGAATATTACAATAAATTATTATGTATTATAATAACCGTGGATATTTGTCAGGTAATAACAATATAGCAATGTTGTCGTGGTGTGGTTTATGTACCGGATTACGTACAAAGTTGCAGGCTTATGTCTAAGCTACTGCAATGCTCAGATGACGAATTTTGATTATCTTATCCACTTTTTCCATTTGAAACGTCCCTTTAATTGTTGAACATTTTCAGGCTTTTACTCGTTTTAACAGTGGAATGATATGGGCTTTAATGTTAACAACTGTTTCGTCCAGTGGCAGAATTATTATAAGATTAGATTTGGAACATACTTAATTTTTTATTTATTTTTCTTTTTTATACAGAATTTTCATTTGTGGATATTATTTGTAAACCCTCTCTTAACGTAATACCTGAGCAATTTGAGGACTTTGCCAGCAAAATATTGAACATAATCCCAATCATAAGGATCTTATTTAGAGTTAGGGACCCTATGATATTCTTTCAACCCAACTTCTAGATGCTGTTCTCCTCATACTCCCTTTCCACAGGCTGCCAAAGCAGCACATTTACTGTTGTGTGAGCAAAACACCGCTACACAAATCGTAGAGCACCATCTCGCTTCCACAATAACAACCGTCCTACATCAAGATCTTATGGTACAAGCAATGTACACAGCAGTTAGGTGGGCGTGCTAAAATTATGTTTTTTTCCGGGACAAGATTGTCGTACATAGAACCATTTATGTTGTCAATGACATAATTAACATAAATTATGACTACTAAGAAACGCTTTATGAGAACCAGCCCTTAAGTAACTAAACTTAATATGAAGGTTTAACTATTCAAACATTTTTTTTACTCTATAATATTCATAGTATGTTGTAGTAAATAATTACTGGACAGAGGTCTTTTTACAACAAGGATTCATCATCATACTTAATTCAGTCTCTATTTTCATCCATTTTTTAAATTAAACTTCAACAAAGTTACATTAATATGTTTCCAGGTTCGAACCCGCAAACCCGCAAATGCGTAATTGATAATCAAACCGCTAAACCACTACGATATTCTATAATTACATTTCTTGCATACAGCATATTTAATACTTGCCAAGACCACCATAAACGCTGGCCATCAATTAAAAGCGATCACACACAAATGTGTCACATTTATTAGTTTACAACGTTAATGCTCCCCAAGCGCAGTGTGTATTTAAAACGCGATTATTCACTTAAATCCCTTTAAACTAATGATATGCAATAACGTAAATATTTATCATGAAGGAACGCCTTGTTTTAAACAATTTATTTAGCATTACTGCTTGCCGACTTTGAGCTTGAATTATGTCGTCGTTATAAAAAGTTTTTAGCTTTGTAAATATTTCAGTTAAAAACGTTACTTTAAATATAAACACACACGTCTTGTAAGATGATTTAAAAAATGTTGAATATTCACAAATATTTCGTTTACAATTATCTAGGGCTAGATAATTGCAGATGAAATTTAAATAATAGTAACAAAAGAATAATTGAATACTAGGATAGGTAATAATTTTATAATCAGCCTTAGTTTCGAAAATTCTAAGCCTTAAGCTTTTGCTCTCTTGGTAACAATAAAAACAAAGTTCGTTTTTTAATTGAATTTCTTGTCAACAAACATGAAGTCAATTGAAGCTGTGATAGCCAAGTCGTAAGACCGCAAGACTGCTGTCAAAGGTCTCGAGTTCCATCTCCACGACGTGCAACGACTTCTCCAATGTTGTGTGCGTTTACAGCTTCCGTGTTTCGGAAGGCACGTAAAAATGTGGGCGTCTGATCTCTCACCGGTCGTTTCGGATTGCTGTCCCTTCGAGCAATGAGAGTTAAGGAATAGAGATTGCACCTCTGTTTACGCACAGGCTTGTTACTAAGACACCAGCCATATTATTATATGGCTGGTGTCTTTGTAACACTGGCCGCCGTAGCCGAAATCGGTCCGGACATTATGATCTTATCAACATTGTACGACATAAAATATGATTATGATTGCATGAAGACCTCACATTATCGTTATGAATTCACGAGTTTTAATTGGGTGCCAGCCTTGAAAGAAATTCTCGCCTTGACTTTATTGTTTTAAATTGAATGATTGAGATTAAGATTCCTTGTCCATTTCAATATTCGTGCTGTTTATTATTCATCGGGGATTGTTGATGTTATTTCAGCTTTTCGATTTCACTTTTCTACGTTTTTTTTTTGGCCAAATTATTTTCGATTAAGAAAAACAATTTGAGAACTGGTTCGAAGCGGCGCAAAATAGAGAATCGTAGAAGGACTTGGGAGAGCCCTTTGCCCAGCATTGGGACACTATAGCCTAGGGAAAAATGTTTTGGTAGGTACTTGCTTCTAGTTACAGTAACAGGCATATTAGCACATTTTAACAGTAGATATATTAAAAAAATGACAAAATAAAAACAATATATTGGGTAATTTCTGGGTCTAAATAGGTTGTAGGAGGTTTAGTTGATGAGCATTGATATGATATAGTACTTTTGTATCCAGTAATAATCGCTAGAGTTACTTACAAATTCAATAAAATACTGTAAATATTTGCTTTAGATGGAGAGAGTAAGTGTGATAATACAAACATAAGTTTTAATAATATTACCAAACGTTCTACAGGATTATGTCAATCATGTCACCGGTGTATTCATTGATATTAATTAGCTTTGATGTAGAACCAATTAGTTGGCGCAAATACCACATCACTGAAGTGACATTTCCTTAATACGCACAATTGTATGTAGACTATGTAGTGTGGAAACTTTGGTTAGTGAAAAGACCCTGCTCATTATGCTCTTCGAGTTTTAATAAACTAGAAATTAATATTAAAAATTGATGCAATACTGCTTCAAAGTGTGCTGAAATCAATTTAGAAGAATACTAAAACTGATGCCTTTTTTTATTAAAAAATAGCTCCAGTTTTTGTACACCTCGATATGTATCTTATAGTTTAATACTAAATAATAATGCGGCCTATTACTATACGGTACATATTTAAATAAATAACTGTTGAATGCCTTGCAGGTGGTGTGATGAACTAGATACGAGTATGTGGAGCACATGACAAGATATCGAAAAATACTTTGAAATATGGAAGATGGCAGAAGAAGTTTTGGCCCGGCTATGGATTCGAAGTTTTTGATGTAAATTCACAAAAAAAAACGACTGAAAGATGATTAACGAGGGATTGACTTGAATTCACTGCATACAAATTAATAGAACACAACAAAGTTGTGTAATCAAAAAATTATGAATCAATATGTAAGATAACAAATATAGGTAACGATAATTAAGTGACAAATGATGGAAAGAATACAAAAAGAAAATCAATTGTAAAAACAACAGTTCACCTCACGATTGATACGACAGCACACTATTTGAAACGCAATATCCTTTTAACGGTATACAGAATAAAAAATGTTGTACATATCGGGAACTGTTTTATGTATACCCCTATGACATCAATCGCATCTATAAATGTGGATTATGTATACATTTTCACGCATTTGTATGTTGATGAATTCAGGTTGCAAGCCGATGTGGCACGATTAATTTTGGGGGATTTTTGGCTGTTTTGTAGACTTCCAAATCTATCTAAGAAGACAGATTGTTTTGGTACAATTTTGTCAAAAAAGTCTTGCTGCGCCGACCCCAAATAATGATTGGGATAAGGGCAGGGCAATGATGATGATTTGTCAATAAAGGACAAATGATCCCAATAAAATATGATGCAAGAGAGAAAGCGGTGAACGCTGAGATGACAATTACATAAGAGGGATGAATGATAGAAAAACATAAACTTGGCACTGTTTCCAAATAATTGTAGAGTGCAGGATGAAAAACTAAAAACAGTCAACGCTTAGAGTTAGTTGAAATGTGGAATAACAATTCGAAACGAAACTAAAACGGATGGAAAGTGACCTAATTCACATAACACGTCATGGGACTTTCGTAACCCACGATATTTGTATAGCATAATATTCCTTTGCATAAAAGAAAACAAACGAATTCATCACATCGATCCATCATATTTGAAGACTTGTGTAAATACATTGCCAAGGAACTTGAAGACTGGTTTCACAATCTTAACTTCTCTTAACGAAACCTTACTCTGTGGCCTTATTGCATGTATGTTTGTAATGTACCGTCATTACTCATTGGGACACACTTTAATACAAGATTCGGCATATCACAAACGTATTGCCGCTTTAAAAAGATTCCGAAATCTGTAGCTAATATAAAATACAGGATTCACCTGCCAATAACGCTTCTTTGTCCAGTAGACGTTGCACGGGAAAAAGTAGAATTTACATCAGTTCATCGAATCGAAGCTATAGGAACACCACGGTAACTGCATGACTTAAAAGCAAGGTACCAAACAATTTTCGACTTTATTACAAAGTGATAAAGTCAGAGGAAATTTTGGCGATAGCAAAATAAATTTGTCAAGCGATAACATTGATGAATCTCCAACCGTTTTAGGAACAGTCGAAACTGACATAAACATGAAGCAAAATTAACATTTCAAATAACAAGACATTGTTGTCAACCAAACATGAGAAAAACGTTGGAATAAAATCAACCTGCTCTTACAAAAGCTGCATTTCGTATTCTTCAATGAAAAAAATATTAGCCTTGTTTCGAATAAAAAACCGTTCAAAAATCAAAAACTGATACGACGTTTCCTTTTTCTTGGATTTGATGAATTCGATTTGTTTATTTGACTGCGATTTGGTAAAAGATTAACAGTAAGTAGCTACTCGTATTTTTAGCATTTCCTGCTTTAAAAATAATACGAAATATTTTTTAACTTTTTATTGCCTCAAAATTAATAAAAGTTAAAAATGTCAAAATCATACATAATAATAGGTGAGACAATAGCTACTGAAGTAATTACAATGATACAACTTTAACTTAATCAAGAAATCAAGGAAAACCATCGAGGGTCTTTCGGCGTTGATGAAGGGCTAGCAACACGTGACATGAAACAATTAACTATTTTGTTGTTATTTATATCACGTAACGCTACACGTGGGTTAAATATGACCCTTGAGCTCTATAATAAAATATTAACAGTTGCTCAATGGTAAGGATTGGGTTAGAGCCCTTGGTTTTGAACGAGATTCGTTATGAACTCATATTTTGTAATTAGAGTAATTATATCACTTTTTCAAATCTAATATAATTATATTTTGAGCTCGCTGGATTCGACATACCTAACTGATTGAAAAGAAATGTCGAAACAAACTCAGGGGTCGTTGCACAATATAATTAAATTGAATGCATGGATTTATCTTTTTGTGGTGCGTATTGTAGACCAAAGTGACTAGTATTCGGAAGTTCAAAACTTCAAATATTCCAACAATGTTAACTAAATTCTTACCGTTTGTTTTTTTATACCTTTTTTCTTAGGATAATTACAGTAAATAATAATTTTAGGAGATCTGAAATTTCGGACAGTCCTGTTACAATATTTCTAATTGTATCTACTAGTTAAATAGGTACTTTGGCTGACAGGACTGTTTTCACTACTTTTTATTTCTAGCTTGCAGTTTCAAACTCATCTATTTTGTGCATCTTCATTTGCATGTCTGCATTCATTAAAATGTGCAATAGCCATGTCACGCTGCACATTTGGCATTGTCCTAAATAGACAGCCCTGACTTTGTAACATATTTGTAAGATAATGAGTGATTACTCATCTTTCATTATCAACGTGCGTTGAATCATCTTTATCAGTTAAGTCTCAAGGCTTTTGAAACAAACTTTAGGCTTATCTTTTGTTATAATATCTTCCTGTTCCACCATATCTATAAGCTTTAACAGTTTCGTTTGAAGATTTGGTTATTGTTTAGATTCCACTTTTAGTCATATATGTATGTATATTTTCTTTTTAATTAATACTACCTACGTAATACTTATGCAATCTTTTCTAATTACTCAAATATATCTGCTTAAGAAAATGGTATTTTAATGTGTCATAAGAAACAATCTATGTGTTTATCTTATGCTTTAGATTGTCAAGGGTATTTTGGTGACTCCATACTTCATACTTCAGAAATCTACATACTTCAGAACTGATTCATTAGGCTTCTTCACTACATAGTATTAAACAAAGTCGCTGTCACTGTCTGTCTGTTCGCTTGAATCTTTAAAACTTCGCAACGGATTTATTTTCTTCTTTTGTTTTTTTAAACAAAAGAGTGATTCAAGAAGAAGGTTTATATGTATCTCATTAGAATCTCACACGTGTAAAGCGGGGGCAGGTCGATATTTTATAATAATACCATACCAATAGTAATATGTCCATAAAAATGCACAAATCTAAACACGACACGGTCACGATATGCACTGACATTGTCCCAATTGTGATCAACAGCCGTGACATTGTAACACATTGTTAAGTGTCCGTAAAATATTCACATCGCGCATCGCCTTGGCGCATCGGTAATATGACATAACTAGTTGTGCATCCTGGCTTTGGACGGATGCTGTTGGTGGGCGAAATTGCATTGAATTTTTCGAAAATTGCAGTAATTTTCAGGTGCTTTGTTGTGACTGGTTTTATAATATTTTGTAGGTTTTAATAATTCGATGATTCTTGATTTTGAGTTCAAAACGAAGTCTCTTAATTTTTAGCACTCAAATATACCTATACTTAAAGCGTTTTATAGTACCTACGATCAACCTTAAATTCATTTCATCTATTAAATTATCTTGGATGAATAGGACAGCAATCAGTTCACACAAAGGTTTTGTACAAATTCCCAGTAGAATCTTCCATTTACAAGATTCATCTCGTACATGTCTAAATCTTAGAACAAATACAATCTAGCATATTGGTTTGCAGTCCACGATTCTTACGAATCACAAGCATAATCTCTTGTGGGTCATGGGCCCTCAATTTATGATCTCTCTACATCGCAGCGGCCTTTAAACCCTTTGACAATGACACGTACAGTGAATGCACATTGATTTTGATATAGTATCTGTAAAAGATGGATATTTTTTTGATCTGTTTCGATTCACGGGATAATTTCAAGGGAAGAAAGTCGGTCCTTTTTAAAGGCTTACAAGGGATACAGGTCCAACATGCAGAGGCCTTGTTGAGAACTTTAATTTAAAATGTGATGGGGTACCAACTAAGGGCCATCCACTCCTGCTCTATCAATGGAAGAACAGATATGGACGGTCCATAGTAGCTACAAGACTGTTTAAATTATGGAAATGAAACTTATTTGGACTACCGGTAGGATTTCTTAAATGTAAGTGTTTCTTTCACTATGGAAAACTATGGCACCTGTCTTTTAATACGTCATAAGTATTCAATTATTATTTTGATTAATTTTGTCATTTGATGGAATGCATTCAATGACTTTCTATAAAGACCTATTCATATTTGAGTAGAAAGTAATCGTTTACGGCTTTTTGTCAATGAGATGTACGTACAGTGCCGTTAAAGATACTCAAAATTTTAGAAATATTTGGTTCTGATGTTGATGTCTTATATTAAGAGCAGAATACAATCTTATAGTTAAGTAAGGACCTAGAGAACCTGTCGCTATTTCCAGTAATATTGCTGTGTGTGTGGAAACGAGACGGCACACTACACAGCGTAAAGCGCCGTCTCTCTTGCACACTCGCAAAGGCCTAATTGGCTCTTAGGATTATTGATTCATATGAAATATAGTGCAACACAACTTCAGGTCAATAATTTAGGTCATTGTCACACAGTATTCTTGTTACAGAAATACATAATAAAAAATCATAAACTTTTTAATTTTAGTGTCATTCACAAGGTTTATTTGATTTCCTTGATCGGAGGATTAACCTAAATATTTGTGTTGCATTATGGCAGTGAAATCGCCTTTAAATTTATGAGTGTCAACTAAAAACGGATGAAAAGGTTACTTATTTATAGGTTCACGTTTAGCAATAACCTCAATTAAAGTCTGGATTTAATGTTTTTTTGGCAAATATGGATGCTTTATTACCGCTTCTGTTTTGATTTTTATCTTACCATTGTTTTTAATCCTAGTTAGTAGTCTTGTAAGGTTTGCCATTATTATACCATATATATTTTATTTCATAAAGAACAACTATATTGGATTTTTTAATCGCTTCTGCCCCGTTTCCAATCACGTAGTGTCGAAGAAAATTATATATCAGTATGATTTTCTTTCATTTATAATTTCTGCTCCTTTCCTTATCAACTATCATTACATTTTTCTCTATTCTGCACTGTCGTAATGTTAGACCTGCGCCTCTCCATAATCCTTGCATACCTCTCGATCCAGCTTAATTCTTAATCAATGTCGTTAAATAAAATAAAACATAATGTTACAAACAAAATAACAAAGGCCCATCTTTACTCGACCACGTTTTTCTTAACACTGGAATCAAATTTAAAGTATAATGGCCACTTAACACGTTACAATGGACACCGATCCCTATTCATAAATATATGTATATTAGGACAATATCCACACACGGCCATCTGATCCCAAACTAAGCAGAGCTTGTGTTATGGTAATCAGACAGCTGATAAACATGTTTATATATTTCTAAATATATACATATCATAGATAAATCACACCCAGACACAGAACAAATGATCGTGCTCATCACACAAACATTTGTCCTGGGTGGGAATCGAACCCACGACCTCCGGTTTAGCAGTCAGGGTCACTAACCACTAGACCAACAGGCCCGTCATGGAACATATTTTTATCTTTTATAGTATCTACAAAATTATAAATAATAAACACAACATACAAAGCCAAATACATAACAATACAACAACCTTAAAACGACCAAAAAATCACAACATCACTTATCAAAAATCCACAAAAGGTTTTATCTTTTTGTCCTTCTACTAAAAATAGTAATTTCAAAGTCGGAAATGCATTTGCGGAAAAGATTCGCTCGCTATGTGGGTGATAAAGGCCTGAGGTCGGACGAAGGTAACTGTCTGGTTAGGCAGTCCGGCCGCGCCCGTATCAACGGACAGATTTGTATTGTATTCGTACGTACTGTTTTTCTTTGATGTATGGAATGATGTAATTTTCTATATAAGTTACCAGTAGTTTGGTACGATTTATGTAATTGTATTTTAGGGATTGTTTATACTCAAAAGGGATATGTAGAGGTTAAGGTCAGGTTGAGTTTTAGAGGTTGCGTCGACAGATACAAATTGCCAAAAAAAAATTGCTAATTTGAACGTTTCAAACGTTTCATTCTTTCCATTTAATTTACAGGAATAAAAATAGTTTTATCAAATCAGTCTACCGCCAACTTCTTTTTAGTCAAAAAAATCTAATCCACAAAAAAACATTAAGTATTAGTACCTACAAATGAATTCTATACAAAATAATACTACATATATTATTATACCTGAGTCTTCATTACCTTATCCTTCAGTTATGGAAGCTTACTGATTAGTTCTGATGACAGACATTAATCACAAGAGCATCGCATTAGCATAAAATATGGAGCAAGATGATACCTCGCTGTGGACTTGACCAAGTGTAATTAGCAATATTGTAGGTATGTTAGTTATTTTAGTAACACCACACTTAAGTTTTCTCATGGATATTCCTGGACCTGACAAAGACTACGATATTTTAAGATTCATTAATAGATAAGAAATTTATTCATGGATTAAAATAATAGTCAGTGTAATATAATTTGATAAGTGCAATTTTATATTTATTTGCAACGTAATAAGTAATTTTGTATTTTTAAATTGTTTCTAATATATTCTAAATACTATTATTGCTATTCTTTGTATTCCGTGTGGTGTCCAGATATAAAGAATAGCACCACTCCATATCCTACACTGGGTGTCGTAAAAGGCGACTAATGGACCTTAAGACCCAGTGCACTGTACCAAGCACCTTGGGTCACCCGAATGGTGGTGGGTAAACAACCAACAATCGCATTCCCAAAGAGGGTTAGTGTCAGGCAGGCGGCCGACTATAAAACCATAGCCAAAACTTTAAGCAACACGTCTAGAAGGCGTGTTGCGCCGACCCCAAATAATAATTGGGATAAGGGCAGGGGAATGATGAATATATTCTAAATACTGGACATGAATGTGGATGTATATAGGGGAAGAGCACGACTAAAGAAACGATGGATGGATTGTGTGAAAGATGATATGGCTGCAAAGAGTGTTACATGCGAGATGACGTCAGACAGGAACGTGTGGAAGAAGAAGACATGCTGCGCCGACCCCAAATAGTAATCCGGATCGGGGCAGGGGAATGATGATGCGTCATGAACTACAACGCATTACCGCGCATCCACTAAACGCGGGAGACGTTAGACGGCGGTTAAAGTTTTGTTAGTAAGAGTCTAACACTACACACTTCCTCCCCCGAGGAGATGGTATCCATGAGAATTCCCCCGTCGTACGAAAAAAATAATGATGGTGATGATACTCTAAATGACATGTATGTTTTACACAAATTGACGGCCTATATGTAAAATATCCCTTAACCATTCGAAACCTAAACTTGAAATTATACAACATGTTAAGAGGAAACAATAATGAATTGATTACATAATCAGTCCACGTAACTTACAAGGAATACATTTGAATTGCAAAATAATATCATTGATATCTTTGTTTTAGTTTACATTTACATATTTATTTTTGTCGACGTGTGACGTTAATTTTTACACACCTGAAGCGTTTCTTATGTAAATCTTTAGGAAACGGAACAGGTCCTTTGTGTTTCAGTTAGATTTTTTTATTGGTGGTAATGATTTGTTTTTGTTTAAATCTGTCATTGCTCAAATAAACAAGGTTTTCCTTAATTTGTTTTATGTAATGGTTTACCTATTTTTGTCATGTATACGAGTATAGTAAAGAGATATGTGTTGCTGTGTGTTACCATAACTTTTAATGGCAAAACTGATCGTAAAAAGGTATTTACATTACTACGAGTAACTCTGGCTATTTTTTTGCATGAAAAAGCATGAGAGATCATTTCTAATTAACCGTAGGACAGTCGTCTTTTTTATTTTTGAATATTTGCAAAAAAAAATAACGCAATTGCATCATTTTCTGTACCTAATATATACTTCAGCACAAACTTAAAAAAACTAAACTTACAAAAAAATACACAATCAGGAAATCGAAATGCCATTAACCTTGTCACATTAGTACCTAACAATTTTCTAGTAACAATTTTCTTCGAATAAAAAAAAAACACAAATTGTTGTCACACTATCACTATGTATACAATAGTTGACATTGCATAGAAATATTTCGATAATTCATATGGTTATCGTTAACGACATGTGGTTCCGCGACTCTAATCGCTAGCCGTCGAGGTCGCGACGAACCTGACAATGAATTTGTAATAGTGATGTGCATTTGTAAGTATCGATGTCGATGAAGCGATTTGTTTGAGGCATACTTTTTGGATAGTTTTTTTAGAGTTCTTATAAATCAAAGGATTCGTGTGCATTTTTGTTGAAAAATCTAATTTGTTGTAGTAAGCTACACGAATCATATGTTTTTACCTTCAAGTATAGGAAAAATCGACTTTTAACAGTTTAGATTTTTTCATATTTTAGGGTACCGAAAATTTAAAAATATTTTTTTAATTATGGTACACGTGAATAACATTTAACAATGTTTTTCGTATTATTTAATAGACAGGATGTAAAATATTTTGTTTTACAATAACGCAATTGTCAATTATAACTATTTTTATTAATGTTACCTAATCGGCCAATTGCTTCCTTCGAGTCACCTACATTATCGTGTATTAACCAATCACGGCCTATGTAGAGCTAAGGCCAACCCACTATCAAAATGCTCAGATAAAGAAATATCGATACATTTTTTCACACATCACTAAAATGACATAGGGGTCAGGCCTTCAAGTAAGCGAAGGAGGGCCAATACAAATCATAGAGCACTTAAATATCCTTATGTTAATCGTAAACCACGTAGTGAGTGCACGCACTTTGACACAGCAATATATACGAAATATATGTTTTATATATATTTGTATATTTAGGCCTAGACCTATATTCGACGGATATATACCGTTGGCTGGTCTCTGTTCCCTCAGATAATTGTTTGGTTTTGACAAAATGTGTCGTGTTTTTGTGTTTTTGGGTTTATGTGTCAGTTATGGATTTTGTTTTATTAATTGTGAGTACCTTAAAGTTTTTTGTTTGGAAACATTTTATCTTATCTCTCAAGTATCTGACTATGATAGAGTTAAGTTACAAACGTGAATAAAATTTCTTTAGGCAATCATATCCTTATCAGTTTTTTTTTAATATTTCTTAAATAATAACGAGTTAGTAAACTGTTATTTTGGACGTAGAAATTATTTAGTATGATTAAAAGAAGACGATAATAAATTCTAAAAGCCAAAAGTTAACTTTTATCAAGAATTTGTTAAAGTTTTCATTATCTGGTTAAAAATGTGTCAAATATTAAATAGGTTTTCCTACGCCTTAACATGCATTGCAGAACAATAGTAAAATTTCTAAATAATGTTTATAAAATTTATATTATTTCCTGTATTTACGACGAAACTATTACTTTGGAACTCGATATTTATTCGTCAAATAACCAATAATCATAATTTTATTAAATAACCGAAAAATTATTGTAGGGAAACAATAATGTTTATAAAAGGTTCTTTCTCCCGATTTTCATTTACGTTTTATTCTTGTAAATTCTTGAAGTGGATCGAAAAAAATAATAATAGCTAATAGCAGAGTAGTCAGTTTAGAAAAAAAAAAACATTAGAAACATAAAAATCATTTTTAAAGATCTATCAAACTACAATAAGACATATACATAACAAAAAAATTGTTTTAGTTCAAAATATGTGGAGCACCAAAATTTAGGGCTGTTTTTGTCATTTGACTATGGGCTAAAAAACAGGGACTTCAGACAATCGTTCTTTTATCTAGGTAGTATTGTCAGGTTCTTAACAAAAAAAATAAATATTAAAATTACATCGTTACATAACATAACACAACAACCAAGAAAAACAAAAAGCTCAAAAGCTTAATTTGTCAGAACTTTCGAAGTTATTGCAAACACAAACAAAGTATAAATTTTAACCTTCACTCGAATAACAACAAAAGCTGTCCGTGACCAAGGCTTTGACCCACAGACCCGCAATCTATATATAGCCTTTCGCAAATTATGTAGCCTATTACGAAATGATTGGCTATATTTAGCCGCTTTAATAAAATATGAATGAAACGAATGAGTCAGTGATTCTTTAATGATTTACCGGTAATTTTGTTAATGTGATTAAAAAGGATTTGGGGATAATATGAATATCGTGTGAATGAAAAAAATATGTTAGGTACTTATTCATAATTATCACTTACTCTTACTCCATATCTTCTTCACATCAAAATCATCCACATCAATAGGATTACTCATAAAAAACATCGCTGGAGCTTCAGTCAATCCAAAATAACAATAAACCAAAATACATCTAGCAGGCAGTCCACTTTTCAGCAAATTCCTGGAAAAGAAAAACAACCACTAAAGTTTCCTACCACGAATCCAATAAATCAGCTCAGCCATATCTCGGTTCACAGGACATGGGTCTCACAAACCTCCCTCAAAATCGCGCCACAACGCCCGGTCAAGACCTAAGTTTAACACCTCTTACAGAATTTTTCTACCACAAATCCGATAAATCAACTCAGCCATATCAAGGTCACAGGACATAGGATTTCCTCAAAATTGCGCCGTTCGATACCTAAGTTTAACATTTCTTACAGTGGCAGACGTTGAATGCGGTATCGACGTTGCCCGCAACGGCCGTATAGTCGGCGGCATCGACAGCCTACCGTCGGAGTTCCCCTGGGCTGCCAGCGTGTGGCGGCAAGGCGCGCACCAGTGCGGGGCCACCGTGCTTAGCGATCGATGGCTTTTGACTGCAGGACACTGTGTTTGCAGGTGATGACAACCAATAGGACTTTTAAGAGTCTTTTACTCTGAACAACAATAGTTTTTAGTCTTCTATTCTTTGAATACGACTCTCGCATTTAAGGCTTTAAGTCTTTTCGTCGCTGAAACTTATATGCACAAAATCAAAATCTATTTATTCAAGATGAGCTAAATAACACTTTTTGAAAGTCAAGGAGAAAAGTAGACAGCACCTCGTAGCGCTCATCCTTCGATAACACCCAGAATCAGAATTTGTTCACTGCGGGGATCGAACCCTCGAGACGTCAGGCACTGTATAAGATTAAATTCTATGGTTTAAATTAAGACAAAAACCGATTCGAAAAATAAACGATAGTCACATCGAATGCCTAAATGTAGCTTACGATTTGAAAAAAAAAAAAAAATTATGATGCCTAACTGTTAAATAGTAATATTTTGAAAAACATACTTTCAAGAAAAATTTCTTGGAACAATTATCTGGGAAATATATATACATACATAGTTCTATACATATTATATCCTATTTGTTTTCCCTTTTCAGCGTCTTTGATGACTTCTACAAATCTAAACAGCTCTCCGTGGTAGTTGGGTACACAGATATATCAACGAAGGACGAAAATGAAGCTGTATCCAAAATAGTACCTCATCCAGATTACAAGTAAGTAATTCATCTAATTTTATACGTCGGAAATTTTTGATTATTTTTAACAAGTAGTTTTTATTTAACTAGAATCCCATTTGTAGGCTTAACGCCACCTCTCAAGGATAATCTGTTGTTGTCGTATAAGCAAGACGGCAAATACAAGTATACTCGTAGGTCCCTTAATTTACAGTAACATCATCTTAATTAACTCGGATTTTAAGCTTCTAGATTAAAAACAACGTCCTACGCTTTTAAATTTCGCCTTATAAAGTCAATGGCTTCATTCTAACACAAACTTTTAACATTTAGAAACAAAATAATTTAATCAACATTTCATTCAAGTATAAAATTTGTTATTTTTCTTTGTTTTTGACTTTTGGGTTTTGCAAACATATTAGATTTACCTGAAACTGATGGATACGCAAAACATGTGTAAATTACTTTAACATGAAAAGTTCTATAATAGAAAATCTTTGAAAGTCCTTTTACACATTCAAGTAGAGTTAATAATGTGGGTGTAGTACTGGCCAGTCCTTTGATTTGTGCGGAATTTCAAACAAAAAAGTTACAATGTTTAATAATGTGAGACTTGAAACAAAACATGTATAGAAACCTGAAAACCTGAAAACATCAAACTGCGACACGTCGCGCACAGTGGTAATTTATTGGTGTAGTTACCTATACCACTCGACTATCCGTGCAGTTAAATTTTGTTTACAATAAATTAGGTGTGCTTCTGCCTCCATTTTTCTTAATGACACCATAATCCTCTTAATCAAATCCCAAATCCTTTTCAGGTGTAATAGAAAATCCAACGACGTAGCGCTACTCAAAACTGCAAGACAACTGAGATGGTCGACTGGATTACAGCCAGCTTGCCTGCCCAACTCACAGACACAAGACTTCAGCGGAACGTCGGCTACCGTCGCTGGATGGGGCTTCACCAATGAAGATAGAGCAAAAGGTATGAAGACCTATTTCTTGACAGCTTAGCACCTGTGTAGCTGAGTACCACCATTATAGGTAAGAATTGCAGTAGTGAGAGCAAAAGCAAGTTTGGTCCAAAGAGCCTAAAAATTTTAATTTCCATTAAAGTACAAGGACGTATCCAGATTGAGGTTAAGTATCTTTGGAAAGTTAAGTAAGGGTTCCTTTAAACTTTATCCATCATAATAAATTTAATACTGTTCAATTTTATTCACGATGCGTAACCACCAATTTGCATCAAACCACAAGATTTTCCCTTTCGATTTTTAATCATAAGATTGTACTTGTGGTGTCAACAGCATTTTCACTTTCAAAGTGATTAAATTATTATTAAGAACCATTAGTGTTGCACTGCAAAACAGAGGACACCTTTCCCATCTTCCATCTCTCTCTATCTGTGGCTACCTCCCACCACGTCTTCAAGTAAGAAATATGTGAGATATGAATCTATGCCGTAAAATGCGCTATTACACTTCCACAACGGCATAAATATTACTACACAAAAGTTCGTTCCGTTATTTTCTCCTAATATCCCCAGTATTTCTTGGTTGTGCTTCTTTTCTGTCCACCAAAAGGTTGTCAGGCAGATATCGCTATTAACGAGAAAGACCGCCATTGTTCTCTTACTGTACATAATTTACTTTTTCACACTGTTATTACGGTGTACAATAAAAAGTATTCTATTCTATTCTATATTCATATTTTCAGGAGACAGACCGAACGTTCTACAGAAGACTGAAGTGGTAGTGGTGACCAATGACGAATGTAACACCTGGTACAAGTCCCAGGGGAGTAAGGTGAAGGTCATAGCGACGCAGATGTGTGCCGGTCACGAGGTTGGAGGACGAGACTCTTGCTGGGTAAGTATCTTAGTATCATACCCACATTTTATGTTCATATTTACGATGACATTTCTTGTAGCTATGAATACTTTCAATTTGAGAATTTTTCAATTCTTTCGAATTCCACCAAATTTTTAGGCATCCTGTAATTTTGCCATCATTTAAACTTATGTTCAGCTTATGTCATTGTCTCTGTTTACCAGTAGAAGAAAACTCAACATGACTGAATAACATTCATTACGAAATATATAAAATTTTAAACTCAATATTAAACTTTAGGAAAATGATTGGAAAGTTCTCAAACAATAAAGATATCAAGCCTAAAATTCTTGTCCAAAATTAATCAGCACTTTTTTTCCTTATCAATAGGCCGACAGCGGTGGCCCCCTCATGATCAGGGATGACAGGCGTCACGTCATGGTAGTTGGAGTAGTTTCTACCGGCAGCGGCTGCGCCAGACCCAGAATGCCAGGAGTATACACCAGAATATCTAGATACACCGACTGGATCATCAATAGTGTTAATAATGACAAAGCTAGGACCGGCCTTAACTGGTATCCGAACTTCAGCAGTTTTTTTGGTTGATGTGAAAGTATTTAGAAGTATTGAAAGAGGTTTTGCAGATTGACAGCATTTAGCTGAAAGACATGGTTTGGTGTGGGAGCATACCAGTGTACCAGCCATACCATAATGAGCTACTTAAATATAAATGAATGAAAGGACTTTTTTCACGGCTTACAGTCCACAAGAAGGAAAATATAAAGTAGAATTTTTTTCTTTATAGAAAATTATAGAATTTATAGAAAATTGATTTGGTGCATTTGATTTGATCAATCTAGTTTTATACAAAATCAATAACTAAAGTACGGCTTTAAGCTTAACAATTTAATAGAATAGAAGTATGGACATAACTACAGACTTTCAAACGCAATATTTTTTTCGTTTAAAATGTAGTAAAGAATATCTGTATTGTCGATATTATCAATACATACATAAACAATGGTTTGTGATTGTTAGATAAGAGGAAATACAAACTAAACGCTTTTATTTTTGTTTTTAAGTTTTTATCGAATTTTTGAGTTGTTGTGTTTAACATACATTTTATTAATAGTAGTTATTGTGTTGTTAAGGTTGTGTGTAGAGATAAAATAAACGCATTGATGCTTTTAGATTTATTAACAAACTTAGATAATAATTAACAATTACATATTGCTTTTTCGTGTACTATTGTACTGATGTTGTTGTGTTATTAATATAGTATGTAAAGATTTTTAGAATATTGCACAAAAATGACTTGAAAACATCATAACTTTTACAATGTTTTACTAATTTCAAAGAATGGTCTGTGATATTACACTTTAAGATATTGTTACTAATATTGTCCTAGTTTGTAAGGTTATAAAAATAAATGTTTAAATAACAATTTCTATTTGATTGCAATATTGGTCGAACTTGTCCTTGCTGTTTCCTATCACCGAAAACAGTTTCTTACCAGAATCTTCATCAATATCATCTTTGAGGCTTTGTAAAGCGTCTTCTATCGCTAGCTTTGCTTCAATAAGTAGCGGCTTGATTATTTCTACCTTCTTTTCCTTTGCATCTTCACTAGTCATTAAAGATTTTAAAACTAAAGCTGTATGTAATTCGTGTTGTAACACACTGTTATATAAACTAAGTCTTGCATTACCTGGGTCTAAAGTTTTCGTTATTGCAACAAGCTCTCTGCAAATTTTAATTTTCTTGTCTAAAATCTCCATTGACGTATACCCTGGCTCTCTTCCATACAACTGTACTAAAGAATGCTTCAACGAATACATGTGATAGTGGTTCGGGTGTAAGAACATAGAGAGCTTGTTAATAAGATTTTCTAGTACTGTTACAGAAGCACCCATCATTAGTACATCTTCCACTTCTTCTCCCATTTGAGATATCAGCATGTTCACTTGAATGTTATTTACTTTGGCGGGACATTTATCGCAAGACCAATCAGTTTCATCGTCCAATGGATCGTCAGGGAGATGGGTACCGCCACAAAGGCTGGTCCCGTCTCCCAAACATTTCATAGCACTAAGGTATGTTCCGAGTTCTGTCGGGTCGCTGCATCTTGGACATTTGCAGGCAAAGTACTTCGCAGCTTTCAGATGTTGTCTTCTAGCTTGAGTGCCCCATAATGCGTGGCTATACATCGTCGATATGTGACAATCTTTTAATATCGGAACGACAGCTTTCGCAGTAATTCTATACAATTCTGTTCTATCTTTCGACGTGACGGTGAATGTGTGTTTAGTATTAGGGATGCAACTGTGTTCCATTATGCAAGTATTTACGTACAAAGCAAATAGTTCGGTCCCTTGTGGTAAACGGATTTCTAGAGCATTTGTGTCTATGATGCCACATATTCTGTGGAGTAATTCTGGAGTTACTTCTTGTAATTTATTAGACTTTTTATCTAATTTACTGAAAAAGTTGTTGATGAGGTATTTCACGATGAACTCGTTCGCTTCCCTGCAAAAATAGAATATTGCTTTTCACTAGGAATTTAGTCAAAATATGCAAAGGCACATCCCTTATTAGCAGAACAAGTATACTTACTCGTATGCTTCAGTGCCTGGCATCCGACATTCTATATGAGACTGCATCTCCATCAACTTATTCCAGCCTTCAGGGTCTGTCTTCTGCAGCATCACACCTCTTAACGGAAGAAGGGCATCATGCCTGAAATGTATAAAAAAAATGTTTTTCAATATACTGAAATGTTTCCGAATTCTAAATCTTTTAGAATACAACTCTACACCGTGTAACATAATTAACGCACATCCTGAAACTACTTTGTTCAGAATCGATAACAGAATCCATTTCATTAATAAAAATAAATATTTTTTTTACCAAAAAAATATTTAGAAATAATTAAATTGTAGACACTATTTTCATAAAGCACTCGAAGTAAACGAAAATGAGCCTTAAGTCGATGCAATAAGGCTTTAGCAATTCACAGCGGTTCACACTTTCAAACACACACACAAGTTCACACTTTCAAACACTAACAAAGATACATAAAAAGGACCGCCGAAATACGTAATACAATAGGAAAGAGCGAGACAGCCGAGCGCGGCGCCGGCGCGGCGCGGCGGCGCCGGCGCGGCGCGGCGGCGCCCGCGTGGTTCGCGCTTCCTCGCATTAGTCATCGGCCGATCGTTATCAGTGAATGTTTGTCATTATTTGTCAAAACAAAACTTTTGCGCGCGATATCTTTCCGGTATACTAACGTACAGAACACCGAGATGGTGAGGACTCTAGCACAGTGTGGTGATAACGTAGCATTAGCGTGTAGAACATTTAATGATAGGCAAAAGACCTAGTGTATTGTGACGAATCAACAAGTGCCGAGGACCTTAAAGATAGGATAGTGGCTGCTTTTGAAACAGTGAAAAGGAACATTCTAGTGTTAAGTGAATTGCGACAACAATTGCGTAAACGAGCTTTTAAGTGCATAGAACAAGGTGGTGGACATTTTGAAAGTGTTTTACAAACAGGACGCCGTCGTATGAGTGCCGATTAATTTTAAACATGTAAGTTTCTCATTGTTTAATATTATGATTAATATCTTTTAAACACGCCGCCTTTGTTTAGGTACCTATCAAGTTCATCTCTATCAGCATTTCAATAACAATAACTTACGGTTATTAAAATCATTCATACTAAACAATTCTAATAATAAACATAAACAATTTTATGCAAAGACGTCATAGTATCTACGTACATAAAAATGTAGATAATCTCTTTAGGTTTTCAAATTGGTTTTAAGGGTTTTACTTTTCGTATGTTATGATTTTATGAACTTATGATAGTAGGTATTGGAGCAGCCGCGCGGGCTGCGAGACCTCCACTTTTGTGCGTCTGTGTGCGCGCGTAACGTATTGAGCAATAGGGCGCCCACGCGTTTTGCCAATTATTTGTACAAATTATTCTGACAATATGTAATAAAAAAAAAATGATAAAAATGTTTCAATACATTAATTGTGGATAAAAAAGGATATTCTTTTTGGGGTGTCTGTGGATGTGCGTTATTTCCGTTACACGTTGTATATGTATAGGAAAGAAAAATAAGTATTTGAATAAACGAATTACGTGCTGAAAGCAATGTCACCAGTCTGTTCATGAATTACCCTTTCAATTTTCGGTTACGAAAAAAGAATTAGAAAGGCAAAATAATTAAAAATATATTGATTCTCAAACAATACCTGTAGTAATCAGCCATGTTATTCAGTTCACATTCGGGTCGGAGGCTAAGAATCTCACACTCAGCGCCGTGATGTCTCGGATCCTTTAAACCAGGACAGTTTCCCGAACAAACTGGCCACCCACACCTGAAAAAGTAATAAGAGAAAATTCTATTAAACATGACACGTCATCAATGCTTAGTAACGAAATACTTGTAATTTAGGTACGGGTTTTCGAAATAAATGATTTGAATGATAATTGAATTTCAATACTTTCGAGGCAAAAAGTGGCCAACGTCGTGCAAGGTGCAAGCGGTAGTGCAGAAGAAGTTTAATTTGTCTTTTAGTGGAGCGTTGCACCCACATTGGGTTTCGGTTTTTTTTTGGGGAATTTTAAAAAGTAAAATATACTTACTTCTGGCATCTTTCTCCTGCTTCTGTAGATACTGGGACGTAGCATCCCACACACGGCATAACAGCTTCAGGGTCCAGCGTAGCTTTAGGTCCGAATACAATCGGCTTCTCATTAATTACGATATCTCCTGGACTTAAGTCATGAGCAGCCACGAGGTATCTGCCGAGATCGTCAGATCTCTTCGCCTGAAATTTAAAAATAACTTACATAATCATAGTTTGTCCTTAGATCCTTAGTGACGATGCTGTTGAATAATGTACCCACATTTTCGTTATCCGAAGAGATTTTTGCCAATTTGAAAGGCATTTCGCACACCGAATACGAATATAGACTGAATGCCACTTGCTAAGATTTGAAAAATAGTTCAAAAAGAGTGCAAAGTAATTTTAGAGTAAGAGTAGTAATGCCATCTAGTCTTCAACAAACAAACTAAGGTTTGTAGCGACATCTTGAGTCAATGACAAATAAAGCTGTTCTCGTGGAGTTATGGAGTGTTCTGTATCGGTTCTCAGTTTATTCACTAGATGTCGTTGTTTTAAGTTACTGCTCCTTCATTTGTTTAAAGTTATCGTTATTCTTTTGTCGAGGTATTATTGATTAGTCATAAAGTTTCCTATGCGTGTAGATCATATTATAAATAAGACGTATATTGTGAAAATATAAAACATTTTATTGTTCTTACCACAATAGTTTCACTGCTGACCCCATTTTCTTGTCCCGCTTTTCTGTAACGTTAATAATGTAAATAGTTACCACTCTGAAAAGCATTTTAGTTGTTTTAGAACCTAAAATAAAACAAATTCTGGTTGAACAAACGAAACAAGCAATAACATTTGCTATGCTAATTTACGTTTTAATCTGCCCTTATTCAATGTAAACGACCGCTTTGTTTATAAAGTGAAAATAAATGTTGTCATGTAGTAAAAAAGTTTTTTTTTACCATGTGAGAGCTTGGATATTAATTGGATGTCTAAATGATCGTTCCTCAACGGCCTTAGAAGCCGATCTAGATATCACGTTTGGTCATGAATAAAGGCAATTTTTTGTTTCTATAATTTCAAAAGTTTCGCTAACTGATTTATAACCTGGAATATTCATAATTTGAAACCGCCAGTTCAGATCACCAATTAATAAGCCCGCGAATTATTGCTGGACGTCACGTTAAACTAATAGTAAATACATAAACACATAGGTACTCTCTCTGAATAGCTTTTCTATTGACTACTCGAATGAGAAATTTGAATTAAACCCTATTGGACCAATAAATAAATAAAATAAATCGACACTTGTCAGCTGTTGGCAGATCACAGTCTACACATTGATGTCAAGGTGGCAATTAACAGAGTAATGATCTCACTATTGGCAGACCTATATTAATTAGCAACTGTTATGGTTATGAGCCGTAAAGTCGATCAGTACTACGGCCTTGTCTGCATCTCACTATTTTGAGCATGTCGTTTGATACTAGGTAACCTAATGTAAATGATAGGTTGACGTCTGATAGGGGAGAATGGAAGAAAAAAATGTGTTACGTCGAACCCAAGTAAAATGGGATAAGAGCAGGAAGACGAAGATGATGATGATACTAAAATTTTGGAAAACTAGGAAACAAGAATTTGCTGATGGCCTTTTGTCGTTTTATTTGAGTTTAAATAGTAACGGTTTTGACTATACGACCGAATTGCCAGCCCCGGTGCTGTGCTTTGAGAAAAATAATCGCATTCGAAATTAACATTCAACTGAAAGCTTATTTATTTATTTTATTTATATCATGTATTTCACGTATCGAAATTTCTATTTACACTTAATCCAACGTGCAAAGAATTCCCAGAATATTTTTACTAACATATAAAATTTTATATTGGTCTAATTAATAAAAAAACATGTTCTAAACTTGTCAAGTTTAATTAATAATCTCGTCACGCTTGCGTCAGATCACGAGGAGTAATATATAATGATGACGTCTCAGTGAAAATAAAACTAATGATGCCAGTCGACCTAGAGACGGCAACAAGGCTAAATGAATATAACTATATAACTCTGCAAAATCAATAGACATTAAGAAAGAGTTATTGCGTTATTTTAAAATATAGTAGACCCCATAAAGCTTTTCGCCATTTTCAAAATTATCTGTGCTTTATGAAAATCTAGGATAGTCAAAGAATAGAAAAAGTTTAAAAAACTCAGCTATCACTTTCTGTCATTTAATCTGCACAGAGAACTTTCACTAACGACAGCAATAAACATTGTTCTACCTTGTTGTTCGACAATTTATCGACAAAAAACATCAAAAGAACGAAGCCCGTTCTTCAATCACCACTAATCACCAAGAATCATCTTAATAAAATAATCACCCAATTCCACATCACCACACATTCTTGTTATTGGCATTCGACCAGACACAATGACATCGTGCCATCTTCCTAAACCATCCGATGCTGTTTTACTCATTGTTTTGATACTAATAGCAATATAAATCTGTCTGGAGTCGCGTTAAATCTATTTCGATTCCGCAAATAAAATGAATGTAGATGGTTTTGTGACACTTGTTCGCACTTTATTGGCTGTCTTGTCACTTTCAGATTTAAAGGTTTTGGAATTTAGTATAGGTCAATTGGTTTTTTTGTGCAATCAGGTTTTTAGCGGTAAATTCGAAGCTAGTATATGCGTGGAGATTATGCTCAAATATTGTTTCTTTAAATTATGGAACTTCTAAGCAGGCCATCCTTGATTGCTATTGTACCAGTATCATAATACTCATTTTTATTGGCAAAAAAGTTAAAACTTCTTCGTCTAAATGCATCATCAACTAATTTTCTACTATTACCCCCAAAATAGAAAGCAATAAAGTTCTGGTTTTGGCTGGTGGACCAATTGTAGGATTTGGAGTAGAAAATGATTAATTTTGGATCTCAAGCAATAATAACTGACATCCACTACAAAATAATACAAGGGCAAATTTTGTACACAATACACAATGTTAATCTACGGAAGTAAAACGAATGTAGACAACGCTTTCTTCGAAACCAAACGTTTATCTGATACAGTCTAAAAATAAACCAGTGTAACCCAGTTCGTTCGTTCCAGGGAAAAGTGTAGTACGCGCCAAATATAATTTATGTTTGGACAGAAGAAATGTATGTGAACATTTACGATTCTCATATAAACATTACGTTTATGAGTTACTTCATAATTTACGAGTAGGTGATAATTTTATTCGAAACTTGCGATTACGATTTCATAATTTTACTGGTCATAAAAGCTTGTAGAATTATAAATTAGTTCTAAGATTTGGGAGTTAGGTTTCCATATGTCATGTTGATGGTTTAATGTCTATGGGTTTTCTATTTCTTTTACACTAATAGTGGGTATTTTGGCATCGATTTTGGTAATGTTTCCATTGATTTTATAGTGCCTGTTAGCTCTTGATATCTGAATAGGTATCATTTCAAATATGAATGACCGTCCTTTCTCTACTCTTGCTCAATATGTCGAGCACACGTGCGTTAACTATTCTAAATGTGACTAGAAATTTTAGTACCCATTGTTTTGAGCACTTGTCCATCTCATAAGTGTTACAATATGGATAGGTAGACTAACCATCTGTCTCGCGAAGTCGTCTTAGCTTTCAACCTATATACTTTGGCAGACTCTAAGGCGGCAAACACTTGATATTCTACATCTACAATGGAGTTGCCAAACTCCACTTGCGAGTTATGATTTGAACTAGTTTTCTTGACAAGCAGATTCTAAAGCAAGACTATTTTACCATGCAATTTTCAACTCATCTACTTCATTAACTTTGGCCATTTTATCAAACCCATTTTTCTTATGCTAAGACACGTTATGTATAATTTCAACATTGCAAGATTTCTCATACAGTTCTTTGGAGTATCCTTTATCCATGATTGAACCCGTTTCAAATATTTTGTACTCAAACGGCAGAAATATAATCGCTACAGTTTCTATTTCGGTCTCTAGCCCTCTTTATTTGCTTACGTCATTCATATCTGATACTTTAGATGGATTTTTTGAAGGATGAATTTTGATATTTTCTTTGTATTAGTTACCAATTATCTCGTAGTCTTGACAAATTATGATTTTAATGAAAACTAGGTCAACCAATATTTTCAAATTAAATTTAACTTTTAACACTTATTTATCATATTACTATTATGATATAACAGGTATGCTAAATTTTTGGAAAAGAAATTAAGAATACCTAATCTATTTATAGATAAAATATTACTTACATATTTTCGCTCATTTTGTTATAATCCAAAATTTGTGCTACTACACTATCTACGGAGATTTTTCTTCTTAAATCACAATTTTCACAACTTTTTTTTACAATTTTTCTCACGTATGGTTTTTTTTTTCTAACCACTGAAATGTAATGCGCACGAGCAACTGACGCCGACTCTACGAAGGACTGAATGTAGTTTTGTATTGCGTAACGCTTGAATATGTGAATGAACTAAAAACATTCAAGAAATTTGGGTTTTCGAGACATTTTTTTGAGAAATAGTTCTACCTGTTGAATGACGAGTTTCGTTAATTGCTCTATTAACACAAACGTTTGAAGTACTGAAATTGTTAATTGGTTGCGAATGGGCACAATTTTTTAAATTAATTTGGTTTATTCAACAAAAATATTTTTTTAACCGTGACTTACCACATAGCCTGGAATTTATCATACAATCACAGTAAAATTTCATTATTTACCATACCATACCCTCCATTTCTTTTTTTTTTAAATATACCAAAATGTTAAAATTATCAAGAAATATGAATACATTATCTTTTTTTTGATGAATGATAATATTTATAACAGAACCGCAGCGGTTGGTGTTTCTGCAGGGTATGGCACGCGATGGCGTTGCCAGCTTTCTGTTTACACCATCGAATCTAAGGTTTTCCACACACTATTCAATAATAAGGGCAATCATTTATACGATAATGTTTAAAAGATTGTGGAAATTGAAATGATTTTCTATTTACATAATCATCGTCTAATTTAATTGTTTAGTTTTTCTTGTAACAAGAGTAAGTTTTACATAATTCCGTGGAAAACAAGATATTATGTAGCTTAAATGTAAAGTACCATGTGTCATTTTGGCTATATCTTTTAAAATTCATCAATATTGCTAAGTTATATATTTTTGGGAGCTCCCAATGGCTTTAAAAATGCACTGAAGAACAATTTATAGATGGATTTGAACTTCCAGGGAATGAGATAATCGACACTACAGGCGATGTTATTTACATTGTATTGATGTACAATTTTGGTTTTGTTTGGTTCAAAATGGGCTCAGTATTCATATGAAAAAATCCGTCGGCCTTTGACAAAGAAATCATCAAAGAATGATCTTTAAAAGGTAAGTTGCCATGAATGATAAAGTGATAATAGTTGCCAAAACAAATGAACTTTTAAAAGTAAGAAGTGAAATGTTTGCTGGCTAGCTGCCGAAAAATTGTAATCGAACTTTGTTGTCAGCCAAAAGTATTATAATAGAAGGAATAATAGAAGTCTATTAATAAATTTAGAGTTTTTTGCTTGATTAGGTAACAATCAATTAATTTTATTATTTGGTCAGGCTTGTTGATCTAGTGGGTTCGACGATTCCCACCCAGGACAAATGTTTGTGTGAATTTGTCCTGTGTTTGGGTGTAATTTATCTTTTGTATGTATGTATTTAGACGAATATAGATATGTTCATCAATTTTCTAGTACCTACTCATAATACAAAATCTGCTTAGTTTAAGACTAGATGGCGCTGTGTGAAAGTCGTGGAATATTAATTTATTGTTCTTATTAGCAAACAGTAGTTTAACCTTATTAAGTTTAATTCAGATATACTTCTACCCTTTGGACATAAACCCACTTTTAAATTATAAAATTACACTAACGCTCTCAAATCACTGATAAGTAGATATGAAAGTGATTTTAAGTCACGGGAATTACAGAAAATAAAATAGACATTCTATCTTAAAAAATGATATGTTTATGTTTGCATAATGCTTCATTTGTAAACATCCTTGTAAAATGGACCATCATAATAATATTACATACAAATATAAACAGCAGTTAGAAGAGTTACAGAACATTAAATAAAAAAAAAATAAGACATGGTGTTATTATTTATCAATATGATACAACAAAATAGTTCATTTAAATGAATGGGTCAGTTAGGTTTGTTTTATTTCAGTGTATTTTAAACAACTGTCAAAAATACATAAAATAAAAAGGAATGTTTGCCATTTTTGATTTCGAAATATTTTTAAATAATCGAGAAAGGTCAATCAATATTTTCACTGTATACAAAGAAGCATTACATTTGCACGCAACATTTATACTCGTATACGTTGGCACCGATCCCAAATCTTAACTGTCTTGTTAATTATGCATGTCTATTTAGAACGAGTATTGTGTTTGATACGAAGCGGAGTGGCCGTGCATCGCGGGCTAATAAAACTAGTAGTGCCTTAAGAAAAAGTAGTTCAGGCACGAAATGCCAACCTGTGAGGTGTGCCAACAACCCGCGAACCAGATCTGCGGGGGTTGCAAACTCGTCTACTACTGCTCCAGACCTCATCAAAAGCTAGGATGGCGCGAAGGCCACAAATTCAAATGCTGTGCCTTCAAAATCCAATATTCGGACACGCTAGGACGACACATGGTCGCCACCAGGGATATACAGCAAGGTGAAATGATCCTCAAAGAAAAACCGGCAGTTATAGGACCCAGAATCAGTTGTCCAGCAATATGTTTGACGTGTGGCAAGAACTTGGATCCGAAGGAGTATACGTCTAAATGGGATTACCACAAATGTTCAAAGTGCAACTGGCCGATGTGTAGCCCCGAGTGTGAGAATGCTGAGGTACATAAACCAGAGTGCAAAGCTATGACGGACAGAAAATATAAATGTGATATTAAATACGAAGGTCCTAATAAAGTTCAAGCTGCTTACTGTGTTATATCACCACTTAGAGTTCTATTGATGTCCCAGTCAAACCCTCTGCAGTATGAAAACATAATGAATCTCGAGTCCCACTTGGAAGATAGGATAAACACTCCTCTATACTTAGTTTTAAAAGCTAATTTAGTGACGTTCATAGTTCAAGTGCTTGGATTACCGTTTGACGAAGAAACGATACTGAAGGTCGCGTCTATATTTGATACAAACTCTTTTGATGTACGGACAGCAGATGGTACTAAGAGACTACGAGCTATTTATTTGACGGCGTCAATGATGGACCATAGCTGCAAACCTAATACAAGACATATTTTTATGGGTGATGAGCACCACTTAGCCGTTATAGCTACAGTACCGATAGCAAAAGGTGATCTAATCACAGCGACATACACGCAATCGTTATGGGGAACATTGGATCGACGAAAGCATTTACAGACAAATAAGTTCTTCGATTGTGAATGTGACAGGTGTAAAGACCCGACAGAACTTGGCACTTATTTAGGTAATATTTACTGCTCAATCTGTAATAATCCATTCAGTCCTAATGCCGATGGACGTGGAGCTATGATGATTTCAACAAATCCATTAGACGAGAATGTGCCTTGGAAATGTGAGAGATGTGATCATTTTATTTTGAGCAAGCAGATGGTGTGGGGCAACAACGCACTGAAACAAGATCTCTACAAACTGAATAAGAGCGATCCGAAACAGTTCGAGGAGTTCATTGAAAAGTACAGTCAGACGTTGCATCCAAGCAATCATTTAGTAGTGCAAGCCAAGTTGGCATTGGTACAAATATATGGGAACTACAAGGGATATAGTTTAGCAGGTATACATATGATGGTTGTTTTAAATTTAGATTGGATGATTGACGTATATTTACAGTACATGTGTTCTTAACCTCAATAACAGTGTGCTATACAACCCATTGGTTTACATTACATAGCACCAACAAATTTGTATGATTTTACTACTATTGCTTTTGGCAAGTAGGCCGTTCTTAATGGAAAAGCTCGCGCCAATTATTCAACGGGCAATAATATAACTGATTATGTGATGTATGAGTAACTATAGCAACCATAAGGCAGAAATTCGATTGAGTTAAATTCGATATTCAGTTGCCAAATCACATTTACTTTTCATGCAATTTCATTATAATCTTCTGAAACTTTCTATCCCTGTATGGTAACAAAACATTTAATTACGTTACAGATTTATCAAATGCACTTCTTCGGAGAAAAATAGAGCTTTGTCATGAGTTACTGGAGATAGCTGATAAACTGGAGCCAGGCTGGTCCAAATTCAGAGGAACCATACTTTTGGACCTGCAAGCTGCTATGACTGTGAAAACCAAGAGAGATTATGAATCTGGAAAACTTACTAAGGCCGGTGCACAGGTAAGAACACGTCCCTTTATCTTTGATTCTATTTCCAAAAAAAAATAGTTTATTTCTCGTATCTCACATTGGAACAAAAGAAAGACTGGATTAAATAAATATCCCTATCAAAATTATTTAAAAATTGAACAGATAATTTCAGTTCAGTAATATAATTTGTGAATTGAAACTTGATCACAATACGGTTCGCAGAACTGTTACAAATTAAACTGGGCTGCATGTTGCATCGGTCGTTGAGCTTTAATAAATACAGTACGTGATGACCGATTCATTCGTTACACCTGTCAGCAGAACTAATCAAAGCTGTCTGGCGTTTCGTCAAAAGTTTAATTCAGACATTGTCCCATCATTGTCCTGTCTTATCCTAAACTTTAGAAGTGTGATTTTTTTATGAAACGTAAAATCTCTGTTTTTTTTTTATTGTTATAAAGCTGGGTAAATGCGATGTTTCATCCCTTTTAATACTTTCAAGGTATATTTGTTACATATATCTCCCCATCATTGTCCTGTCTTATGGCAAATTTAAGTGAAAGTGTGGATTTTTAACGAAACAAAAAAAATCTGTTTTTTTTTTTATGTTTAAAGGCAGCGTAATGCGTTCAAGATATATTTGTTACATATATCTCCCTGAAAGTTATTAAACATAAAGCATTTTCCATGTAGCCTACAATTCCCAATAGAACGCTATCTCACTCTTTCTCAAACAAACAAAAGAGAGGCAAAACCGATAGTTTTATACATTACTCGTGTTACTACTTTCGCGCGAATAAATCTGAGTTTTTAATGGAATGTTGTTTTAATAGGGGATTACCGATTGAATGTTAGTGGCAAGGTTGTGCGAAATTCTTAAGCTATTTATATTTAATCGTTTATTTCATTGTCTCACAAAATGAAATGAGAAACAGGTTTGAGATGACATTTCATGAAATAGGCAAGTCTTCTGTCTGTGCGTCAGTTAAACTTTAGACAGTCTGGTATTTAATGATTTATTGAGAATAAGACTTTTAGTGGGTTATGCACTTAGAAGTCGATAAATGGCTACGTAGGTATTTTAATAAAAAAAAGCGGTGGTATTAAAAATTGTATCGCTTTACATTTTTTTAAAGACGACTCCCGAACTACGAAATTTAATTCTTGTATCCAGGCCTATCCTGGGTACAAGAATTAATATTTCAGACATTCAATTCACTTACAAAGAGACAGTCAAAATCAGAACAAGCATTTGTGGAACGCACAAATTCGTGTCCTACGCGGGGATCGAACCCGCGACACGTCGCGCTCTGTTGTAACCTCCACTCGGCTATCCGTGCAGATTTTTGCATGCGTAGTATGAATTTTGATATTTGATAATTTCTATGTACAATTAGGCTCTAGACGAGACTGGCAGAATACCGTGGCATTTTAAAAAAATGGCCAGAGTTAGGTTGACTAGCCCTGTCAACAATTCTTATACCTACCATCAGAAAAGTCTGTTAAGTTTCGTAGTGCTTGCGAGTTAACTCTATTCAAAATACAAAACTCCTTACTTTTGACCTAACCAGAAAATTCAAAGTAACACCGATTCTAACAGTTAAATAAACACCAACTGTATCACAAGTTCATAAGGTTCATTTTAGCAATTCGATGTTAATAAGTCGATCACAAAGTTTGTCGGTTGATCGGTTTTGCAACAAAACTCAAGCGATATGAGAATAGATTTTATATTATATCTAAAACATTATAAACTGGACGAGAGCCAAATAAAATAACTGCTACTGTTGACAGCATGTCCTATATTTTATATTAAACTGATGATAGAATTGATGAAAATAAAAAGTAAACAATATTATTTGTCGCTACTTTCATTTAATAGTTAGATAAAGTTGTGACGTTTTTATGCATTATAAAGAACATTCTGACTTTTATTACGTGTTTAAAGTGTATGTTTGTAATTGCTTTGAACGTTTTAAATTGTGCTGCACTAAATGTCTGTGCAACATTTGAATTAGTTTCTTTTTTGTTTTGAAAAGTGTCGTTTGTTCTCTTTTGAGTTGCACGATTAGTGTATTTCATCCATTGCTTTACAATGATTTTATTGATGGTGAACTATGTATTAGATAAATATCCGATTTGTGAGAATTCGGTAACTAACTCAAAACAGTTTTTAGTCATATACAAACACACAACACAATATTGTGTTTTGAAAAATTTTTCATACAATCGACTTAATACTATTTTATGCCGTATGTTGCATATTGATTATGCCTATATATAGTAGACTCAGCGTGTCCTTCAAATAAATACAAAAAAAAACTTTAAACCACTTGCGTGCATGCGGTATTTCTTTTCCACAACTGCCATAATATTACTTAAACACGTTGTGGTAAGGCCTCTGTAGTCTGTATGGGCAAAACAAATTAACCATTGCTTTTATATTCACAGGACGAGTTGATGGAAAGCATGGTGCTACTTCAAGAGGCGACGAATATACTGCGAGTGGAGCCTTACATGAAAGATACCTTGGAAGCAAAGATCAATGACCTTACCAATTTCTTGGACGCGACAGCAGCTGAAACTTAGTTTAATATCATTGAATAGTTTGGTCGTTATTAGGAAGGATATTCAAGTTGGTATTATTATACCAACTTTTAAAAATTACAATTATAAAAGATCTAAATCACACACAAGCTAGAAGTAAATATCTCAGACATTTAGTTTGTCTCAGTATCTGATACTATATCAAACCCGACAAGTGACATTTCTATAAGCGGTCCGACCGATTTCGGCCACGGCGGCCAGTGTTACTATGACACCAGCCAGCTACGCAGGACATATTATAGTGCACAAGCGTGTGCGCAAACACAGGTGCACTCTCTATTCCTTTACTCTCATAGCCCGATGGGACGGTAATCCGACACGACCGGAGAGAGATCAGGCGCAGGACCCACATTTTTACGTGCCTTCCGAAACACGGAAGCTGTGATATTTATTTCTTAAACGCACACAACATTCGAAAAGTCGGTGCGCGCCGTGGGGATCGAAATCAAGACCTCTGACTTAGCAGTCCTACGGTCTCGCCACTAAGCTATCACAGCTTCAATAGTCTACTTATTGACAATCAAAATTGTTGAAATGTTAGTAAGTTATATTTTTACGAAGTGATTTTCTTTTTAGCGATGTTGTGTTGGGATGTGTAAAAAATGTACAACTCGCGTCAGGACACGTGATCGGATCAAATTTTAAAAAGTCACGTCTCCTTATCCTAATACGTTATAGTTATTAGCAAATAATTTGTCTTAAAAACAAATCCTGACCAGTAAGTGATGATGATGATGAAGTGAAATAATCCAATAAAACATTCATCCCTGTCAGCAACAAGTAATATTATTATTTATATTTAAAATAAAACAAAGACATCGATACCAGAAAAGTATGTATACGTAGTTACGATTAAATAATAAAAATGTATCTCCTTATACTTATTTACTAGATTTTAAGATAATAACAATTATAAATAATACCTTTTGTCTCTTTAAAGACATTCAATATTAATTACAATGTTGATAAGTATATCAATAATTTTATTAAGGAATTAATTCGCAATGACATTTATTTATATAAAATATTTGTGTATAAAAATATTTATAATCTAATTAAAACGTGTTTTTTTAATAAATGCTCGTGTTTTTCTCTGACCTTAACTACATGGCCGAAAAAAATAAAATTTTGAGTGCCGTTCACTATCCCTTTATGCGCAATTTTGCGAAAAACAAGATAACACTGTCTTTCCTTAAGAAGGTGGTAGTAAATCTTCAGGGATCAATTTATAAATGAAAAATCAAAATGAGACAAAAACAATTAATCAACACAAGTATTATAATCTTATGAACAACATTAATGTTTTAAAGTGCAAAACTTAATCTAATTAGGTATAGCGATATGATTCTTAATAAAACTGTAGACGCAATAACTATTGAAAACGTCAAAATAGGCGTTTTTCTCGTACCTGAAAATTTGAGGTGCCTGATAATTTTTGCACTACCATGAAGTTGACTTTTTACGATTCATAAGTTTGACTGGATGTAAATTGCCCAATTGAAACCTGCCTACTACATTCTGCGCTGCATAAAATACAAATTTATATAAATTAAAAACTATTCTTAATTTATTTTATAAGTCCTCTTCTAAGTTATAACAATCCAGTCATTTAAAGTTTAAACTCCGAAATAATTCAAGTGACGATTGATGAAGTAGACATAAGACAATTATGAATGATACTTTTTCTCTCTTTTAAAGATTTACCTACTCCTTTGCAATATATTGAACAAGCATTAATCCACCAAGTCCACTGTTTTCGATCTTTCACTCTTCAAATTTCGCTGTTTGACGAATTTCGTCCCCACACTTAGTCGCAGTGTGTCCTATGCTGACATTTCGCAGTGTTGTAATGATAAGTCGATAATCTATAATTACATACCAAGAATCAGTTAAATTACTAGGTCACTAATACAAAAGTTATCAGGATCTTAAGTGTCAACCCTTACTTAGATTTCCCCGCTACCAAAAATGACTGGACTGTTTAACCTTTATGCGTGTTCTGTTTTAATAGGAGTAACTTTAGTAGGCTTCGTAGTGACTTCGTCAACCTTTACGATAAACTCTACGTGATCCGTGTTGATATGCAGAATGTTTTTGATAGCCCGAGATAGCTTCTGTCTTGGTTTCGGAGACTTTCCAATCACGAAGATTTTTTCTGTATTTTTGTCGGTAATTTGTATTTGTTTTCGACTGAACTGGAAACAAAAGTAACATGCGTATCATCCATTTATTTTTTTCTATCCTTTATCAAGACAAAGCTTTGTCGACTTTTTTGTTTCTTTTTTTGCTTGCTTTGTTTAGCTTGGTAAGTTGAATTTTATTCAATTTGAATTTTTTATGCATATCTTCACAAAGTGTAATTTAAAATAATTAAGGTTATTAACACTAAACTTGTTCAATGAATACCCACGGAAAAAGTATTTACCGATCACTAAAATTTAAAATACTTTATGTAGAGGTTATACACTAATAACTTACTAGAGTAAAAACACAACACCAAGATCCAAATTTGAAGCAAGCTATCCCAGGGGTCCGGTCCATTGCCTTCCTGAAGCGGGCATTCGTGAACCCGTAGATCAATGGATTGACAGCACAGTTCAAATACATCAGGAAATTCGCAACAAACCACATTACTGCATATGTGCCTTCCACCTAGAATATAGATAAGATAAGTATAACATGAGAGTTTATGACTTCTGTTTGAGTTACAGGCACGCAGTTACAGGGAGCTATCTAAAAAAACAATTTAGTATACGGTTTGCTCACGCGTATTTATCGGTATAGCCTGACTAGTTTCGGACCCAACCGGAGTCCAAATTATGAACTAACGCAGCGGCGCGGCGGCGTGCGAGTCAAACTTCTTTGTTTCGTAACTAGTTGGGCTATCCCGATAAACACGAGTGAATAAACCATATATTTTAACAATGATGAATATGTCTCACAAAGGTAAATTATAATCATCATCCTCAACTTCCCGTCCTTATTCTATATTAATTAAATTATTATTTTGTACTGGGTGATAGAATTATACAAGGAAACGACATATGAATACCCCTCTAACAAACTCTGTACCTACTTACCTTATATCAAGAGGAACTCACCGGTAACCAAAAATAATTTCTTAAAATAGAATAGAATAGAATACTCTTTATTGTACACCATGGTTACAGCTGTGAAAAAGGAAATTCTTACCGAATTAATCGGAGTCTCGCTGTTATTTTTCCAGTAGATCAGGGTGGTATACGGTATTCTGCAAAGGACCGCAGCTAGTAAAACTCGAGACGTTATCCTCATGGCTCGAGCTCTAGCCTTAACTACAAACTGGCCTCCGCCACGTGAAGTTAGTTCTCTGGTACTCTTTTCTAAACGCCACATTATCGTTCCATACTGGAATTAGGAATATATATTAAAAATGTAATTTAAAGTAGGTTGTTCTTCATGATACATATTTTAAGCTGTGTTAATGTAACAAAAGTTATTCTACGTGATCAAATCAAAATTGATTTTTTGGTGCCTTTATGAAATACGAGTGTTTTGAAATCCACGCTTTGTTTTCGGACTGAATCAGAATTTGGTTTGCATAATGACCATTATCTTAAAGGTGAGATACGTAATTATTGTTAAACAATAAATTCAAGGAATTATTGTTTATCGTCATGATATTGTAGAAGAACAAGACTTACTGTTATCACCATTAATCCTAGTGGAACCCAGACTAACAACGTCAATAAGAAGTGCCAAAATAAACCAAGGATTGCAACATCTTCCATACAAAAGGTCTCTAGATGATCCAACCATTGCCGCTCCTGGTGTATAAAAGAAAAAAATACTACATATAAAAAAAAAATCATTTAAGCATACAATAATACTTTTTGTACATGCTTGGCGCAAAAAGAAGCAAAGTCCTGTTAGGTTTGCGTAGTGCTCCATGGTAACATGTATACCTTCAGAAATATATCGTATGAGAAAACATTATGACACAATATAAATGATCAGAAATAACCTACATATCTTTATTCTGCCATTATTTCTATCCATTTATCTGTACACAAAACTGTAAGATTTATATAAATAACTAGTTACCTCCCTTTGCCCGCACAAATGACCAGTAGCTACAACAACAACCGAGTAAGTCAGAAGAGGTACTCTTTGACATACCTGACATAACATATAGGCTCATGTGTTATTGCAGGGTGTCAGCTAACTCCGTACCAAATTTTATCAAAATTGATTTAGCCGTTTGAAAAAGTAACCATCCATCCATCCACAATTAAAAAATTTCGCGTTTGTGATATTAGTAGGATTAGATATGTTCAACTTACCACGTAATCTCTTTTCACTGCCCAAGGTAATGAGAATCCAGTAGCCAGTATCCAGGATGCTATAATAAGTCTAGGAGCAGTCTTCAAAGTAACTCTAGCTTCAACTGTCAAAGCTGCTGCGGCCAGTCGATCGTAAGATACCAATAGAATTGCACAAACACTTGATAAAAGGAATGATGCTGTAACAATATTTTAGTTAGAAAATATCAACTAGACTTATAGACAAGTTACATGTTTCCGTCGAGTGCTAACACTATTGAAACTCTCCAATAAATTGAACTCAGAAGTTGAAGTTACGACATTTGTCGAAAGGGAATGTCATTTTTTGAATGCATTTGAATTATTTAACTAATTTTCTATTCTATTACAATGTCACATTGCCTAGACCCTTCGGTCTCCAAATTATGTAATTAGTGACTCAAAAACATAAATAAATATTTGGGAATTTCTTATCTGAAATCGCCACCAAGGTATTAATAAATGACGCATTGTACTGTAGGAAATTAATATGTACAAATAAATACAAATTACTTATCTTTTAAAATACCTTGAAAAAATCCCTCGAAACGGCATCCAAAGTTCTTCAAAACATAATTCTGGTAGAAATCTCTGACAAGCATGAACCAGGGGCAACAGACAAGAGTGAACAAGTCAGTCAAAGCCAAGTTCCCGATCAAACAGTTACTGGCTGTCCACAGCCATCGGTTCTTCAACAAGATGATCAGTATAACGGAGTTTAGAAAGATTCCTATAACCCCAACAATGAGCATAGCCGATGTTTTTAATGCGATCTCTTTGGCTGGTTTTATGTGCCATAGCGTATTCGGGAATGGGTATTTCGATGTGTCTATCTAAAATAAAAAGTGCCGTAACTCTTTAGAAGGAAATATTATTTTTTTGAATATTATTATACCTAGTGTCTTTTTCTACTTACGTTCTCCAAGTAATCCAAAGACCAGTTATTTAACATCCTCGGTAATTCAACTATTTCATCAAAATCACTTTCATCCATTTTCGTTTCTTGTTCTTTGCACTTCTTCACATGAGTGGTTTGACCACCTTACCTTTTTTTCAATCTGCAGTAGGAACTGAAACATTCAGTTTGCCTCTTACATAGATATAACAGAAAACCTTTTTTAACATTCAAAAGTAAACATCAGCTAATTGATAATGTTAGATGAAAGTAAAAACAAAGCCGCACTTGATAAAATTACGAAAGGGCGATGGCGGCACGAGTATAAAAAAAAAATCAATCTCAGACTTTGATAAAATTAATCTAACTACCGCGTTGTGAGCTTCGTAAATTTTTTATCATCTACCAATCGCTTTTGCTACCAGTATTACTCTTTTAGATGATAATATAGCTGTTAATGATGCACTTACACGAACAGTTGTAGACAGGACTGAACCAAAACAAGTGTGCAAACTAAATAAATTATTAAGGAATGGAAGTCGATATTTCATACTCGAGATAACAGAGGTTTTAGGTAGTCCATTACCATGAAAGCTTTTTTATCTAAAAGATGATTGATAGGGACGAAATAACAAACTCTGGCGATTAATTTTATTTGCTTATTTTTCTGGAATTACACTCGTATATTTGATTGTAAGCTTTGAAACTGTTGTTATAGTTCAAAACGGTTTTTTTTATTACTTATAAAAAGTCATTTCATTCAATTGTTTTGGCTATTTTTCAGTCCTAAATACAACTATAAAAATGTATTCAATGGATTTTATAGCTTTAAGATTTTATAGACATTACTGTTTTATGCATGTAAAAATAGCAAACAACAAAAGGACCAAAACAAACCCTTTAAACAAAAGACAAAAAAAAAACAATTACAAAAATGTTATCTTTCAAGGTAAAAGTAAAAAGATTATAAGTAATTGTGTAGCTAACTGCCATCTACTTCGTAAAACGTGAACCAAGTGTAGTTGCGACAGTCAAGACGTCGTTATTCTAACTTGGCTTGTGTGGAACGCCTTGCACTACGTTCTACAGGACCGTTACTACGGTATTAGTTCATCTATCCGTCGTTAGATGTCGCTGATACGACCAAATTATTCTAAGGAATAACATTGCTATTACAAGTTAATGTAATTGTTATGCTGTTTTATTTTACGGGCTTATAAACTTAAAATGTGGTTTCGAATATAACTAATGTAGGTATTTGGCCACTGTTAAGTACCTCAAACATCGGATTATTATTTCAATCCTGTAGGCTGAAAAAAAACTGTAAACAGCCTGCCAATATAGGTCTTCTTTGACTCAAAGACGTACAAGTTTTTAATAAACATGTAGATAGTTTGAGTTCAGGCTTGGATAAATCACCTTCTCCTTCATAATTATTATTATAATCTCTTTACCTGGCATACATACCTACTCCATAATCGAAAATCTCAAAAATGTCACAACATGTTTTCCCACGTTCTCACGAATTTTCTGACAATTTCGAAATCGTCACGTTATTTTAGTCGAGTATCATAAACGTACAGTAAGTATAAGTGTATTATAATGAAGTCCGTGTCATTGTTATGAGTTTCACATGGTGCTACCAAAATGCGATTTTGATGTGTGGCATTGAGATCCAACGGATAGGTGTGAATGTCTTTAATGACAGATTTATCTCTCTGTAGATTGTTTTTGACAAAAAATACTAATGACTACAGATAAGTGTCTGTAGAGTTTATGTAGTGTGTCATATCTGAAATGTAATTTGAAAAAAATATATCCATACCTTTAGGGTGGCACTCCACCAAAGCAGAGATGTGTGCGGTGTGCTCAGCCTAAGCCTCCGCTGTATATCTTTCTGTCAGTCTGTCTGTTTCCAGGCTGTAACTCATAAACCGTGATAGCTGGAAAGCTGAAATTTTCACAAATGATGTATTGCCGTTGCCGCTATTACAACAAGTACTAAAAATTAAAGAGAAATAAGAGGGGTCCCAATACAACAAACGTGATTTTATCTTAGATGATATAGTACGGAACCCTTTACGCGGGAGTCCGACTCGCACTTGACGGCTTTTTTTATTTTTGACAAAACCTTAGTTATGCTAGAGTCTTAGTAATGCGAACAAAGTTGTGGGCTAGTAATTTTAAGTGTGCCTTTATGCAAAAAATTGTAGCCAGCGATGAAATAAATCGATATATTTGAATAGGTATGCTGCTATAAATAATAAAAATTATTTATTTTACAGCAATAATCGTGCAAACTTTGTTGTCTTTCAGCTCTTGCAAGACACGTAATACCGTTATCGGTGCCTATTATATCTACACACAAAACGATTTGTCCTCGTGAACACGAAACGAAAGAACATTACGGCAATTTTGTGTATGTAATGTATCTTTGTATCATTGCGCTGTGATCTAAATGACACTAGATGTAAAATTACTGTGAAACAGTGTGAATATCCCATTGTTTGTATTTCACCTTTTTTGGTTAAATTTGACATTACTTACATATTTTTTATGATGACGTCTTAGAAAAATACACTATAGGATCTGTGTATACTATTTTTTTGTTATACAAGATTCAGTTAGGCATAAAACCCTAACGAACAGAGAGTCGTGCTCGAGTTTGTAACTAACACAATTATTGGCAGGCTGAAAAACACAATAAAAAATTACCCGTATAACATGTTAAATTGTTTTTTCTTCTCAAGTAGGAAGAAGACACAAATAGTTTAAGAACGTCACGTGAATACAATTGTAATTTACTTTCGCATTTGCTTCTGAAATAATCATAATTATAGATGACAGTCTAAAACTACAAGGCACAAAACGAGACAAGATAACATACAAGTAGATACAATATTAGCAAACAAATACATTCACTGCATCTAAACAAAACATAATAAAACCGAGTCTATAATCTGTAGGGGCCCGCAGACTCGCTAATTTGACCGCAATAATTGTGGACCCACCCTTAGCATTAACACGCAACTAATGACTCAAATAAAGTCGCCATGTTGGAAATGTGAAGAAAGAAACGTCAACTGCGCGCAATTATGACGGGCGGTGAGGATCTACGAATTGTTTTAGAGAGGGAAATTGAATTAATATTATGTTTCTCATGTGGTGTGCAATGAAGAATATTCTATTTATCTATCTACTGGGGATATAAGTCAATGATAGAGGTATTCCATACAGAAAAAAGTGTTTAATTTTACTTCTATAATGTACCTAGGTATATTTACTCTCATTAATAGTATTATTTCTACCTTAAAATGTAGAAATACATTCACATTGAATGTTATTGCTATTTATACAACTTTAGAGTCGTTTTGTTACTTTTGCAGGTCACAGCAAATAATAAAGACGTTTCAAAGAAATAATGTCTAAAAAGCAGACGTCGTCATAATGGTTTAAAACTTTGATCTCTGATCCGTTCAAAATCAGCTGTGTAGAAGGACAGATATCAAAATCGGCGTCTAAATAGCTACAATACATTTCAGTGCTTCATTCTCATTTGTTTTTATAAAAATAATTTCTTCTTTAACATTCTTTTGCCCACCGTTGGGCATATGTCTCTCTAATGCACCTCCACTCGGCACGGTCGTGAGTATTTATTTTTTCATCTACTTCTCACTAAATATCCGAAGTCACTTGGTAAAACACCAAACAAAAATATAATAATAATTATGTGGAACATAAGTACTAAAGCTTTTCAATACTCCTAGGCACAGTTAAACGCGACAGACTGCAATCGCACACGACGTCTCATTTGTTTAACGGTGTTAATATTACACTAGCATATTGTTTTATGTAATTTATCGAAAGGGAAAACATGGATAGATTCTGAATCGTCACAAAAAAAAACTAAAAGTGTTCTTTTTGCACTTTTTTAAATACTTATTTTGCACTGTGCACAATTAACAAATAATTATTTTTTAAATAACTACACACCTAAAGAAACATAATGATGTAAGTATTTCAATAAGATTAAAAAAAAATATTCTATAGCTCTACATAAGGCAGCACAGCAGGACAAAACAATAACATTTATTTCTAAAAATAAAAATACTTAAAGTAAATAACAAAGACAATAAAACACAATAGCCAAAAAACAATTGCTTGCATAATAGAAACCAATCAGCTTATAAGGAAACAACGTAATGAACGTTTACCGGTCATGCTCGTGTCACTAGTGATCAAGTAACCTTTGTTATACTGTATCGTATCAACTAGGACAGACAATATTCTGATTACGATAACGACTATTCTATACACCGTGACTTTTAGGTCGTTTTAAAAAAGCAGCCCAGTTCATGTATCCAATGACTAGTAAACGTTTATAATAAAAAAATATGTTTTTTTTAAGATTTGAATGAATAAAAATATTATTCATTATTATGACACAAGGCAGTTTTACGAACACTCTGTAGTGAGCGCGGTCCGAACCTTGTGCCAAAGGGGCCGCGCGGGCGGCGCGGCGGCGTCTTATCACAGGTCATTCACCTTAGCGTAAAACAGCTGTCTTACTATTGCAATCATAATGTTCGCAGTAAGTATGTAGCATGTATCTTCAACAGTTTGATACGTAAACATTTTTAACAGGATGTTTCATATTTCCAATGTATTATTTATTTTTTTCATGCATATTATTTTAATTAATGATAAAAAAATTATATTCGCGCCTAGAGGTATTTTATGACGGATACATTGTGTGGACGACTTTTTTAAAACGACCTAAAAATCACGGTGTATACAGCCTTAATTTATTAACTTTTTACTGGTTTAAGTTTTAGGGTTTTTAGTGGTAGCTTTAGAATAATGTAAGATAAAGATAAATAAGAAAAGGATGTAGGTAATAGTACGGTGATAAGTTCCAGTAAATTTGCAAAAATTTAATGGGACCAATAGACGTTAAGAAAATCTATTTTTCTGGTTTCTAAAACGAATAACTGAATTGGACAAAACATCTTCTGGGCAATGAAAATTGAAATAACGAGAGAAAATTAGAATCCTAACAGTATTTAACTTGTTTATAAGTTACAAATCCTTAAGCGTGAGAACCAAAATGTACAGGAAAAACTATAATGTTAATTAAACGTGCAGTAGAATATATCAGAGCGCTTTTGATATTCCTTTCTGCCATTCAAATAAATTAACCTTCCAATTCATTCTTATTCTACACACAATCCTAACATAAACACTAACAAACAAAAAAATCCATTCAGAATACACCCGCATCAGAAAACCACAACTGTCGACGGCAATTTCGTACGAATGAGGTTGGCATACACGTCTCAATCCTTCAAATACTTCACAAATTTGAACCTTATTCCCTTGACTTAAAGGTTAAGGGTTCGAAGGTAATTTTGCATGTAATGGAAATCGTGAGGACATGTAGACATCTAGCACTTTGGAGTACTTTGCGACATTATGATTGTTCTGTGAGTTTATAATTGAGGCATACAGCGTTATTAGCTTAATTGTGTGCGTTAAGAAGGAAGATTATGTTGTTAATTGAAATTGTTTATGTGTCTTAGGTTTCAAAATGTGTATTGCAACGAGAAGAAAGTTGATTTTTTAAATACATTGTTTTCATCCCTTCTGTATTCAATGATAGTTTCTCATTTAATGCTTTTTACCACCTATTAATTCAAGTTAAAAGTAGTCAACTAAGTTCACCACTTTTATTAACATTTATCTCTTAAGTCAATTCATAACATTAACATAAGAAAATATGTCGCAGTCTTGACAAATTATCCAAAACCATTCAACAAAAAACCCCATACGTAATCCAAAAGCATTAATAAACCAGTCTAAATCAATACAGACTGGCAGACAATCTTGAAATCCACAAATCCAAATCCGTAGACTGAATAAAATCTAATAAAGTCTTTCCCGACTGATAAAAATTCACTGAGACATGAGGTATGAGGAATTAAACGTAATGATATGAAATGACGCGAAAGGGGGAGTGAAGGGGGAGTGAGGGGAAGTGAGTTCAGACGTGTGGTTCTATCTATCTGTTTCAATATTGAACTCGGTTCTGTATTCTATTATGAGTCTGTTAGCTTCGTTTGTGGAGTTCCTGTTCGATTTAAGATTTTAGATTGAGTTACAGTCTTTTGTTTTTATATTATTATGCTTGTCCAAATTTGGTCACTGATATAACATGTTTTTAAAAAGAGTATAAATACATGTTGGACTTTAGTTTTTTCTTGTTTTTCAAAATCGTGTGCATTAGTAATGCGTTTATATTCGCGCTGCTCTCTGATGAGCCCAAATTTTGTTTAATACTGACCGGTTACCACTTTGACTAATGTAACTTCGTCATTTTTCATCTTTTATTTTTTGAAAACGTCTTTTCATCGTTTTGTTTGTTCCTTTTTTCCTTGTTCAATTCATTTCTTCTAGCATTACATTGTTTACTAAGTGTACTCGTATTTGCAGTGGTGACCTTTCAACGGGCCTGCATTTCCCTGACCGCTCTCAAGATCTGCCGGTATAATGTGTGCGCGGCTTATCGTAAGGAGACATACAGTCTGCTTGCTGGAGCGATAGACAAACAGTGTTTAGGTCTTTATTTTTTTGTGACTTAGTATAGATTGACTGGTTAATGGATGAAATTGCCTTTCGAAACGTGGGAACTTCTAAGTATCTAGAATAGAATCAAATTTCTAATCTAGTAAAAAAATAAAATATGGCATCAAAGATGAAAACTGTTCAAACAGCTTCGAAACATAAAATCTAAAAAATTTAACAACAAATTAATTCCAATCAAATTCCCAATAACCCAAAACTCAATCCCATCTACTTAAACAAGGTCAGATCCATAACAAAATTTACATCAACAGTCTTATCATCGCTAAAACAACACCTATCAATATGATGACGTGTAAAGTGCAGTGCAGTATTGAATGCCGGTGACCTTTCAATAGAGGACGGTTCAGTTCACCGCCTGAACTCAGATCTAAGGTGCTTATCGTAAGACATGCAGACTGGGGAGAGATAGTAGAAATGATATTTGATACTGAAAGATTTTGTGAGGTGGATTTTTAATCTGGAGTTGCGGATTAAGGCTTTAGGTGCTTGTGGATTTAGATTTTTGTTGATATGTTGAAGTGCTCTATGATATACTGCAGCTTTCAAGTAGGCTCCTATATTTTATTGTAGAGGTACAGAAACAGATATATTTTAAAGCTATGTTATATCATGATTTAGTCTGAACAATGTATTATTTTCATTTCATTTTTGCTTTAATTCAATTTGTTTCATTAATAATAATTAGTATATGCTTTTAGTAAAATATATTTCGAGCAAAGATGTTTGTTTGAAATCGAAATTTTCTAGTCTCAAAAAAAAAATCCTGCAAAGTGCCTAAAATAAACAAAAAGACACAGTTGTGGTTCCATATTAAATTCAATTCTCGACGCTATGTCTCTTGCTAACCGTACACTTAACAAATATTCGTTCACATTATCGGTGCATCGGGTACGTTTGAAATATTCATACGTTAACTAGAAAGCATTAATGTTCAATGAAGCTTTTATCATACGAGGTTCACTCGGCTTTATGCCAATTTGCAAATTGTGATAACATTCATAAGTATATTTATAGAGCAATTTCGATTTAATGGTTGTTTTATTCTTGTGTGGTAGTCGATGTTTATTGAATTGATTTGATAGGTTATGTTAAAGATGCCGTGGACATAATAATATGTGATGTTGTATTGAATTTGAATACGTCGAGAAATGAGTTTATTTTGCCTTATGTGTTTGATTCGACTTTGCTGCGTAGTCTTAGATATATTAGGTAAACTACTGTAATTTTGTTGTTTATAAATGATTTAGGTAATAGCGAACGATAGAGAGGTTTGAAAGAGGAAGGAGAGCCATGATTCACTAGTGACATCTTTCCATTGTATAAAACAAAATCGCTTCCTGCTTCTTTCCGTTTCTATGTATGCATAGTTTTTTTTTAAAACCTGAAAATATTTTTAATGCAGTTTTTTAATAGATAAAATGTTTTTAAGAGGAACGTGGACATTGCATCCGTAAGAAGTTGGGGCGGTTCGTTAGTTAGCTATAGTAAATGGCCATTAATCAGGACACTCGCCATTTTCAAATTAAATGTTGCCAAACAGAAACATGCATAAATAAAGCATCTCGGAATACGAAAACATCACAATCACCGCACTCCGCACTTACCTAACAATTGAAAATGATTTCAGCAAAAGTAACGTTGTATGGTTCCCTCACGCTCTTAATAAATAAATTAACAGAATAAGCTTAGTCATTCGTTCGTATTCATTAATTAAGATCACACGCGAGGCTTAAACCAATCTTGAGAACAATTGGCTTCATACTTAATGTAGGGTGGCTATGTTCGACGAGTGGAGGGATATTAGCTATGACAGAAATGAAATTGATGTCTTTAGTAAAAAGTATTTGGTTTGGCTTGATTTCGTGTACTTGTGTCTATTCTTAAATAAGGTATTTTTTTTAAATCTTACATAGAATCTTTGCTATTGGATTCTATACATGTCTTCAAAATATGTTATTTTCTTTTAGGGCCACAAAAAAGCATTTATTTTAGTATAGACTTATTGTTTTATTTTTTCACGGTTAAGCTTTATACGCTGCATGATTCCATATACTCGTGTTATATCAACATCCAAATCAAATTTCTTCAATACGGTAACTGATGATGAATCATAACCAATTACATAAAGTAACTGTCACGAAAAAGTCGGATACTCCATTTTCCTTAAAACATGGTAACACTACACTCAAAACAACAAGACGTGTATTACTCTTACTCAAACTTTTGTATAGAATTTGTGGAAAGAAAGGAGACGGTACCGAGCGCGGGGCGGCGAAGGGCCCCGGGGAGGGGGGGGGGTAATGATAACACATTCACACACAATTTCTTTTGTCTCAGACCGACTGTTGCAAGAAATTCAAATGTGCTTTATCTCCTGTCTCAAGAGATGTCTGTGAAAGTAGCTTTTGAGTAATCTGCGATTTATTTTTGCTGGTTTATTTGTGAGTTTTTAGAATAGATTAGAATATAATAGTTTTTATTTTTAGGTGTACGGTACAGGAAAGTAGGTACAGAAAATTTTGTTCCATAACGTTCTGCCGTTTCCTGTGTACAATTTGAGTGTAATATTATAAGTTATAAAATATAATTAAAACAAAACATTATCAACAGTTACAAATAAACCAAATACAAACAGACTAAATAATTTTTGTGGAATGTTTTAGTTGTGAAATTAGTTTGCAATCAGTTTACCACCTGATGTCCAAAGAGATATTTTAATAGATGCTCGAACATACATGAGTATACCTAATATTCATAATATTATTATACGTCTTACGTTGACTGTTTTACTGGATCAGTATACTTTTACCAACCAGTCTCATATGTTAATAACCCAATTATTTTCAAAGATTGTGTAGATACAGCCATTAAAGCCAATACATTCATTAAAAAAAACATAACAGATGAAAAAAATGTACATTCAAGAAATACTATATCATTATATGTATAGGTAACAAAAAATATACGTTTGTGAAAATAAACTTTTGTCAGTCCAAAAAAAACTTAAAGAAAAAAGATTTCAGGCTTGTGAGTACACAACTATACGAAAACAATCTTTGTTATCACACTTTTCCCAAAAACTTGCCTAAAAAGAGAGTGTCGTAAACAAAACACCCCCCCCCCCTCCCCTCCCTAGTCAGCCACAATGCTTAATAATGGTTTCGCGAATTTTGCAATACATTCATTAGAGCCTTTTGTTCAGATATATTTGGGGGTAGACAAAAATTATAACATACAGTGTATTGTGCGGTAGGCGACGCGGAATAAGTGGCGAATTGCTGTAGGGTTGGCATTTAAATTGTTGTTGTTGATTTAATTTCAGTATTTCACTATGAAGTTGGATGGACGCTGTAAATGTTAGTAAAAAAATCTGCACATAACCTATAATTATGATTTTACTATAAAACTATGAAATTTTATTCCCACTATAAAAGCGTTACAATGTGGTGCCAAGAATCACCGCTATCCATGAACATGATACCTACTTACCAAAATTACAATCATCATCATCATCATCTCCCTGCCCTTGTCCCACTTTACTTTCGGCGCAACACGTTTTTTTTTAAATATTACAATATGTAACCATCATTTTTAGTTAAACTCAAAACAAAAAAAAAATATTTCATAGTTAGCTCACCGTAACAAATTCCGATAAAAACATGATAGGTATTTTTTTAATACAATTTTCTTTAATGCCAACCCTAACGCACGTATCCCAAGATTTAAATGCGCCGAGGCGTCTCACGTTAATGCTAAGAAAATACAAGCCTACAGGGTGCTCTCAATTCATTCACAAACAGATAAACAAAATTGGTATAACTCTAGACAGTCATATGTTTTGGAGAATTTTGTATAAAGATAGATGTGTTGGTGAGTTTAAAGAAAAGTTATGTTGAGTATTTGAAAAAGATAAACATAAATTAAAAACAACGTATTACGAACATGATTATGCTGTCATACGGTTATCTCTGGAGCAACTGTTGTTTTTGCAATATGTAGTACTATGATATTTTGGAATAGATGATTCGTGGTAGGTCAAAAATGTGACATAGGTAATATATATGACACTCGGTAACTCGGCTGATCGAACGAGTTTGATATTTTTTAAATACAAACTAATAATTGTATTCATGTCTTTGTTTGATTATTGTATAAAAACAATGTTTTTTGACACAATTATATGTTGGAATCTTATGACGGTAATATTCACTTTAAGAAATTTTAAGACATGAAACCTGCAAACGTAAAAATCATAAATAACAAGCAAAAGACAATATCTTAAACCGAGTAGTGTCGCTACTTAATACTAGATGGCGTTGCAAGTCCTGTTTGCAGCACCGCTTTGTAAAAAAGTAGTAATATGAATTTCTATCTTCACATCAATGAATTCAACTTCATTAAGACAATATTGTTTTCGTTATAACATAAAATAATTATTTACTTATCAAATAGGTACCTGCCTATATCATTAAAAATACTGTAAATTCAAAACTGTTTTGACAAAAAGACGGTCGTGCGATAAATAGCAATTTTCCCAGGATGGGTTCACTATGAACTATAATCATAGCGAATACAGTCGCAAAACGCCAGACATATAATTTGAGGACTTATCACGCCATCAGAATGACACACAATGTCAAAACAGTTTAAACTGTGCACATTACGAACATTGTCTTGTTTTGTTAGTTTGTTAAGGGAAATTGCCTACTGTTTGTTTTTAGTTCTATTTAATGACAATCTTAAAGTAAGACGTAAGACTGAAATTTCTACTAGGTAATAGAAATTAGGAAATAGGTTTCTGGGTCTAATTATACAATTTTCACGCAGTGCATAAGGAGGAATGGTTTTACTATTTTTTCTCAATATTCATAAATTTACTGAAATATAATAAATTCACTACAGTGACAGTTGACAAAATAAAAATACTTTTTCTCATGAAATCGTCCAAAATTGGTAGTAAAATACTATGTTTTTGTTTTGTTTTGAATCAAGAAATTAATTATAATCGGGCTATAAAGCCGATCAATCAAATATATCATTAATCAAACAAAATACCTAGCAAAAAAACATGGTAGGTTATAAATATTCCGAATATTTTACCTATACAAACTCCTTACTAACAAATAAAAACATAATCAGAGGCGTCCAATTACCCCTTTATATGGCGAGTCATTGTGAAGATGTATCAGATATACAAAGAACAATAGTCAAGTAATACTGTGTTGACGTCTTATTAAACTTTGATATGCGGTATCGATGATCGGGGAGGCAAAAAATGTGGATGGAACTTGAAAGGTTTTGGGCCGAAGATCTAGTTGAATTTATGTTTAAAATTTGTCTTTAAAGAATATGTTATTGCCAGGAGAACGAGTAAATGTATTTTTTTATCGCACGACGCCATCTAGTCTCAAGTTAAACATAATAATAATAAGTAGTAAATAAGTAGCTTATGTTATGAGATAACTAGACTGCCGATAAACATATTAATATTTGTAAATACATACATATTAAAGATACATACATATTACACCAAGACACAAGAAATGATCGTGCTCATCACACAAACATTAAAATTTGTCCTGGGTGGGGATCGAACCCACGACCTCCAGTATAGCAATTAGGGTCACTAACCACTAGACCAACAGGCCAGTCATACATATTGTTATTTGTTTGTTTTCAGCAAAAGTTTGATATAACTTTGGTGGGTGTGTGGGGATAATATTGGCCTGGTTATAAAAAAAATAGTTCAATTAAAAAGCTAAAGTTAAATTGTCACACAACCACGTAATCAATGCAGGTGTTATTGCTAATTTTAATCGTGTCTAAAAATAATGTACTCCTTATAAGCATTTTTATTTTATGGGAATCACTATCACCCAAAATCACTGGTTTTCATACAAGCTTTTGTTTCTCGGTTCTTCTGCTTTATAATTATGATGGCGCATCATTTTTTTAGACCCCTAATCATGTGCTATCAGCTTAACAAACAAGATGATCTTTGTATTTCTTTATAAATAGTGAGAGACATTCGTCTTTATCGATTTCTCAGGGATAGACCCCGATAATATGTTATAAGCATACAGATATTGAGCAAGCTTTAATTAAGACTTTTGAATATCAGTAATTTATTGTATCCTGAGTTTGTTTCGACGTTTTTTCTCAAGGTAGCCAGTTAGGAAATGTAGAATCCAACGAGCTAATGTTTAAAAAAAATACATATTGTGTAAGATAACATATCTTATTTGCAGAATAAATAATTTCATGTAAAATAATCTCATAAATATTAAGTATTTTTGTTCACCTAATTGTCTACAAGCGAATGCTGTGTTCTCCTTTAATTGAGGAAGAACAATCAAAGTGTATACAGTCCTCTTTTGTCTAACCACAGAAATATTTATTTGGATTTCTGTGTGTCTAATCACGTATCTTGTGTATTTTTTAGTTTTGTTCAGATTTTAATAAATGAAATGAACCTGCATTTTAGATTCCGTACGGTTAGGCTTTTTTTAGAAAAGCATTGTAGAGTTTATCTAGTGAGATAAAAATACCTTATGTCAATATTTTAAAATACCAAGGTCAATAACATACTAGCTTAATAATCAACAAAAAATAATATTTTCATAGCAATTATCCTCGCTTAGGATACGCGTTAAACATTTGACTGTCACAATATTTAAAAGTTAAGTCATTCACTTAAAAAAAGGTTACACGCGTACACATCTTAAGCAAAAAAATCGATTCGTGAACGAGTTCTCGATTTAAAATCGAATAATAGGCAGGATGTGGTCGTCCCGTCCGAACGCACATGCATTTCGAAGAACAAATGAACTGTTGAAAAGTCTACACGATCTTGTGTTATAGGCATAAGGTTTCATTTTGAATGGCTGTTGCGTATTATAACGGTAAATGTAAAGTTGTGTAGTCGCGTGCGTGCAAATCGATTATCGGAAGGATTAACGATTAACGTGATTGTAGATCATGGGGTCAGTCTTAAGATACACCTGTTTATGTTACAAGGGTTGGAACATGTGTCAATTAGTAATCGATCAGGTGTTTTGTGATATTTTCGATATTATTATTATATAACAACGTAATTCCATCGAATAAATTCCTTGGAAGGTAAACACGTTTTCAATTGTTTATTTACTGAAATATTGTTCTTTTTTTCTTATTTTAATGACAATTAATCAAAAAAATGTCAAAAGATATTCGATTTTTTAAATAGTTTTGTTTAACAAATCAAAGATTCAATCAAATCATTAGTATATATCGATTTCAAGCAATAGAAACATATTTAATCAAACCTTAAAAACTTCGACCTTACACAAAACATGCAAATACATTTCTAACGGAGCATTGTTCTCATAAAAACCTAGGACCTAAACTCTTGATAGTATTTATTACGTTCCAATATAAGTAAATAGCATATTGTAAAGTCCTATCTCCGGACCGATCGCGAGTTGTTGCTCTCGTTCAAGCACTAGCATTACCCAAACTGAGCCGTTCCCACGGCGTCTGCACATCACTCTTCTTCAACTATACTTCTAATTTATTACAACGAATAATCAACTTTATACACAAACTACTAAAGCTTGATTTTGTTTAACAAAGATCCTTATTAAAGATACGTAAAATACAACAGTTCGAATTTGAAAATCTGTTGTTTTTGTAGCTGTTATTTGAAATTGAACTCTATGGGTTTCGTTTAAGGTGAGGTTTTGGTCGGTTATTGAATGGCAGCTGAGTCGGTTTCAGCGTAGCGAATGTATGTAATACAGTATTCAAATATTTCGTGAATCATGCGCATCCGTGTGTATAATTACGTTTTTAAGATCAGTTCTTTACCAGGGGTTCGAAATATTGAAATGTTAGTACTTGTATTGAACATTTTTTTTTTATTTTAGAGAGTCATTAGGATTCCTACTTCGGCTCAAATATTTTTGATGGTGCAAAATAGCCTAAGTTTTAATTATCCTGTAGCACTTATAACTATAGTACATAATCATATTGCACTAAACAACCTCTTTTCATGTACTCTCAAATCAACCACCTTAAAAAAATCACACGTAATAAGGTACTTCGTAACACATCGGTTAATTTCGAATTACATCGTTGCTTTTCGGCAAACTCCGTCACACTTCGTACTTTTTCGGAACCCAAACCTCTTTCACAGTCAAAATCACGTCTTTAAGAATAAGAAAAATATTGAAATTTGACGCCAAAAATCCACCATTTTGTTTTTTTTTATTATATTGATATATCCAGTGTCACTCTCGAAGTAAATACAAATCTAACGACTCCTCTCAAGCCAAAATTCATCAAGCCGTTTAGGCTGCAGAACGTGCCAAACAATTAAACATATGAACATACATACATACTCTCGAAAAACATAACCTCCTTCTGGCGCAGTCGGGTAAAAAAACTATAATCTGTTGTTTTATTTTTCATATTGTTTAAGTTTACAACCTCTGTGGTAACGGGGCTTGCGTAGCTCGGTAGCGGGTTCAAACCGGCGTCACGCCACTGATCTGTGACCTCTTAATGAGACATCTGCCTTATTGCTGTAAAACTGACGGCATTTTTGTAGTTTTGAGGTTATATTTATTTTGATGTACCGTTTTGTTCTTGTTAGCTTTGGTATTGATTTTGTATGACGCTTTATATAACGGTTTTTCGTGAATTAGAAGTATAGGTATTTGGAGTTAGATGTGAAAAGTTTCATAAATATTATATAAGTATATAAATGAACCATAAGATGGGAATCGTGAAAGGACTTGGGGAGGTCTTTGCCTAGCAGTGTGATAATATAGGCTAGGAAAAAAAGGAACTACAGCTGGGCAAACGCATTCTTACTTTTCCTCTACTGGTCTGTAATTAAGAGGTCTGTTCTTCAATAAAAACTTTAAAGGTTAGCCCCGGTATCGTCTGTAATGTGTAGGGGTCCATTCAGACCTTTTAAATAAATTACTTGTCACAAATTAAATTATTTCAGCAAAATACACAAAAACATACCTCACCAAAATAAGCTCACAATTAAACACATCCATATCGAACAGTATATCGTGATTAACTCCTGTAACATTTAACCACACAAAAACATTATCAATCATTATATTTACACAACAAATCAAATCAGCTCCTAATCAGCGGTTGATTAAGATATTTCAACACATTTATCAATCAGGTATATTATATTATATTTACAAACTTATAAAACTAAAATTAAAATATTTACAAACATATATATACAAAGATATTATATACAAGGCTTAAAAAATCGCATCAAAAAATTCGTCCGCATCATTGCCGGCCATAATCATCATCATTATTGATTAAGTATGTTGATTGATTCATTTAATCGTTAACGTCCCAGTTAGCGATCGTGATGCATAGAAAATATGGTTTTGCAAGCTTCGAAATACGAGTTTAAGTGTATAATGTTGATTAAATTTCAAGAAGCTAAAAGGACTCTACTGTATTGATAAATTAGTTTAAGAGTGCGGTTTCTTTTGCGTTCTTTTCACCTCAATAAGAAAAGATCCAGATAAACTTTAAAGGAGTTTGTTCTCCATACTTTTTTGTTCAAATAAAGCCAAGCATTTTAACTTAAAAGTTAGCCAATGTTAGTCCTATTCAGCTTCCTAAATCAGACACTAAAGTCTTAAATTCTAGCCAAAGATCTCAAATTCAAAATTGCAGATTTTTTGCTGTAATTTTAAGCTACCAGGGTTTTAGACTATTCGAAACATGATGGTAAAATATGAAAGAGAGCACTTCATTATATCTATGAAAAATCCTTCTTGAGTAGGAACCTACAACCTTACGTACACGATTCCGATACTATAGGTCAATGAACTCCTAGTCTGTTACAAGATCTAGATACTACTTATATTTTATACGGCCAACGTCATTCGAAGCCTATATTATCATTTAAAATACGAATAATGAATTCTAAATTCAAACCTATTACGGGTCAGTCATGATTGGTATTTGAGCATGTGTGTTTGTGTGCGTGCCATTCTCTCATACGTATAGGTGATGGTGTGTGTGTGCGTGTGTTAATTATTGTCATTGAGTGGGCGTGGTCAAAGGTTGGGTATGGGAGATTGGACCTTTATGACAGCCGAGATACAGTCGTGATGTGTTACAGTGATAATGGCGATTTATTTGTTTTATATTTGTTACCTAGGTTTAAGTTCCAGTCATTTGAAACCTGGTAGGTTTTACTTAAGAGCAATTAAATTGTTTTAACGTAAGCCTATATGTATATGTTTTGAAAACATAAAACGTCGATTAGATTGAAGGAAAATAACTGCTTAAGGTCTTAATAACTGTTCTCAGGTCGAATTCTCGTACCTAGTCATTTATAAGAAAAAATCTGACCTCTGAAAATCAAATATACAAATAGGACTTTATAAAATACAGCCAACACATTATCTAGTTGCTATTACAAAGCTTGATAACCACTAAACACTGCAAATGTAGAGCAACATTATTTTCCCATGCCCCATGCTTAAGGTACAATATAATCACCATACAAGAAAATAGCATATAAAAACAATAAAGACTAGACTAGCCATTTACCGAAATTCCCTATAGTTATTATTGTCAGCAACCGATACATGCATTGATTTATAACTACCTCGGCCCCCACACGACGGCTGACCGATTTAGATAAAACACGATGTATATACCAACAAACTTAACAACAACAACCCCTAAAATAAACTCCACTGCAACGTCAACCTTATTTTAAACGTCATACGGTTCATAGCTTTTGTTTTCAGGTGTAGGTGTACCGTGGTATTCTATATGCAAAATGGTCCCTCTAAGAAATGTCGATACAACAAATAGTATGTTGTGATAGTGATTTATATGAAGACTATATCTAGGACAAATGTAGGGTACGCGATACTGTTTTCGGTTTTACTCTGTAGTTAAGTACTAGGTATTGGAAAAGGACGGAGATACAGTTGTAAATAAAGTGGGTTTGGTAAAAGGTGTGGCTCGAAAGCATGTTAAGCTGTGAGCACAGATTGTCATACGTCGGTCTTTATCAGCAGTTACGTCATAATAATTTCAACTACTTCTACAATTGAGTAAGTACTTGACTGACTTTTTCCGGGGTGAAATGCTGGTGACTTTAACCCACGTCGAGGGCACGATGTCGGGATATATTGGACTCCCACCGAATAAAAACACCCCGGCCCCTTCTACTAAGCCTAACCTAACCAAGACCTAAGCCAGAGTCACGAGATCGCTCTCGCATGCTCTTCGTGGCTCTATAAATTACATTTTCTTTACAAAAATAAAAGACACCTCGTCAAAGATTAACAATCGCCCTTATGCATCCCTAAAGCCAACTTAAACGAATTTATTATCATTGAAACTGCCTTCATACATTAACATACATTTTAATCCACTTTTATGCTTTAAGGTCATTGCTTTACTTGCGAAAACATGTAATCATTATAATTATACTGTCTATAACATTGTATTTTTTACAATACAAACACATTCATCGCATAGTGTCACTACTGTTATGTAAAAAGTGAATAAAACATGTCCAGAAATTTAGCATATGTGCGTTAGTTTATTGTTTAGTTTTGAAATAGGCGAAACGCTAATTTTCGTCCAAAAAACCTAACAGGTTCCCCCTTCAAATCTACCATGTACTTATTTGCAGAAATACACTAAAACACGTCTTTTTTTAAACAAATCTAACCAAAATGCAACAGTCGATCTATATAGAAAAAAAAAGCTCAAAGATCAAAGCTCTATAGTTTGCTTAACTTTCTTTATAAGCCAGAAATCTATTATCAATTAAGTAAACTGGTACTTTAGAAGCGTGTGAAGTTGCAATCCGGTTAATGGTATGCCCATTTAATTAAGACCGTTCAAGACGATTATCCTTAACATTGCGAGGATTTTCTTACGCCATAATGAGGGTACTAGTTTATAACAAACGCCTGTATGACCTCCTGTGTGACCTTTCATGGTTTAGATAAAAGGTCACTTTTTTTAAGTATAGTTTACACGGACTGAATAGTTTCTTGTTTAAACTGTCATTGTAAATCGATCTAAGTCAAATACTAAGTAACTGAAGGTATTTATTTACCTAAAAAAAACTTAGGGCAAAATTACTATCTTAAATTATGGTAAAATTTGAAACCATTCTAATAAGGAAAAAAAAACTAACTCTGCATGTAAAATGGTTCTATCTAAACCAAAATCAAGTTCAACATCAACATTAATACAGAGAGTGAAAACTAATGTCCGAACATTAGATTTAGGAAAATACATCTCAATTTAATAACACTCTCAAACACAAATCCAATCCTGCATTTCCAATCAGCCAAAACAGCAAACAAACTAACATACCTACATCAAACATTTGCTTCCAACAAACAGCAAAAGCTTACTCGATACTCGGAAACTCGATAATCGTTCACTAATCGATACATCGGTAGGTGTCTAGTGAATTATCGAATCGAATAGAATATATTAATACGTGAGAACGGCCCGAGTTAGTTTGGAGATGTCTGCCGTTCTAAATCAGTGCAACAATGCGGCTCTGGGTTGCTCTGATTCGCTTCTAGGTGTACGTTGGGTTTTTGTGGATAAGACGGTTACATGATTTTATTATTTTATTAGAATTAAAAATGTATAAGGATTACTGTAGATGATTGTGCAAGGCTTGAAATTAAGAAGTGTTTTATCAGAAACTGTTATGGCACATTAGTGAATAATTATGTTCTGCGTTTGAAAAAACAATTTTTTGGCCTTTTTATAAATCAATCGACAAGTGATTTGTTGAAAAGAAATGAAAGTAAGGATACAAAATCTTTAAGCTTGAAGCAGTGTCCAATGACAATTTCTTTTACAAAATAATCTATAATACGTCAGTGCTTATAAAAAAGTATTTTGTAACTTTAAGATACCTTTACTTCTAACCCATCTTAATTGCGCAAATTACGTGTTTTCCATTATTTAACGAAAACGAAACTAGTCGGGCTATCCCGATAAATACGCGTGAGTAAACCGTTATATATCTCTTAAATTTAACGAAAAGTTTCTAAATTATATGAAAATACTACTCAAATAGATGTACGAGTATGACATACGTTGCATGGTTAACTCAGACACTACATACTTTAACCTCTATAATTGGGTATTTGACTTAAAAAAAACGCAACAAAATATTCCGCAACAAAAATCACCCTTCCAACTAAATCCCAAGCCATATCCCTACAAATCCATCCCCGAACGGAGACGCGCGGACAGTAGACATCACAAAGTCCGTTCGGATCGGCTTATCTCTCACTGCGCATTTCCCGCACCGAGCGAGCCAAGTATACTATGCGTCACTTCGCACACTGCAGACTGTTCTATCTCGTCTTCATATCTCTTATTTGTATGTTATTAGTATATGTTTCAAGTTGAAACATTTTGCTGTTTGAATTTTGTTGGGGTGGATTGGATTGGATTTGAATGATAACGATTTGGATTTTCTTTGTCTGGTAAAAGTATAAGTTTATGGAAAATGTGATAAATCGCATCTAATTTAACTGTTTTACTTTTAGGTAGACGACTATTCGTACTAAGGGTTTTTTATATCACATATATTATTATTTGCAAATTACGATTGGGAAATTTAGGATTCTGAATGTAGATTAGGATTGTTCGTTTTAATATCTAGTATTCGCTTTTGTTCTTTCGCTATAATTTTGTGTGTATTCTAGAAGTTGTAGTAGGAGCTTGACCACGCCTTTCAAGTTCAAAATCAAAACAGGTTTAGGTACAATATATAGACAGGTAACCGTTGTATTTTTATATGTATCACATATTGTTTTTAATAATAAAAGCGTAGCATGAAATCGAGTAAACAAATATACCTAATAATCTTAGGTAAATACTTTGTTTCCTACTTACTGTTTAAAAGATAAACATACTTATTTGTCTCTACAATTCTAAATATTAAAACTTTATTTTTTCATATTTTTTTAGTTTACAAAATCCTTTGTTTATTTGACCTAACGTACAACAAATTTGAATCACGTTTAATGCTCTTAATCCTCGATCCGGATCCAGATCCAATTCGCTCATCCCGTCGAGGTGCGCACGCGCATTCGCTCAACCGCTCGTGACTTTCACAGACATTTTATTACCATAATTTAAAACAAATATCTGATTGTGTGTACCGGGCATTAAAGTGTTAAACTGAGGTGTAGGGATGTGTCTGGTTTAGTCCTTAAGAATAAGGAGAGATTTTTTAGGCAAAAAATTGTTAATGATAGCAATAATCGTCCTGATGCTAATGCACTATAAGAAGACCGTCGTGTTTTTTATAATACAAAGTAAAAAGTTGTGAACATAATTATGAGTAGTATGGTCATTTAGTTTTTTTGATTATTTCAATTAAAAACCTTTTTTTTTGGCTTCTATGTCCCAATAAGCACAAACTATTTTGCTGATGTCATTATCTTCTGTTCCATTACCAGTCACAACCATCCTATAATCTTCTTCTATCAATCCCTTAACAACATCAATACTTTCAATTCAATTCACCTCAAACACAGTTCCAAACACAACCTCCATACCTTCAATACCAATGTCTTTATTAGTGTCCTGCGGTTTGTTATTAGTGTGAACCCTGGCAGGAGCAATAAACATTCCTTGCGCGAGTCACGGAGCCCCGCCGATCACGTGGCACACATGGCGACCGCGGGCTGCACACAGCCGTGTGTGTTAGACACCTTGTAGGGTGGGAGATGGGGTTCCATGAGGCTCTATAAGGTAATTTGAAGAGTCATTAAAAAAGTAAGAGAATACCTTGAAAAAAGAGACTTTCTTTGAGGTAATTTGAAGAGTCAATAAAAAAAGTAAAAGAATAAGTACCTTGAAAAAAAAGACTCAGATAGGTTGGATTTGGTTTGCGTCATTCAAGAGATTTTTTAATGTACAGTCTGGAGCCATAAGTCCAGTAGCACATCAAGGATCATATTCGCTTGCATGCTACTGCGTATACATGTGTGCGTGACGTCAACGCAAACATTTCCCCGTCATACAGTATAATTATAAGAAGATGACAGTGTGTGGGTAATCCTAGACAAAGATAACAATATATCTGTTTTCTTTCCTATTAGTGTGTAATGAACCTTAGTCAACAAGTTAATTTTCAAATCTACCTACAACATATTTACAATTTTATAATTTAACTAAAACTACCTCATAATATCTGCGGTGTCTTAATGAACTATTATATAAATTTGATCACGTGTAACAATGTGTGACTTAGAAAATAATGAGTGGCAGTCGGTTCGAATCTCAAGTGATTTGTCAATCGCTTTTATTTTTCTTTGATTTTTTATTACTTATAAGCAACATTATTATATATTTTTGAATTAATGTTTTTATAATAAGTTATGAATAATATTTATTTATTAAATTAAATTAAATATTCTTTATTTCAGGCATTTGAAACCCATAAGATAGAATTACACAAACATATGTTTGTGTAATTCTATCTATTGTACATACATTAGTTATCAATTTATAGAAAGAAGAAAACAAAAAACAGTAGTCCGAGAATCAAGTAAAATAAATTGTGGTTTGTTTAATTATTTATTCACGCTCTTAATTAAATAAAAACTTAAATTATTTTTTTTCTCGTCCACACTAAAGCGCCTGCACAAAGTTAACAACTTTTTCTAAGATCGACAAATTTCGTTTCTTTTCATAAAAAAAATTCGCCGCTACAAATAAAATAGTTTAGATACCAAAATCAGTATTTTTAAGATTTTCTGCCAGAAAACGCTAGACCATTTTGAAAATCCAGGCTCCCAGCCTACAAAAGCTAAGAACTGTCGTAGGCGATACAAGTGCTTCGTGCGGCGAGCCCGCGGCGCGGATCTCGGACGCAATCTTTATAAGGTGGTAAAACATATATTTAATGCTAAACGTCCAACACGAACGGGCGTTTTGTGAGAAACGGCGCGAGTGTGATCTTTACACTCGCTTTTATTAGAAGATATTTGGTTTATTATGGCATAATTTGTATAGGTGGTAATTAGGTGCATGTAATTATTTCTTAACATTCCCACAACGCTATTTAGTCTCAAATTAAGTATAAAAAAGAAAGACATTACAACAGATAGGAATTTGCTATTTTGTTACATTACAATTATTATTATAGAAAAGAAAATGAAAAGGGAATTTCTAACACCAGTTAGTCGTGAGTTAAAGACTCAATTGGGTGACGAATGTTACCGACTGCCGAAACTATGATGAAAATAACGATTGATTTTAACGAATGTTTATATTATAACATGTAATGCCTTTCAAATACAATTTAAATTGACGTATGAAACGGTTACAATTGTAAAACATAATTAAAACAAATCAATTTCAACACGCTTTGTACCTAACAAGGTATTTAATTTCGACCAAATCCTCTGAAACATTGCAACAATTTCCAATCGCCTCAAAATTCCGTGCCCCAAGACCTTGCTTATCCAATCCTGGATTAAATTAAGGACAAAACAATCGTTTATATCCCAAGGAAATAGGACAGAAGGCGTACGAAGTCCGAAACAATAAATCTAGCGATCGCGGCCCATCCAGTCCAGATAATGTATTTCAGTTCGGACCTTACACTTACTTCGGCAATTTGCGGGAACCTTTGTGCCCTTAAGATATCTCGACAGACAATTGTACAGGGGTATTCCGTTTGGATATGTATAGAGTGGTTTTTGGTGTGACTGCGGTGATGTAAGTGTGTCAGAATGTGATTGATGATGTTAGCAAAAGACAGTTGAAACTAACGGAAAATTAGAACTTCAGTCCTAATGAACCAATAATAAAACAAAATTTAGCCATCATCTACGATTCAAATTTAGTCGTTATTTTGGAAATAAATGTATTTATCTGTGTACGTGTTCAATTTAGCTCCTAATTTAGCATGTTAATATATCATAAAACCGTTTTACAAAATCAGCCTTAACCTTATGGATACCGCTACAAAGCAACAAATACTTTCCATTGATAAAAAAATTAACGTTCTTTTAATAACATTTCTTGACAAGAGATCACACACAATCGTCATTTTCTAACTAACAACTCTACACGAATCCTTAAACAAAGTTATCGCCGCCTACGTGATATATCCCCGTCTCTAGGAAGGGCTAAGGTCTGAGCCCATTTACAAATCACAAACACTGACCACCCGCCACCCTCACAATTATATACAACCCTTAGTTCACCTTGCGTAAACTTACGTTTGAAATACGGATCGCTACAAGTAATTGTAATAACGTAAACAGGTTTGTTATTAAATATGGGTTGAAATGGCGTGTGTGAGAAGGAGTGACGAAGTGACGTCATCGGTGTGTTCGTTTCGTTTGCGGTTTAGATCTAAGTTTGTTTTTGAGATGTCTCTTGCTTGATTTTTTTTTTGGTATGGGAGAAATCTAATTGTCATTGAAAATGCAACCCTATTGTATGCAATTAATTTCACTGCTATTAATTCAATAGCATGCAGTGAAACATATTCTATTTATTGGCATTATCTTTTGTCATTTTTCATTTTCATCCGTGTAGTGTCCGGATATAAAGAATAGCACCACCCCATATCCTCCACTGGGTGTCGTAAAAGGCGACTAATGGACCTTAAGACCCAGTGCACTGTACCAAGCACCTCGGGTCAACCTCCTGGTGGGGAGTAAACCACCAGCAACAGCATTCCCAAGGAGGGTCGGCGTCAGGCAGGCGGCCGGCCGTAAAAAATACAGCCAAAATTTCAGCAGCATGGATCACATGCAGCGCCGACCCCAAATAATAATAATTGGGATAAGGGCAAGGGAATGATGATCTTTTGTAATTTTCGGCTTAAGGATAAGTTGAGAAAAAAATGCTGCGTGTCTAAGTTTGGTTTGGGAGAAAGCTAATTGTCGTTGCGATTACGACCCAATTGTTTGCAATTAATTTCACTGCTGCTAATTGCAAATGCAATCAAATACAATAATTCTGTTTATTGTCATTTTAGGATTAAGGATAAATTGATAAAAATTTCTTTCTGGTTGTAAGTAAATAAGAGAAAAAAAAATCCCCTTAAACTAGTTGGTATGCATATACACCGCCGACCGTTGGATATCCACCGAGTCTGATGATACGTAAAGGGAATTTCAATATACGGCATAGATAGCAGTTCCTAAGCCATCATTTCCACTATTATTCCTTAGGTGACATCACAATCCCATTAACTACACAACCTGCATCACATAAACCCTTTAACACAATCCATAATAGATGACCATCATCCGAATTACAATATATTCAGTGAGGTTATTTTATCAACCCCTTGACCGATCGCATTTGAATAACTATCGCAAGTTAATTCTTCAGATAAAGACGGCCATGTTGCCTACAGACCGGATGTCCAACTTGAACGGTCGAAACTGGACCGGAATTGGATGGTATTGCGACATACATTTTGAATTTCGAATGCTATTGTTGATGTTGGTAGTAATGGGAGTCGGGTTGCGTATTTACAGCTTTATGTTTATATTTTATTAGTTTTTAATAGTTGTGTTTTTTTTTTAAGTCAAGAGATAATTTAAAAGTGCTAATATTTAGGTGGTATGTTAGTGTAAGGAAACTTTCGTAATTGTATGTAAAACGATGTATTACTACTAGGTATTTTCCAAGTCTATAGTGTTCCACAGCTGGGCAAAGGCCTCCCTCGAGTTCTTCCACGATTCTCTATAGTTTTTTTTTTATTCAGCCTATATTAAGCTATAACGTGATCGATTCTAGTCACATCAAACTCTTTACTTCTGTCAATTTTTTTCTCAAAATGACTTATCTTAATATTAGAACTATTCTTCGATCAAACACTCTATCATGTCTACTTTTTAAGCATCAAAGCATAAACTACCTATAATAAGTCTAAAATCCAAACATTAATCCTACGTACCCTCACACTTGAGTGCGATATCAAACAAGGTGATTGAAACTATCTCCGATGGAGATATTCCACTAATTAGAAGTGTTCACTTGACCGAGAACGGATCGCGGCAAGGATTAGGACTTACAAGCGATCAAATATCTATATTATAAGCGGTATATTGAAATATGGGATAGGGTGGGCAATATTTTATAAATTATAAAGGTGTTTTAATATTATTTGTCTAAGTTTTTGGCTTTTTTTTTGTAACCCAGTGGAGATCTTCATGGACTATCCGCCATGGGGGGTCGACGGGGGGGGGGGTTGTGTTGGACTCTTACCGGGTAAAACCACTGGAGCGTCATCATCTGCCTGTGGCCAAAAGCACGGGATTCGCTGTTGCATTCACCGCGTTGGCGTTTTTGAGCCTGGACCAATATGTTTAGTTAGATATGAATTGTCTTTATTGTAGTCAAGCAGCATTGTCCTACAGTTGGATATACTCTATAGACATGTATTCTAAATTCTTCGTGCTAACTCTTGGCTAAAAATTCTGATTCATTTTAGAAAACTTTCATAATTTGATAACACAAATGATCATGCTCATCACACAAACCTTTGTCCTGGGTGGAATCGAGCCCACAAACTCTAGTGTAACAATTAGGGCCATTAACCACTAGACCAACAGGTCCGTCAAAACTTAATGTCGTAACATAAGGTACTTACCTATTATAATACAGCAATAATATATTATTGCTGTATTATAATTTGCGTGGCAACCCTAATAGGCAAGGGCTAATCAATTATAACAATATTTGCGTAGGGCTCGATAGCGGCTACCGATAATATTTGGTTCTGCTTGATGCGATGCCACCCTGGAGAAAGTGTTAGGCTGTTTATAATGAAGTCTAAACATTCGTTATTGTTATATCAGAGATTTCTCAAAGTACTTTAATATATTTTTGTGTATGTTATGTTTTTTAAATTAAGAAATTGATATACCTACATTTAATTGATATTATGGTATTCAGGATGACCGAAAATTAGGCTGCAGTAGGCTTAAAAAATAGAGCAGGGTAAACAAAGCATCAGGGTAACGGTAACATCATTATTCAATGAACATATTGAGCCCTGCTTATGCCATTGCTAGATATGTCTAGAACAGGAGACAGATGACAGAAAATAATTATTATTATTACACAGAAGACAGATAAAAATCTCCTACTCTAGACATAATAGGTCAATATCTAGCAGTGGGATAAGCAGGGCTGAATGTTGATAACGATGTTACGACGGAGGTCCTGTTAAAAGTAAAATCTATTACATTGTATTGCAATAAAAAAACAATTGAAGAGAAAAAAACAAACGAGGTTCGTCGCATCACAAACTGCAATTCACCATAAAACAACACCACTTAATCATAAAGCAAAAACAAGCGTCTTACCTCATCTATTACTTGAGATATTCATACGTCAAGGCTTCTTCTGTCGGACAGGGGTCAAGATATGGTCGAATTAATATTCATACGACAGGCCCAGGTGGACGTCACTGACTGAGAAGGGTGGCTTTAAGGACTGGACAATGTTTTGGGAATATTTTGCAGATGGTTTAGAAGTTGTTGAGATTTGTGCCTAATATGATGGGGCTTTTAAGAGGCAAAAGTTGAGTACGATCAGATGGTTTAAGATTTTTAAGTTTGAGATATTTTTAAAACAATTTAGTATCGATCTTGAAATTATCATGCCAGTATTGAAGTCGCCTAACGACGACCTACGACCTAAGACTGCACGGATAGCCGGGTGGTATTCGTCACAACGCCAATTACCACTGTGCGCGACGTGTAGCGTATTCGATCCCCACGTAGGACAAGATTTTTTGCGTTCCACAAATGCTTATTCTGAGTCTGGGTGTGAATTGAATTAAAGGAAAAACTAAGGATTAAATTGCTTAGTGCGGGAGTCGCTTAAAAAACAAACATAAAGCTCAGCTAGCATAACAATTCAAATTAGAATTACAATTAAATGTTTGCAAAAAGCTGCGCTCAACAACGACCCTTACAGTACCCATTCTTCATCATTTCTACCTACGTCCACCAAACTCTCTGTCAAATTTCCCAGTCTTTGCCCGGGGTAGGTGCCCAAGACAATCGGGGTGCGGGCTTCGGCCCTCGTCTTATCTCTGCCCACGCCCGAGGACTTGGCTGATGGATTAACTTCATTGTTCTACCGTTGCCGAGTGACGCGGAATTTATAATTATACCGACCCCCGTTTTATTTAGATTTACAGCGATTTACTCGTCTTGTATTGTTGTTACGTTAAAAATGTTATGTTGTTTCTTATTGCGGGTTTGATAAGATGCTTGTGTCAATTGCACTGTACTATCAGTTTATTTATGCAGTACCTAGAATTACCTAGATACATGTATAACTACCTATAGTTTAAGAATTACATTTTCTTTACGATGTTCTTAGGTTCCTTATATAACGCAAGATATATCGTAGACCCACAATGAGCCTCAACTTCTCAACAACTAGGAGTAAAAAAGGGTTTCTTAAGTACCTACACAAATAACGTATCCAAAAAGATACCAAGTATTTAGTGTAGGGATATTTTAAAGCGTTAAAATTCTTCACCTTTGTCAATTTCTACATCTTATCGCCTAGGATATTTGCTAACCATTAAACCCTTTTCTTAAAACATCCCTATTATACGCTGCAAATCTCAACTCAGTAAGCAATAATTAATAATTTCCTAAGCAACTTACTTATACAAACTCGATAGTTTCAATATTTGTCCGAGTCGTAGTGACCGCCTACCTGAGAATCTACTTGAAAGGGTTGACCCTTATCAAAGCAAACTAAATTAACTGCTTGAAACATCTTGGTCAAGTTATTGTTCGGACAAAGCTCGGGTCTGCTCGCCTTGCCCAAATTTGAAAAACAAACGAACGTATGCAAATAATTATGGTAAACTAATTAGGGTGTCGGGTACCTTCGGGCTACTTCGTACATATTCGTGTCTCGGATAATGACGTCATTTTCCATTTTGGTAACATATGGGGAGGAATCAAAAGGATCGTACCTACTCGTAGTAGAAAAAATATTTTTCGCAGTGCTCTATTTCTGAAATGGTAAAGAAAAATGAATGATGAGAATTTAACGGCAAAGGCTATCGACCCTAAGCTTAGTACACCCTTGTTGTTCTATTGACCTAGACTCAACCCTCTTTGTGCTCGAAAATTACCGCATTCAGGGCAGAATTTGAAAGCGCAAAAATATGGCGAAGGGAGTAAACAATTATTCTTATTTCAAGACAACTAACTATTCTGTATCTGTGGAGTCTATAATATGTATTTTGGTTAAATATGTTACGTTAAAAGATCCAAATTTAAATATCTAATTAATCTATTTATAATATTAAGTCTTAAAGTACATAAAAAAACAAGTAGATTTCATGTTTACAAGTCTTACAACGCAAAACAAAAAAATCCTCACACTAATTATTTTTAAGAACATTTCTCGAGTCGAGACGTAAAAAAACAAATGTAAGTCTACCCCCATTCGTTGACTCGTAAAAACGCGTTGTCATTGTACATCCACAAACGAGTGGCCGCAATTTCCTTGGGAAAGCACTAAGTCATCCTTCAACCACATATGTCACGCAAAATCCGCCTCTAACTTGTTGAAAATAGAAGTGAAAGTGAAGAATGTCTGTGTTGGGAGCATACGGGGAGTCGTTTGACCGAGCTAGTTGGAAAATCATTATAGAACAACAATATGTGAGCTGAAAAATGTGTATACAATTGGTTTGGGAAGCGTTTGAAGAAATGGGAATGATCACTGACTATTGTAGATAACTGACACTTTTTATGTAATTTCTTTGTCCTAAAAAGATATTGAAGCTCAATAAAAGAAAATGACAGGAACCCTAGATTCTATAGCAGAATCTGTTATAACTAACTTACAAGAGAACTTGCATGGTAATACCAGTGTCTTATCCTTATAGACAGAGGATACTTGCAATAGATCTTACAAGCCATCATTCAGCCTTCATACTAGGCACTGTGGCCACCTATGAATCTATGAGGAATTCCACACCCCTGCCTAAAAAACCTTCATAATAATAAAACCAAAAGACTCCCTAGTTTCCCATCTTGAGAACTACAACTCGCTCTCCACAATTCTGAACCCTATATTTCCACCGAAAGGGTAGGGTGTGCTGTGGCATAAATGATCACCGGACAACACTGACGAAGACAAATGACGCCCGATGTCGAACTTACACAGAGATAAGGTAGGCTCCTTAAATTAGCCGCACTCACTTCAAATGTCTTGTGTATTTTTCACTGTCTTTGAAAGGGTTCGCCCATTAGTTTTGGGGTAGCTAAAGTTCTATTAAGTCGATTTGGTATGTAATGCTTCAATATGGACGGAATATATTTGTGGAGTCATGTCTATTTCAGAGCATGTGCCATTATAGAATTATTTTTGCCCAATGGGCTTTTAGAAAAGTTAACTATGAGGTTTTCTCTTACTCAAGCCAGCAAAAAATTGTACGAGTACTATGAATGAAAGTTGTATGAATATGTTATAAATCATATACGATCACTTTTTTTTAAGCAGTGCAATGTCACATTTCAGACAATGTTCTAATTCTTTTTAACACTGCTATTGAAATTCCAATTCAGCAATCACTTTTGCTTACTTTTTTTCTAAGACAATATCTGCTCAAAGGACACATGATACAAATAACACATTTACAATAAGTCTAGAACTATAAGACTCCTTTGACTTGATAGTGTGAATATTTGCAACAAGAATCAACCCAACTGTAAGTCAAAAGTCTTTCATATATGATTACCTCAGTTCCGATTTCAGCCACGTGAAAAATGACTCTATAACATAATCTGAATTAAACATACTCAAATCCATATAGCACAGCAAACACAAGTAAAGGTATGCTGTTTATCTTGAAGCACATTATTTAAGGCGTAGTTTACACAAATCACCTCGCTGACCACATAAGGCACGGCGCAAACTGGGACCGCTGTAATTGTCCGAAAATTAGCTCCAACCGCATATAAATACGTTAAGATAATCTAGTTAAATGTATGGTGTAAGTAAAAAGAGCGATTTAATCTTGTTTGAAATATGAGCGTTAATACAAAATTATTGAATTCAGTAGGTTTGTTAAACTTGTTGTAGAGTTTTCCAAGAATAAAATGCCCCTGGTATCGAGTTACTGAGCGTCAATTCAGCAATTTGTAGTTTGGAAAAAAAATCTTTTTTGCAATGTAGCTTGCCTGAGATCATCTGCTGGACAAAGCCCTCCCCCATTTTCTTCCGAATAATACTTTAGATTTTGAATAAATATTTTTGGTGTTTTATTAAGTTATATTCCAGTAATATTCCCCACCTACATAGAAAAATACTACAAATATTTGTTAAATACCAAAACCCTTACGTAACTTTGAAGTCTATGAATTTGTCCTACGTTCTAAGTCTATAACTTGTACCACAACTTTATCATACGGAGCGGGCGGCAACTCAAATAGCGAGTAGAACTATCTAGGTAGAGGTGGGACTGCAAGGATAAGTCAGCCCAGTGTTTTCCAATTTGAAATGGGTAAGTTGAGTGTCCATTCGACAGGCTAAGAAACGTATAGATAGTGGTAAATGTAGTAAAAACCTTCCAAGTTGCTGTTATTTTGTCGATCATTCATTTGATAAGTACAATGTTGTGTGATAAAATATACATAGCTACTATTTTCTTTAAACTATTGTCATACAAGTAAAGAGTCACCAAATATTCTAATCTAGTCTAAGTTTCCAAGAGAGAGACCCCTTTACTAAAGCATTGTTTAAAAAAAAAACAAAAGCAGTCGCTTCAGAAAACGTTCTTGACCGATTTAAACTTGGACACTAAAGGTAAGTAGACAACAAAATATTCCACTTTTTTCACTTTTAAAGACTTGTACAGTCTATACATTAGTTAGTCTGTGTAAACAGGCCATGTTCCTTAAATCTTAGCCCGCACCTCGGGGTACTGCTGAAGACGCCCCACACTCTTCTCAGAGATGGACGCTACCTGAAAATATACTACTGTATTGATACAGATAGAACTATACAATTGTATTATGAATGATTGAGTAGGATAGTTTTATACAATACTTCTGTAAGTTAAGTAGTGTGTCTTTTCGTGGGCATGTTGCAAGAAAGATGACGTTGACGTTTTAATTCTGGTTAGAATTAAAGTAATACAGAAATAAATGTAGAAATTATTGGAATGTTAATTTTAACACATCTAACTATGCACTTACCACATATAAAATTATTATTAAAAAAAAGAGTACGAGAGCTATCATTAATTTGGAATTTGGAACATAACTTTCGAAACCTAAACACTAAATTAATGTAACAAATAAGTCGAAATTTCGAAACGTCACTTACCCCGCTATGCCGGCTCCCCGACTATCTAACCCTTCTTCTGACCACCACCCTAGGTCAAGGGGTGTTGGGAGGCGGGGGGGGAGGGGGGGTTGGTCAAGGAGTCACCGGCTCATCTCGGGTTCCAATACATTTCATATTCCGTTGACAGAGGCACAATAATAACGCGGGCGTCGTGTAAAAGCAAGACATAGTTGATGCACGAAGATGATTGTGCTCTGGATAGGGTGTGATAATCCAATAAGTATGGGCCCTTATTAAATATATATATGTCGGAGAATGAATAATTATTTATTTTTCGAGTGGCAAAGAGGCTGAATATCGTAGCTTCCTGACCTTCATGTTGATGTTTTGACGGTGACAGTTTAAAAAGAAGTTTATTTGTATGTCACTTCAATCTGTCAGTAGTGTGAATGTCGATGGAGCTGGCTCGCTTGCTCCGGAGACTTCACCGGCGCCGGGTGTGCGCACTGACTGAGAAATATTTAGATGGCGGACGGAAATTATCAACACGTGGATTCTAATCCGTTTGAATCTGCGACAGCAGCGGTGGGATTACCCCAAGGGGCATCCTACGAGCCTACTGCGATGCCAGCTACAGAAGGATATTTTACGTCCTAATCTTCAGCGTAAAAAAATGTGGCGGATTTAGCTTGGGTAACCGAAGAAAGTCAACCATGTGCCTCCACACCGGAAGCATGGGCGACATTCTTCCAAAATATGTTAGCGGGTTTTCAGAATTCTGACCTACAACCTTCCACGAGTACTGGTTTACGTAGAATACTGAAAGCGAGTGAAATATTCCTACCACCATTTGATCCAGACGAGTGTCAGTTTACCTACTGCGGTGCGTACGTATCCTTTATGTAAAAGTTGCAAAGAATTACAGGAGCGGCTTTCACGGCAGTTTATAGCAACAAAAAGGTTTCACGACCTTTCTGTGACATGGCGGAGTACAAGAGCGATCTAGCAGCAACGTACCTACGTCGAGTATTTTACGAACAAGTTGGCGCTGGTAGATCGACAGGAAACTGGCTGGAACGAGCCCAACCAGATTTAAGTTGTCATTTCTGGTATTACGGATACTCAGGTATGGTCAGAGTTGCTTAAAATACCCAAGATGACGTTTGTAAATTTTTGAAAATGCCTTTTGGTCTCTCAAATGCACCTTCTGTTAACTAAAGAGCAATAAATAATGCTCTCAAAGGGCTAAAAGACAAAATTGCTGATGATGTTTCGGTTATTTCAAAATAAACCTTTTAGAATTTGGAGCGCGTGTTATCGGCTCTGTCAATGGCAGGTTTTACATTTTATTGGAAAAAGTGCACTTTCCTCAAATCTTCAGTAGAATATATGGGCTATGTAATTAGTGTCAATTCTATAAAACCAAATCCTAACAAAATAAAAGCTTTGGCTAACTCTCCTTTGCCAACATGCGTAAAAGAACTACGGCAATTTAATGGTCTTGCTGGGTATTTCAAAAAATTTGTACCTAACTTCTCATCTATCATGGCACCCTTGTACGCACTTACTAAAAATGATGATAATGGGTATGGACCGCCGAGCATACATTGGCTCATTCTGCTGTGGTAGGATATGTGACTTCTGCACCCGTGTTGACTATCTTTGACTTTAGTAAACCAATCGAACTCCACACCGACGTGAGTTCGATTGGATATAGTGCAGTGTTATTTCAAAAGGATGATGTACAACTGAAAATTATTTCAGTCAGCGACCAACCGATGCGGAAAGCCGATATCACAGCTACGAGCTATAGACTCTAGCCGTTTTTTAAGCCCTGAAGTATTATCGTCATTTTAAAGTCATCACAGACTGTGATGCCTTGAAGGCATCGCGTCATAAACGTGAATTGTTACCCTGCGTTCACCGATGGTGGGCGTATATGCAATCTTTTGATTTCGAAATAAAATATCGAAAGGGTGAATGGATTCCACACTAGATTATTTTAGAAAGAACCTAGTCAATAGTATACTGGTAAATGTTTCTCATTTAAACAATTATTGGTTGCAGGCCGAGCAGAGGTTATATCTCGAAATAAAGCGCATTACTGACCATTGAAAGCGAATTGATTGATGCTGGAGTTGGAGCGCCGTATACTTGTAAAGATAATTCACTTTTTTTTAAAAAACTTACAGATGAATGGTGGGGCTTTTAGTGGAACAATAGTTCCCGGTAATTACAGATAATTCAAGGATTTCATGTCGAACTGAAACGCTTGGGCTGGGATAAGACCTTGTCAAAAGTAGGGGGACCATTTCTGGTTTCCTGATATGAGCTCATCTGTTAAAGCCTGCGTAGACCATTGTTTACCATGCAAAGTAAATAAAAGCCTTTCTGGTAAAACACTATTCATGTTGACACTGGTGGTAAGATGACCGGCGGGAGGATGACAAAGAAGTGTATCATGGTTATTATGGGCGCTTTTGCGAAATTTTGTCATTTGGGTGCAGTTGACTTCAGCCTATGAGGCCTTTGGAGGTTTCTTTCACATTTTTGGTGCAGCCAAACGAATTGAATCTGAACAAGGTGCCTCTTACCGGACGGGAGTTTTAGAGCTTGTGTAGTGAATGGTCAATGGATTTCATGAGGTTGCCAGTGGTGTATTGCGGGCCAATGGCCAGGTAGAGCGAATGATATCAGTGCTGATCAATTGTTTTACCATTGCTGAAAATCACGAGAACAAATCTTGGAAGTCAATTATTATTGGTGAGGTTAAAGAGGATCGGTAAAACGCCACTTTAGTTGTTGATCGGCTGCAATAAAAGTTCCCCAAGATTTAATTTCCTAACTTCTGATCTTGACGCGAATTTTAGTCGTAAGGGACTTCGTAAATATCCAGTTGGATGTTTACGAAGTCTTTCATGACAGATGATAGACTAGATAGTTTGCTACGCCTGTCTGAATGTTTAGATGGTACAAAGAATAATGCTTGAGTTTAATATTGTAATGTAGTCGAAGTTGTTTTTATTGGTGCGTGCAAATTAGCATCGATTGAAGTGTTATAAGAATTACGAATTATTTTACTATTAGGTATTAGGTAATAGGAAGATCATTTTTGTTTTTAAAATGATTGTGTATACAACCGAACCCAACAAATGGATTGTAATGTATGGAAACTTGATATTACACTGTGACTGAAAGCTCCTACGCTTTGACTGAGAATTTGACTGAAAGCTCCTACGCTTTGTCTGAGAATTTGACTGAAAGCTCCTACGCTTTGTCTGAAAGCTCTTACGCTTTGGCTGAAGGTATGACTGAAAGCTTTTACGCTTTGTTCGATAATTTGGAAAAAAGCTGATATGCTTTGTCCGAAACAAGATGAAAGCTTTTACGCTTTGTTCGATAATTTGGAAAAAAGCTGATATGCTTTGTCCGAAACAAGATGAAAGCTTTTACGCTTTGGTTTAAAGTTGCTAGGCTTAGCCTGAAAATTAGTACGCTTTGTCTACGACATAGATTGAAAGCTTGCTACTTGATCCAGTGTGACTGCTGGAAGCTTCTACGCTTCGTAAGTTTGCTAAGGTGTTATTAAGGTCCTAATGTTGAAAGCTTCCTCGCTTTGCGGGGTAATCAGAATAACTTGAGTATCCGAGACAGACCTGTTGTATCTATGATATCAACGGGCAACGCGAGAGCGCGTTGATTCGCAGAATGGCCGTGTCGGAGAATGAATAATTATTTATTTTTCGAGTGGCAAAGAGGCTGAATATCGTAGCTTCCTGACCTTCATGTTGATGTTTTGACGGTGACAGTTTAAAAAGAAGTTTATTTGTATGTCACTTCAATCTGTCAGTAGTGTGAATGTCGATGGAGCTGGCTCGCTTGCTCCGGAGACTTCACCGGCGCCGGGTGTGCGCACTGACTGAGAAATATTTAGATGGCGGACGGAAATTATCAACACGTGGATTCTAATCCGTTTGAATCTGCGACATATATATAAAATTTATAGCGTGTATGCTAGTTAATGTTATTATGCAACTGTATTCTCCAATTTGGGCATTCAATTTCTATATATTGAGACATAAAATATTTTCTGACAAAGTTATTAAGATTTCTTAACAGGTTTGTCAGAAAATACTTTCGCAGGTATTATTATATACTTCAGATTTATTTTTCTCCGTTATTAGAATTATAAAATTAATCAGTAAAAACATACACAAATAAAAAATATCATTCAGAAAAGAGTCAGTATCAATGGAAGGCGATAAAAAAAGTATTTGAAAAGCAAAAAGGAGAAACAGAGGTACTAAAGTTTATTTCGATGTTCTTTTATTTGTTTCCATATGAATACTGTTAAATATAGCGTACCTTACTAACACTAGACCATCCAGTATTTCTATATCCAAATTGTCAATAGTTAAACATAGTTGAATTTGAAGATGCTAGGAATTTACGAGTGGCCTCCGCCTCATGGGTGTCCTGCGGTAGAATGTTCTAAATTCTATGACGATTGCTTAGCAACGGATTTCTAACATTACTATACATACCTGGGAGATTCGGGATGATTTGGCAACAAAGTATTTATTGAAATGTCCCAAATAGTATGCCTGTAGCAGGTGTTGTTATAAAATATTGCTTGTTTGATCCTCTTCTGATAGAAAATAAAAAATACAAACTGTGACAGTATTATTTATTTAATTTACATGTTTTATAATTCTTTTTAATTTCCTTATACTGAAATAAGGAATTTTCAAACAAAACACGTCGAAAATGGCGAAAAAATTGCAGTTAACCATGACTTAAATAGACTAATTGCGAAACGTATTACGAACTGTCTTTCTGAAACCAAGAATTTGTATTTTCTGCTATTCCTTTTCTACATACAAAATACCACAGTCGATGTTATATTCGGAGGGAAAGAACTGATTTACCAAAAATCAATTAATTTTACTCCCTCATCATTTAAATCTAAGTCTAACTACACAGTTCTAAATCCAGACACCCTAAATGGAACCCTTAGTTCTATTGTCCGTCTAACGGCTAGACCGGCCCTGTGCGGCCTTCTCCGGCTCTGCCCGGTTCTGTCCGGTTCGGTCCGGTTTGCCTTAACGTCTTGGCCGTGTGATTGAGTTATACAAGTGTGTGATGAATTTTGATTTCAATTTACATTCAGAAGATGGTTCCGTATTCCGTTTGGTTTGAGTTTTAGATATGAAGCAAGAAATTAAGTGACTTTTGATTTGTTGGTACCGTTATTGTCAGTAATTATAATTATTTGAAGTCGAGCAGTTGTATAGACAAAAAAAAAGAGTTTTGACAGATTCTGTTTTTTGTTCCAAAGGTTACTTAGGTCAAATAAAGTAAGACACTTTCGCTTTATATGTATTTCTCTTCGTTATTCTTTACATCTTTAATTTCGATAGACTTATTTTTAGGTGCAGCTTTTAAAAAAAAACCTCTATAACAAATCAGTGACTAAAGCTAGTTCCCCTCATATAACACGCAATATACTACCAACATGACAAACAGACCAACTTTCCGAAAACCAACTTCAACCACACAGTGCTGCCAATCTAACGAAATCATTGTCACCGATAAGGGAACCATTTGAATACTGCTGTCTTTAACTCAGAATATACAGATAGATTTATTAATAACTGGGGTGGGTGGGGGCACCCAACTATGCCTTAGGGGACCAAAGGGGGGAGAAACTTGCCTAACGTAAGCTCTGTACCGGACAGGAGTGGTCATAACTAAGATATTTTGACCGTCAAGCAATTTCTTGGCTATGTCGACTGATACAGGGTGCTTCATTTAGTCGTTTATGTTATTATTAATTTATACAGTAATAATATTTTGTTGTTGTTTTATTATTAATGGTTGTTGTTTGGTGAGTTATTTTGGTTTCGTTTGTTGGTTTGGAAATGTTTATTTATTGTTGTTTTTTATGTATTTTTCCACAAAAATATGTGAATCAGAAGTTATTATTAAAATACATAATGTAGTAATATACATAGTAATGGACCTATTTATAAAATAATATTGTTTACCATTTACTGAAAAATATCAAGACAAAGCAAGTATATCGCCGAAATAATTATATGGTTCATGAGTTCACATTTGATTTGCAAACACTTAACTTACGATAACGACACGTCAATAACGTCAACGTCAAAAATAGCTATCACCACTTACCAAGTAAAACAAATCCAAAATACAACTCTAAAACTTCACCACACCCTGTATAACATTTTGGACCACCAAAGACCGTTGAATACGATTGTAGCTACAAACGGCTGTGTATGCGATGATATTAAATTCCATCTGACCGGGGCTTTGCTAATTTATATAATATGCTAATTTGGTACAGTTTCTCTTATGAGCGTATGCTTCGCAGTTATCACTGGGGTTGGAATGCTTAATTACCTTTATGGCTCATTTTCGAGTGTAACTGTTTTAGTGAGCACTTTGTGCTTTAGGTTTAAGTAACCTCTGAGTGGTTTGGGTGATACCTTTGCTTGCGAATTGTGACAGGTGAAAATCTTGTTGGAATTCAGTTATTCTACATGCAAGCAATTGTTTTGGTTTTAAATATAATTTTATGTAGTACCTATTAAAAAACAATTATTTATTTACTTTGCGCGAAAAACTGTCAGAATATATTGCATATTTTCATAGCGAATTCCGCTGTAATGCTTCGGTATTTCATACAGATACAGTTAAAGCTGCCGGGAAAAATTTAGAGTTACATTTTTCATTGGTACCAGCCTCTTTAGCCAAGTGACATTTCTACAAGCGTTAACATGAGTAAGAAACTATCAAATACACAGAAACGACAATTCGTTTAGAAAAATCACGTGAATTTTACCCGTCATCTTCATAAATTCCAGCGATTTCTACTGATGTAAATGATAATAATTTATTCATATAAGTATCTTTATTTGCTTAAAGCAGGGTGTAACTACATAGTGTTGGGTTACTAATAATAAAGAACTTACATGTTTTGCCAGAATTGTTCTTTGCACACAAATTATAGAATTTGTGTTTTTCTAGTCAAGTAACGTTTGAATAGTCAAATATTACTTGGCTAGAGGGACAGAAGCTTTTAAATCTCTGCCACCATCACGGTAACATAAGAACACCATTGTCCGAATAAATAAATTAAACTTACAGGAATATTAATATAAGACTTGTATCCAATCCCTTGGCTCAAACGCGTCACTTCGAAACTTCGTCCAAGTTCGAACACACGTTCATACAGCCCAAGATCCTCGCACTTAAAACTTGAGCAGGGCATTTAGGACACTTGACTGATCGGCACCAACTTAACCTTAAATTAAGTAATTTGTACACTTAACTACAGTTTGGAGATTCTTACTTACACTGTTTAACTTGTTTGTAGAGTTAGGAAGGTTTAGATGCGTTGGGTTTGTGATACCTAACAGTTATTGGTGCACATAGTTAGACATACATACATCGTATGTCTGTATTTGTAGGTTTACAAGGTTTGTTCCCCTTGAAAATATATATTTTTTTCTTTTGACGTTTATTGAAATTTGATGCGGTTATTTTGAAAAATCATTTGCGAACATGGTTTTATAATATTATATAACTTTTTATACTTATGGGAAAATAGAAATTATCGAATGTGTCTTAACATTTCAAAATAATCTCATGGTGTTTAAAAAATAAAATAAATTGGATGCTGATACTGTAATGTTCATATTTTTTTGTTGTTCCAAATAACAAATTACTTAAATTTTAGAGACATCTCATTAAATTCTATAGTGAAAACTCTTCAAACATACATAATACCCAAAAAATTAAAGTTATTTTAGTCTAGTTTTTTTATAAATTAATCCCTATCCTAGTCCATTCTACCACCATAGTGAGTCTACATCCAGAGTCAATTTGGGTAAGAGTGATAGCCAGGCCGGCCTCGAGTGGGCTCGCTAATGACTTTCACTAACACCCGCTTCAGGTGCCAATTGCTCGTTACCGATCATCTGTTTTATATGTATTTGTTATAAGAATCAATGGGTATTAATTATTTTATATTTTTCATTGGTATGATTATGATTGATTCGATTTTTATAAATATCTGTTGAGCTTAAAATATCGTCTCCTGAATTTAAGATTGCGCGAACGCGATCATCATTTAGAATACCTTAATATGTTCGCTGTGTTATATTTTCAATATTATCAGCAATTCGCATTCATAATATATTATTCTTCTATTTGGTCTTACTGTTCGTTACATCAATATTTACACATTGTTTTCTCATATACAACAGTCAATTTTTCATTTTCAGTTTTGTATGTTAACGGTTTACTCAGACATATTTATCGCGATAGCTCGTCTAGTATCTGACCCACCCGAAGTTCTTAATATCTCTTTTATTTAATAAACTGTTACCACATAATTATGATTTAACCTCAGGATAGTTTTACAATAAAATATTTTCACTGCTCTTTTTGGCATGTAAATGCAATATAATCTCATGGATGTTGAATTCTCCATATTGGCCACGTGTACGCACAACACCGCAAATTTCCACTGTGTAACCAAGGGTGCAAAATGTATGCGAAAGTTTCCATAACAACCATCTGTGGCGAGTCATTCGAATAATTTGTTTATTGTCATTCTAATCCATGCAGGCTGCATTCATATCGCTAAAGCGTTGCGATTTTCGTTATAATGTTAAGTCAGTTGGGTATATAAAACACTTGTGTATGTTTGTCTCTATGAATAACATTTGTATTTTATGAAATTGCTAAACGTAATGATGAAATCAAAAAGAATAATTCGTTTATTACAAAATCCATATGCAGCATATGGGTAATTAAAAACATCTTGATTAGAAAAGAAAACAGAAATATAGACATTTTTACTCAACTTACTTTCTTTATAATAATGTTAAACTTAGCTATGACATCTTTAAATAAGTAATCGCTATTACTCTAAAATAAGTGGTCCGAAAGGATTATTCCAAAACATATCAATAACTTACATATTTTTTTGTCACATTTTTATACCTGTGGTCACAAATAAATGTATGTCTTTGACTATCTTTCACGTTCATTATCCTGCTATTTCAAACCTTATCCTTACTGCACGATGTATATTCTACCATCGCTTATAAAACTAGCCTTACACTCAATGTCAGAGCTCGAAACACGAGCTTCACAATATTTGTGTAAAGTTATTTAATAGGTGTTTACCTGAATCATACTTTAGCATTAAGGCTGTTATGATTATCTACCGCAGTTTGTAATGTTAGCTACTTTTATCGCTAGATACAGGGTATTTTCTCTTAGTCTTTTGATACCCTTAAGAAATAGCTGGGAAAATAAAAAAATCGAAACGAAAAGTAGTTAGTTACGTAGTAGGTGCAATGTTACTATATTATTATAATATAATAAAGATATAATATTATTATAAGATATAATATTAATATTATTATATCTTTACAGATCTAACTTGAAGCGATAGAAGACTGTAAAAGGAGTAGTATTACTGTACTTCTTTACATATCTAGGTGGGTATTTTTGTAATTGTTTTTCATTATAAGTAATATGATGTTACACATTTTTTTTCTCTCACTTTCATAATATGTAATAATATTTGCAGATTTGACAATTTATACATGCATAAGTAATAGAGAGACATAGGCGTAACAAGAATGCAATATTCTGTAATATCGTGTAGTGAGAGATCACTGCATATAACGGAATTCCAATGCTTTGAAGACACATCCAAAACAAGCAAGGTTTTATTGTCAATGTTTTATTGCATACAGGAAAAACTCAACGACTTTACCAAAACCGATACTCACACAATCTCTTAACCAAATCAAAATGATTGTCATTTAAAAACAACATCCTCTGTTCAATCATTACGGACAATTTTCTCAAGCTTACATTTCTGCAAACGCCCGCATCACGACGCTAGGTCGTCGTGCAAATGGACCTCTATTTCTTGAGCATTGCTCTAAATCACGAGTGGGATGGGCGTATCAAGATCTCTCGGTCGACGGTCCTACGATGTGCGTTGGATTATTCTGTACTAAGTTCAATTATTTGGTTTGATTTTGAAGAAGTAAAGGTATGGGAATTAAATAATACTAGAAAAAGAAAAGGCTTAATAATCACTTACTCGACCGATCTATGTCCGCTATCACATCGTGAGGAAACCTGTATTCCAAATATTGGCATCTAAAATCGCCAATCCGTAGTGAGCTAGAGTGGTGATCAATACTCAAATCTTCCATTTAGGGGAATAGACCTGTGCCCAGCAGTGAGACGTGAATATACTGGTTTATTATTATTATATTATTATCACATCTAAAACTCAAAAAAAGTTTATTGGTTCGTAAGATCGTTTATTCTTTCCTGTCTATTCATGTTAGTCATCTAAGTCTGTAAAAAAATTAGTTAAGTATAAAAAATATACAACGAGTTACGTTCCCTAACAAACAACAAATCTCATCAACTTACCTCCTTTTAAAATAACTTCAAACAAGCAGTTTCAAAAATTTAGTCACGATATTTCAGAATAAGACTCTAAGTAAGTCATTGTGGATTACCACAATGTATTGCGTTTGGCAAACTGTACCCGAGCAGTTGTTCCGCACGTATTACCTGGGTAATTATGTAAATTAGAGGAAATCTTTGGACATAGTACACAATATAAGTATAGAAAACAAGTACCTAATACGCATATGGACATAGGTATCAGTAATTAATGAAATAATGAGTGATGAAGAGGCAAATTTGACGCATATTGTGAAAATGAAATGTAAGAGATTTATTTTACCAAATACTAGAACCTGTTATCATAAATCGTAAAAAGGTAAAAGCTAAATTTACTGAGACCTTTAAGTCGCAGCCAATTAATTAGTCTATAATTAACAAAAATCGAACCAAGGCACAATACAGAATCAATTTGATCAGAAACAAACAAGACGGACATATAATCACACGCCGACCCGTAACCTCTTAAACAACCAGACCCAACATCGGTACGGAATGTAAACAGCGAGCCATCTCCTGAGGCGCCATCTATAATTTTCTAACAATGTTCCGAACATGTCCAATCTAAATCGACCCATCCGAAATACCCAATCACCTCCCGTAGAATCTAAGACAATACAATTCGCGGAGGGAATGGGAGATCAAAGTAGACTGGTCTCAAAATACACGCTCGATCGATCTAGGATCTATCCGTGGATATTGCATATTTATCAACCTTTGACACCGGTAACAACGTGGAAGTAACATCTTCATGGGCAAAAAGGATACAAAACAAACATGTTTAGAGGTGTTTGAACTTGTCCGGCGTATGGGAAACGATGTGCAGTTTATACGGTCCATGTAGATTTTAAGTGGTGTACTGATGCAAGCTTGATTGATTGATCGTGATATTGTATGTTTTGATATTTGTATTCAATTAAATTAGCTTAGTTTTGTGGATTTTTATCCTGATCTTTATTACATTTTGAATGGTCTGTCGGATTAGTGGTTAGTGGTGCTGACTGTTATATTAAAGATCGTGGGTTCGATTCCTGCCCAGGACAAATTTGTGTGATGAGCACGATGTGTGAATGTTGAAGAATTTTTATTACTATTAATTTATTTCCTCATTGATGTATTTTCGGTCTTTTTACAGGAAATTTTGTGTTGTATTATGATGAATGGGTGTTATGCGGAATGTGTACATTCATTTTAATTTTGATAAGCACCTTTAACTCGATTATCGTCTGGAGAATTATATTCATCATGTCACAGAGTTCGTTTGGTTTCCTTGAATTTATTTTTATCTTCTAAATGGAAAACATCATTCTTGTCTTATATTTCAAGTATAATTATTGATTATAGTACTACCATTCAATAATTTGATATTCATGAATAAATTCCTGTTTAAGATTATAATTTAATTTGTATAAGTGATTTGAAAACTACTTATTTTCGCTTTGCCAGATTCCTATAAAGTTGAGAATTGTTCAGTTCATAGAATCATTGAAGAATTATGCTAATCGTTGGTGGAATATAAACTAGGTACAAGTATACGACAGATTGGGCGAAACAATCTGTGGAGGTACAATAGGAAACTCACGTATGTAAGGAATAAGTGAAAATAATAATGTATAGATGAAACATTTTGGAAAACACTCTAGTCCTGTTGTTTTTGGGTTTTTAAAAGGCCAAAAAGATATTCAATCAACAGTTAGATGAAGAATTAATAATTATTGTTATTCTTTCTACAGATAAAATTAATAAAATATCAAAAAGGTTGGGGACGATTAAAAGAAAAACTAGTTACTTTAGCAAATTAATTTGGAGTTAACAAAAAAAAAGAGAACTCGAATCAAAACTTAGCAATAAATGAATGATTAGTACTTATGCCAGTTTCCCTCACCTAGTATAGTAGGCACATCACGCATTGACCAGTAAGTGGTATTGCCCAAGCCTGTTTGATATTCGAACGTGACATGGCCGTGCCCACGGACCAATTTACTGTAATCGCACTACAGCCATTACGGATTAACCATTTTACATTACAATTCTGGGAACTGGTGATTTTTAACTTGGGTATTTAATCAGTCGTGGTTGTGATTAAAGAAATTGGTAGTCAAATGGTTGGTGTAATTTTTGGCAAATTGTTTTCTCGTGATAAATTTTAGAAGTAGTGTAGGCAAGTTTGTTGCTGGCTCTGCTTGTGATCCGATCTTGTGTAAACTAATTAGTGGGTGAATTAATTAAGTTGCAGTCGAGTATCGTGATATACCTATTAGCAGAAGATGTAAAGTGGAGACAGCAATATATTTAAGGATATTTTACGCTACAGAATAAGGAAGTTTCGGGTGAATAGTGTTAGAAAAATCCTTTGGCACGTGGCTGAAATTGAAATTAATGCTCTTATTTATGCAAAACTTTCAGTTTGGACAGGCAGTTGAGTTGATTCTTGTTGCTAATATGCACACCAACGTCATGTTAATATCATCTACGTGACAAAAGGTCATTTAAAGCACCATATGAAAGAAACTTTGCTAAATGACTTTTTAAAATGTCAATTTGTATTCACACTTTTCATTTGGTAGTGGCAATGTCAGCATGAAACCCAAGAACAACACAAAAAAAACCGCGACAGTGGATTGAGTTCAACGATCTTAAAAGTTTGCATGTCATAATTAATATTATGATCATCTTAATCACTACAATGGCTATTAAACTCATTCACTTATTCATAATTACATACAATCTAAACAACATAAATAGTCTTTTAGTCTAAACATACGTGTAATAAAAACAAATTTAATTTTAACAATGGCTAACAAGCGCCCTAATCACATACTCTAATGACGTATAATAGAAGGAAACGTACTACATGTGAATGTAAAATGTAATGCTATTGTGGATACGCCTTGTTATAATCGTATATTTATTGAAAGAGGTTTTTGTGTAACATTTTAGTGGTGCGTAACTAAATCAAAAGTTTTTAATTCAAGTATGGAGTTTGGAACATAACAGTAATGGCTTTAGTTGGGCAATTCCAAAATGTGTTGCGGTCTTTTTTAGTCAATATTATCGGTATTTTTACTAATTTTAAGAGTGCATTTAATCCTCTTAAAAGCTCCCCTGATACTTCACATTTATTTCAGCTACAGTATTTTAAGTAAGTTAATAAAACCTTTATACACTTCCCAATTAAGTGCTTCCATTCATTTATTCGTGTACATGAACTGTTTAAAAATAAAAATAAGTTGACTTAAACGTCTAAATTCACATTCCAGAGTTATTAAAAGTACGGCTTAGAAAGCAACAATAACAATCCCCACATTTTAATTTACTGTCAATTCCACATTTAGACATACATCAAAGCTTCTTAAACTCACATTTCCAAAAGATTAAACTGCCTCATACCGATGACCATTTTATTTAGACCTCCATACGATTCATCGTCATTCACTTACGCTTGATTTTCCAACATATTAAGTAGAATGGGAGTTCATCATACATTTGTATCTTTATTCCATTGTTTTGAGATCTGTTTTCGGACGATTTCATTATCATTATAAGGTAATCATAATTAAGTGTTTCATATGATATGGGAATGCCTCGTTAAGCACTTTTATTGACATTATTTTTGTATCTGATGTAATATTTTTGAAACGGTCACAGGTCAGCCAGATTAGATGGTTTTGAGCAGTTACGTTTGATTTTCAATTTTTGTCGAATTCTGGGTTTGTATCTACTGAACTAAAGTAACTGATAACTTTTCCTGTTTTTTGCAGTGATCTTGAAAAAATCTTACACCCCTAAATTATCACAAAAAATAGTTCTCTTACGATTCCTTGGGTTGAAATTTAGCTATCCTGTTATATACTACCATTGTACCACATGAGAAGCGGCCTAAAAAAAATTATGTATGCTTAACAATTCGTTAAAATTCTTCATTCTTACATAAAAAAATATGACCCAAGTACCCAATCCCAAGGATTTCGGAGTCCACAAGGTTCACCCCGATTACCTCCGTTACTATTTACATCGTTTCATATATTTCCTTACACATTTGCATATTCTCGTGTGTGCAGGTTTATCGGCCGAATGATCTCCATATCTCGCTCCAATCGCCGTATGATTACTGTGTAGCGTGTGTGCTTGTAATTTTTGGTAATTTACGTAATCAGTTCGGAAGTGGTTCGGATACATTTTATTACAATTAATGGCCACGTATTGGGGTCGTGGAATCGAATTAGAGCGGTTTAGGTTACATGCGATGGATTTTTGGTTGACGTCAATGAGGTAATTGGTCGGATTGTTGCTAATAACTTTGGTGTAGGTATTTAAGTTTAGATTTTTTTGGCAACCACTAAGTAGTCAGTGTAAGTAGGCCGACTCGTGTTTTATTTTGAACACCAAGGATTTATAAATTTAACGAAAACAATTTCCAGATAGTGTTTAAAGTATCACAATGTCCTTTTTGCCACATATCTTTCTAGCAAATGTTTTTTATTAAGTAGCAAATTACTGGTATGATTATAGAACTATTCTTCGATTCCTAATTGCCAAATTTTACTTTCGTAGATTAACAAGCAGAACTCTTACCTACATCAAACGAGTAATCGGTCCTTTTCTCTTCTATAAGTGGCCTGATATTCTATTACCAGACTTTCCACCATAAATCCTAGCTCCACCAATAGCCGTCAACAATCTGCGTCTAGTCTTTCAAGAAACCAAGAAAGCGTGACGTGGAAGTCTGTCGTCTGTAATTATAACGTTCCGAGATACCGTTACTGCCACCCCTTGTTAGGGGGTAGTCGTTAAGAGGTGGGTGCTGCATTTTTACAAATTGATACAAATTATTTGAGCGGGCACCCGCTTTGTTCCAACGACGCTTGTTACGACTGTGAAACGGCATTTTATTATTTTCCTACGGTTGACGGTTACTTCGTTGGGAAATCGCGGCTTAGATTTTTGGGTGAAAAGTGTAATTTCTGTAAAAATTGAACTATTTTTTCTTTAGTTTTGGTAGATGCTGTTGTAGCTTTAATTTTGTTTATGAAATATATCAAAGTTGAGAATTTTACATGACAATGATTAACAATTCTTAATGAATTTATTAATACACTATGGAAGACTTACAATTACCTATAAGTATATGAAATTCTTAGTCCATTTATGAGTTGACTATCTGTGGTCAAAATATACTAAGAAATAGTTTAGTTAACATTTGTTTTTAAGCGTGTATTTCTCATACAGAAAAAACGCTCAGATTTTTCCTACTTAAGTATACGTTGTTCCTGCCCTCTCATTCTTCAGACCGAGTCCGAAACATCTTATTCGCGCCCTCATAAAAGTAACTGCTTTGGCTCGTTTTTATTTCTGCCTCTGTACCTGTACGGCCACAGTATTTTAATAAACCGACCCTAAATCCATCCCACCTTCGACCTTAACACAAAAGGCTAAAGTCCTTTTTTGTTTGGCAGTTGAAAAATCATGTCTTGCCCACTTATATCTAGCACAAGACGATTCTGAAGGACACGAGGAATTTCAATTACTTTATTATGTTGTAATATATTTTTATTTAAGAAACATGATGGAAATCAGTTCAGGTATGCAGTTAACAAATTGTGTGTAATTGTTTTCGAATGTTTGATGATTCTTGAAATGAGAACTTTTTCTGATTTCTATTGTTTTGTGGAATGAATAGACAGCTTTTTGTTTAATATTGGGTAGGTAAGATAATTTGGAATTGTACGAGAATACTACTACACCGGATGAGAGATTTGGTCTAATTTATTTATTGATAACGACAAAACAATCAGTTTTGTTTTAAAGAACTGGTCAAGTGCGAGTCTTACAAACTATATTGATGGTTCCGTACAAATATCTTTTGATTGCCTAAACTTCGAAGTTTGTTTTTTTTTCACTACTCTTAGTGTGGTAGACTCAAGTATTTATTCAAGAATAGTAATGTCAGATTTCGGCCACGGCGGCTAGTGTTACCAACCAGCCAGTTACGCGGGATATATTATAGTGAACAGGTGCACTCTCATAGCCCGATGGGACGGCAATCCGACACGACCGGAGAGAGATCCGGCGCAAAACCCACATTTTTACTTGCCTTCCGAAATACGAAAGCTGTGATATTTATTTATAAAAGGTAAACAACATTCAAAATGTCAGTCATTGCACACCGTGGGGTCGAAACTCGAGGTCTTTGACATGGCAGTCCTATGGTCTTACCACTATGATTTCACAGATTCAGATGATATGAATACGAATTAAGAAAAAGGGTCTTCACTAAAAAATAGACAGACGAACAACAAAGTAAGTTTATGAGGTTGTCCACATTTTTTACTAGTGAACCCTAAAAATACTGAACCATTGAAAATACTGAACCCTAAAAATATCTTAATTAATACTTTTTAACTTACCTTTTGTCGGGATTACATGTGTTTGTCAGTTTGACAAATGCTCATAAATATTAGGTACCTAAGCTCCTAGCAAATTGTGGTTGTTTAGTGGATTGGATTCTTTCACACAAGGTTATAGGTTCGATTCTATGGCAGTATTAGTATTGATTTACTAAAATATTTTACTTATTTTAAATAACTATTCAAAACAATCAAACTTGGAAGCAAATCATAAAAGGCAGTCATTAATGCTAAGATTGAAACACTGTTTTTTTTATAGAACTAAATAATTTATATATAATTTTAGTCAATTCTCTTGCCTTAGTGGCAAACAATGGCCTTAGTTTACAAAATTATCGCTTTAGTATCAACATACTCGTGTACTACTCGAAACTTCCATTTCAATGTTGTTTTTTGTATATCATCTAAATTATTTTGACTGTAACACCGATCACACAAAAGCTAAGAGCAAACCGATGTTTCCAATATAGGCTAAATGACTAAGAAATAAACATTTGCAAAGCAGGTAATAGATGAAACCAGACATTTAAAATTAAAAATTCCTAATAGCCAATTACTCGACCACGAAAAAAAAAACTGTCAACGAAAAAGGTTCCAATACATTTTCCGCGGACCAATCCAAAGACTTACTCGCAGAAATTATAATGGCGGCTCGTTAAGAAATCCGGATTAAAGAGTTGAAGGGAAAAAAAGGTAAATGTCGCCGTAAGTCCAAGCCGCAAAATTCTTAAACGCAGTCCTTGGAAATGGGATGATTACTTCATCAAAACACACTTTAAACGTGTTACGTAAATCTAGTACCACTCGGCCCCTGCCTCCCCTCAAAGGGTGTGTTGGCGAGTGAGGAGGCAGGGGGAAAGTCACCCCAGGAAATGGGGGGTAAGACGATATGGGCGAACGTGAGCGCCGTCAAGAAAACCTTGATTGCTTTTTTAATTAGTTTTTTTTTTCATTCCCCCTTTTTCGCATCCCGGCGATCGTGCAAGAAATATGTATTCAAGTTTTTTATGTGTATGTTTTATATATTGCTTTTCAATTATGTGTTGCATTAATGATGTTTTTACGTCGATCCATTTACTTGGACGATGAAAGTATAAAGTTATTATTATAGAGCCTCGGCAACTTTGCTTCAGTCAAGCGTAACGTTCTAGGTTTTATTTAGGTCGAAAAAGGGGTTGTAAGATAGGCTTTAAAAATTTAAGCTTCGTAATTAGACCTACGTGTTAAATGGAACCAAATTATTTTATACGGTTCACCGTATAAGAACCGTACATTGAAGCATTCGTTTGGGAAACAAATTAGGGTAATTGTAGGCACTAACCTTTTTAACCTAAGTCAAAATATAAGTAGGCAATTAATTTTAGTGTATTAAAATTTCTATAAAAACTATTTACTCCTATGAAAAATACGAATAAGAAAACATGTATGTTGGTAGCTATATTGCCATAAAAGTCAAGGCAAGAAAGCGCGTGAAATAAAAATAAAGTGCAAAACAGGGCCACCCCATAATCAATTTAAAATTATTATCCGTTTTCCCCCATCAACAGTGTAAAATCAAGAGCGTAAAAACGTCGAGGAATGTCCATTAGTCGTTCATAATATTGTCGCCATAATGAGGGGCGAGTGGGCTAAATCAGAACTGTGGCGCGGCCGTAAGCGTACCGTCACGTACCGGTTCAGACGTTTCAGGCTTCAAATGGTACTGAACATTCCGGACTAAAAATATATTAATTATTTCTTAGAATGGTGAATGAAATTATTTTTATTTAAAGCTTGGTTGTTATTGGCAAAATTTTCATAGTATTTAAAAAAAAAAAATTGATAAGTTTTTTTTTTTTTTTTGCCACGTATGCACTCGTATTTAAGCATTATAATTTATTAATACTAAATGCAAATGCAATTATTATTCTTAGTAATAAAATCAGTTTGTTGACTTAAGATGTTTCCGTTAATCAAACAATTAGATTCTTCCATGGAATTTTATAGCTGAATGAGATATACAATTATCGTTAACTAGTTAATATAAAATCTTTGTACCGTAGTGATCGTTTCTTGACTGTCATTTTCTGTGAATGAAGAGTTTTTTTCAAGGAGTTCAAAGCTTATTATGCAAACCTTCAGAGGTCCCACTTCATATATAAGTATAATAAACTATTTACTTCACAAATTGCTATTTTTTGCTCTTAAAATTGTAGGGCATAAAATTCGGTTACATTTAAAGCAAATTGTTTTATTACACGGCGCCGACAAATCTTGGACATCCAACGGTTTATAGAGATGCCAATAAGAGATTTACATATCCCTCGACAGAAAAAGCTCAGCTTACGGCGAAAGACGTGACCCAATAAAATTCTGCTCCTCGTATTAGGAGGAAAATAAATTAAGAATTCATTTTAGTCGTGTATGCTGTACACATAGAAACGGTTGTATACAAAACACACGCACACAACGATAGAGTTTTAAGTCTCGAGGCGTCCCCACTAATTTATACGTTCTTTCGTTTTCATTATAATTATTATTCTTGGCAATTTATTTTCGCACACGAGGGGGCAGTGTCCCCCCGAAGGGAGGCTGGGGGGGACTTCTTACAAATTCCCGTTTTTCGGTGGAACTTAACGCACCCTTTTCTTGGCCCTTTTTGTTTTTCATTACATTAACTTTTGAGATGGGGATAATGTGTTGTTAGTGTGTGAGTGTAATTTTTGTGCGTAATGAAAGGTTTGCTTTTATCTCGTATCATATTTCTTGATCATAGAGGCTTATAAACACGATATATTATTATGGCCATTAATTAGTATAGTTTTATACATGGCGGTATCAATACTGTTGATGAGTCCTTAAAAATTATTACTTGATACTTCTTGAATTTTCAAAGTCTTATAGTCGGGCTCCACGGAGAGCTGTACGATACACAGAAAAAAACTTTGGTCCAAGTAAGAAACATGCATAACACCTTAACTACCCGACGACTCTCCCCAATTCCACTCGAAACTTTAAAGTACACAATTTACGTTCACATGCACGGAAACGACGAAGAACTTCTACAAAACAAAAGCGATTACTACAGACTTCGACTACTCGAAAACAAAACGCAATTTTCTCTTAAGAAAATGAGGGAACTCTTTCTCCCCATTGAAAAATCATCAACACCCACCGCGTATGTACCCGCCGGCCACCCTCATCTGGGAGGGGGGGAAGATCTACGCCGCCGACTTGCGTACGCTTTAATTAAAAATAAAACATAAGAACGATGTAACTGGATGAGCCGAGGAGCGAAGGAAAAATGAAAGAGAAAGCCGTCCACCCCCTCTCCTGGAATGGGTGAGGGGAGGGGACGGGAAACCGCGTGGAAGTCAGTCGCAGAGCGACCGCCGGGGGGAGCAGACCTCCCTCCGCATGCTGCTGTGTCACAACGGAATGACATCACTTTTCTTGTCGCTAATGAAGAGAACGTCTTGGATGGTTGCCTTTTTACTCGCCAAAGGCTTTTATTCAGACCATGCGTTTTTAGCCTCCACTAATTTATTTAATTAGCTTTTTGCCTCTGTTCCTTTCAGAGTAAAGTTTAAAAAATAAATCTCGGAGCTCTTTAGAGTATGTAAGCATTTTTTTATCATTTCTTGAGCAACCATTCAAATTTATTCTGCAAGGAAATCCTTATGAGACTCAATTTAAATAATTCACATCTCATAAATAATATCGTGAGTTGCGACATACGAATGCGCTGTGAACGGGATGTCTTAACAAAACAAAACGTCCACGGCGCAGTCTAGACATTTTAATTTTCCTATCTTTACGTTTCGCGACATCGACAGATCAGACTCTTTCATTAGTCCCCTGCACATGTGGAAGGAAATCTTTGATGTCGACGTCGTTAGTGACGCGAACGATAAGAGCATTACAGCTCAATGTGCATTGAATGTTCTACCACATCATTATTTCGTTTGAGATTTTTCTTTAAATAGAAAATGTGGAGTTCAGTTTCAGTCCTTTGACGTGAAGACTTAATGATTAATGTGCTGTTAATAGGCACTTGTTTTGAAGGTTTTTGTTCTGTGTTTTGTGTTTGTATGTAGTGTATTCTTTAAGATCAAAGTTTTACAACTAAGGCTTGATGTCTATTGAATTAAGTTATGATGTTTTAGATCTAACTGGTATTGCGAATGCAAATTGAAACCAATGTTTCTTATTTCGAAGTACAATAAAAAACTCAAAGAACTTTTAACATAAACGAAAGGGAACAAACAATAAGGAATCTGAAAACAAAACAGAATCAGCAAACATCTCAATAAAAACCAGATGTGTACCCTCTCCGCATACGCTCTCACACTTATTCAAACGTAACTCGGTTGTGGTACACTCTCATTCAATTTTCTAACCCATTTAAGTCGCAGACGAACTGCTTGCACCGAAAAAAAAAGAATAATTCCTCGACATTCCCAACCGTAGATTTTCCACGATATAATTTCATAAGCAGTCGGCGTATGTTCGTTTTGCCCCATTTTCCCCTTTTGAATTGATTAGGTCGGGTTCATATCGAGTTATGAATGGAGTTTTAGTTTTCTTTTTATTTCTTGCCAGTGAATCGGTTCTTCAATATTTATTGATGAATATTAGTCATGAGCGTCGAATTTTCTATTTAATTCCTGAAGTATGTTCAAACATCTTCGGAGAATTCATTCCGATCTGGAACTTGAAAGGTTTTGATGAAAAAGAATCGAGTCGTATGAAGAGCACGTTCGGCAAATTAGATTTGCTGATTCTAGTAATGTTTATGAATGTGTTGAGCGTTTATGTAACCGGTGTTTGATGAAAACATTTTGATTAAAATTGTGATGTTATTTACTTATTAAATAAACATGGATGAGTCTGTTAAAATTTTGTGTATTATGTTAGTGCGTTATGACTTGATAGGTATATTATTTTGTTTGCTTATGTTATAGATATTATTATAAACATGTTGTTTTATATTACTGACTTATAAGTAGCTGTTAAAATAATCACAACTAGATTCGTACGCTTAATTTATTGCTGGAATAAAATGGTGCATACCATTCGCTACTTCAACTATTAAAATTATATTTACCCAACCTCCTTCAATTTAACAACTTTCGAACATATTAAAATCTAGTACCGACCGCATCATTTGAATATAACTATAACAGTTAAAATATATTATTCATAAGATTGTTTAAGAAAACCGCGAGGGTGCCAGCATTAAGCTTAGCTAGGCCTGCTTAATGATCCAATTCCTGTCATGTTCAGGAAAGGGTTTACCCCCTAAAAAACTTGAAACAAACGCCGCAAAAACCGAAGACGTTCTCTCTATCGCACCACCCCTAGGAGGGGGGAGGGGGGACCACCCACAAGGAGGTACGTTGAATAATTATAAAAGAAATAAGATAGACATTGACTTCGCCACGTCAGCCCGTAGATGAATAATAATGGATTTTTGTTTACGTGTGTATCGGCCTTTATGAGTCGTTATAAGCTTTTATGGACTGAAATATTGTTGCCAGAATAAATAGGTTGTTAAAGTACGTTCAGATTTAACGATTTTACAGTCTTTGGTATTAGCGTTGATGTAAAATTTTGTTTTGAATTTTTGCAAAATACTTTTTACATTTCCACTTGATATACTTATGGATATTGTATCAGTAGTTTTTATGTCCTGATAATTGTAGGAAATATGCATTACTTAATTAAATTTATTTTAAGAAGTAATCTATTTAAAAGTTTTTTTTTTACTATTAATGAGGCCCTTTGACAAAAAGTGCACTACGATGGGCTATTGATGCGAATAAGTGATTACAATAAAACAAATATAACCTTCAAAAGGATTCTCTTATAACTTACATCTTTAACTTGACGTCAATCACTGAACTGTTTAGTCCCACAACCCATAGAAAACTCGCAATACTTTCATCAGTATTTTCAATTTCCACCAAAACAATACAAATACAAGCATAATGACACAAACATACAATTCCGATTCTTCGATATTTTTTTTTAAATAAAACGTCTCAAGAAAATCTAATGGCGGCGGCATTGAGGCGAAAGCAATAAACAGTAGCGAGTGCGAAGAGTGCAGTGCAGGAAAAGTAATCACGGTTCAGCGTAACTTGGTTTGATAGCGACCGACTGGACTGTGGGGTGAAGTGTGGGCAAAAAATACAGATTTTTATGAGATTTGTTACACAAATCTGGCAGTGTGTAGATCTTATAGGTATGGAAAAAATGTGCACAAATGTAGCAAGGTGTAGGAGTAGATAGTAGAAGTATACATGTACATATTTGATTTATTGACTTTGTGTGACATATTTATTAATTTTATGAAAGGTTTTTTATTTATGTAGATGACGTCATCAAGTTCTAAAATTATGTGAGTTTTTCGAATATTTATAAGGTATGATATAATTATTTTCTACTTATTGGTAATCTTCGGGTCAGTTCGAGTGGGTAACATTTTTTTACCGCAGCATGAATACCAGTTATTTTAAGTGTAATGTATTATCTCTTTGAATTATCAACTAGTAACGAAAATTTCTATCTTTTTTACCCGGAACTGACAAGCAGTATCTACAATCCATTATCATCACAAAAACTTCACAACCTATAAAGCAGCAACTAAAGCAAATTTCATAATATCCAAAGACATTTTTTTCCAACAAAAGCCCACAGGGCAACCACGTTTGTCGTCGAGATACTGCGGCCGCGGCGTGGGGAGGTAGGGGCAAAGCGGAACAGTGTAAATTGATTACGTGTAAAATTGTTAGCCGATGGGTGACTGTGACTACTTATATGCACCTTGGAAGGAGGACGGTTAACGCAATCTAATTTGCACACGTCGACGTTGAAGGAAGTTTTTACAAGGTGGAAATGAGGCGATGAGGTGGCTGGAGATTATGTTGAATTCACACTGGATTGGATTAAGGATGCTTGAGTATATTACTCAATATTATATTTTAAAATGAAACGTTTATAGTACCTACTCACAGGTTGAGGTTTTTTTCTTTGAAAAGTGAGTGTGAGGTGTGAGGACCTATAAGTCAGCACATCGTTTGTTAATATATTTTTTTTATACTAGCTGTGCTAGCGAATTCGTCCGCATGGAATTTAACAAAAAAGTTAATTAAATTGTTTTCCAAAATGAGAGATTTTTTTTAAACGAAAGCCTTAGTTACTCATTACTACATCAGCTGCCTGCCAATAAAATTCTGTCGAAATAGGTCCCCTCATTTCGGAGATTAGTGGGAACAAACGGAAAAAATGTATAGTTTCTATTTAATATTTTCTTTTATAGTGTCGATTGAAACTTAAACTTACAAAGGAACCTAAGCAATTTTTTTAAATTGTTTTGCCTTGGGTAGAACAGTTATCATTAATATCCTGCAATTTATTAGACCAGACAGTGCCTAGTACCTGCCAAGGCAGATCCTTAACGCAATCTAATTTCCACACGTCGACGTTAAAGGAAGTTTTCACAAGGTGGAAATTCGTTGATGAGCAAGTGATTGTGTAGGATGTGGTTTGCGATGCTTAAATCAGGATACTGTCTCGTTCGTTACAGCTGCAGTTTTTACAGCAAGTTTTTAAACCTCATCCATTCAGATTGAGGTTTTTTTAGTGATACTTAGTACTCTTACGAATAGGCGCATTAAAATTGACGGTTCTCGGATATAAATTTTAATTAATAACTTATTGTAATTTTCTTCTTACTGGTATTGGTAGCATTCAATTAAAGATAGATCTTGTGATAAATATTTCTGGAATAGTTAAGACCAATCAAATAAAAATATTAAATCTGAATTCAAATTCATATTTGTGTTTATTTCCAGCAAATCCCTACCAACACACAGACTACTTAAGTCAACGAAATTTCTGAATCCTATTTAAATTGGGAAACGAAATAAAATAAAAAACAAAAGCTCGACTCACATGCACAAAGCATAATTAAAGAGTAGAAATGAATATTTAAATATCTGTGGAGGGCTCACTCGCGACGTCACAATGACGTTTGGGGTGGCCAAATCTAAAAGATACGTATTTTTGGAAGTCAAGTTTAGTCTGAATGCACACTGAGTGATAATGAGCTATTTTACTTATGAAGTTTGGAGCTTTTGTCTGAGGTTCTATTTAGATTATTACGACGAAAAAAAGCTGGTCATTCATTTGACGTCCATTATTAGTTAAAACCAATAATAAAAAAAAACTGACGAGAATGGAAGAAAAAGCGTGTTGCGCTGACCCCAAATAAAACGGGATAAGGGCAAGAAGATGATGATGAAGATCAATAAAATTGACTATTAAATAACTTAAACTTGTATTGTTACAGTGCCTAGTTTATACAAACATTTGGTAATAGTTCCCACATTCCGTAGTTATTAATAACCATTTATTTCTCATTTGTGCAATAAATATTATTTAAATGCCTATTTGTGTCATTCTTATTTATTTTAACAAAATAAATAAATTAACACGGCTGCTGTTTCAATCATCTGTCATAGATGCTAGAGGCCAATGATGATGATGATTTATTTTAAGCATACCGTTTATTTTACTAATTTCCCGTTTATTTTTATAAGCACGTGCTCTCAGTGTACCCACAGCGACATCGCCGGCGGGACAAGTCAAAGATACAGGCAGATATACGGTGAGGGCCAGAAGAGTTTGCCAAAAATTATAATTTTAATTGCGGGCCCCTTTCCCCCGGTCTCCCCCAGGAAACTGCAAGTTGAGCTATAAATATGAAACATACTGTGTTTTTTTATGATTTAATTGCTTTTTGATATGTAAAACCGTTTTTTTGTCCGGCCAAAATAATACAGACGTGCCTACAATTGCGAGTTTTCGTTGCGTTTTAAGTTGGATTTGGTTTTTGCGTTTAACAAATTAAAGGCTGGTTACACTCTTTGCTTTTTGTTTTAGCACCATAACTATTTTAGATGATACGCTTTTGTTTTAGGGCTCCATACTCTCAAAAACGGAATAGTACCTACTTCAACTACTATTTACTTGGATTGTTTTCGACGACATAAAGCACAGCTTTGGTCGCATGCTTTTAAATCAATTGATTGATCAGCTCTCACACAACTTACAAAATATTATCTCCACAAAGAAATATCTTAAGAAAATTCCTCATCACGCATCACCCCTTAGCCTAAATCTCTCATTTCCTCTGAAACTTAAAAAATTAATGAATCCCAAAACACACACACACACACACACGTAGAAACAAAGGGCGGTAACAGCCAAAAATACGCAAATAAAAAGGTCCGCTAACAATTTCCTTTACTCATTATCTGAAAATGCGTTTCGTATGCAAAATTGACGGGGATTTTTGGTAATGATGTTACACGTATAGTCTGTTCGTGGTATTTGGTGGGCTTCATTAGAAAAAGGAAATTAAAAGACATGTCTTTGTTTAACGACTATCGACAAATTTTGTGTGACGTATATGTAACTAATTAGTTGTACGGAAACTTCTATCTTCCACGCGTTTGAGGTTTTCCAGCGTAGTAAAAAATCAGGATTGCTACTAATAATTTAGCGGTTACTAAATACCTTAGCTTGATTTTCAGAACAAGGTGTTAACATATGAACGTCCTCTGACCTTGTGTAGCGCAGAAAAAAATCTCTACGAACGTAATCGGTAAACAAAATTCAAAACAAAAGATGCTTATTAATATTTCAAAGAAGTTCTATAGCTTATAAAATTTATAATACATAAATGGCCCCGGTTCTATAAAATACGGGACACTGATGAAGAAATGGAACCATAACTCTTCAAAGTTGACGATGGACAAACGAAAGTTGGTAAGTAGTTCTCAGTATAAAATTAATTAGCTTAATTTGAGTGGTATAGACATAGTTTTCGTCCCGGTTACTCAAAACTTTGACTTCAGAGCGTCCTGAAGCCAAACTGAAAAACTGGAGATGCGAAGTCGAAAAGAAAAGTATCGCAGAGGTGGATGACGTACTTCTTTGTCTTTGATTCGTCGAAGAAAATTCTCTCCTGATTCTGAGAAACAGCTTTACAAATACAAGCTACTAGCTTATCGGTTACAGCGGCACTAATATTGACCTCCTTTTACGGAGTGGCGTATTAAGCCTATGTTAATCCAGGGTGTCAGCTAACTCTATACATACATACACGTTCACACACATGCATATAAACTCACAAATATTGGATGATTGATTTATTCACTAACTGAATTAAAATTCAATAAGGTGAAATATTTTGCAAGAATTTGCTGTCCAATGATACCAATAACATGAACATGTGTAAGATTTGATACCGCAAAAAGAAACATGGAATCCGATATGTGGTTATGATCAAAATTTATCATGGCTACAAATATAGGCAACCAGAATCTGTTTTGTCTCTATTCGATAAGATTTTTTTTTCTAAAAGGTTGTATTGCAAACGTTTATAATATAAGTAACTATATAAAGTCTAAAACCTCCCAAAACGCCAGACAGTTCATTAAAATTCAAGCAGTCAAAGAAATATTGTTATTGTTTTCATAGGTACTTAAAAAATACGAGGTAGAGTTAATCTAAAGCCAAGATTACTGCACAGTACGTACTCAAGTGAAGTTAAATAGGTTTGGTTTCAGCGGTCGAGATCCCGCCTGGTAATGTGCTTCGAAGACGTTTCAGAGAGATTCCAGTTGTTTATGTCGATAGAGGGTATCGATAAAAATTATCATGTGAAAGAAAATGCTGTGTTTTGAAATGAGTTTGTTGTGGATGTACTGAGATTTGGTATAAGGTAATTTAACTCATGGTGTGTATATTTTTAGAAAATTTCAAAGTGTCGTACAACAAGTAGAAAATGTTTTTTACATATTGCTTAAGACCGTTTTGCTTAATGATTTCATACTAGTTCGCTCTTTACAGATGGGGTTTTCAAAATAAAACTGTTTATACTATAATAATAATTATGGTAAGGAAGATATGCTCGACTCAAAAGACTTAATAAGACATCACCCTTCGAAACCATATCAATACAACTATAAATTGAAAAAAAAAATAAAGACAATGAATCATCAGACCACCCCGGAATCAGCCACTTTTTGGTAAAAGGCTTTCTCTATCCCTGCCACTTTTTCTGATTTTCCCAGTAAACTTAGCTAGTACTAAACTCAAATGATCCCCAAAAAGCTATTCCCTACAAAAAATACACATTTTTTATCTTTACATCGTCCAACGTTTATCGATGGCATCATAACACTAGAGGGGGGGAGTGGGTCGGGGGGGGGGGGGCTACTCATGCAAAAATCCCGTCTCAGGTAAAATGAAGTCGCAAGAGCTAAGACAGGACGCGGTGAAATGTGAATGTTACCAACATGTATATTATTATTGTAGGTTTTTCTGTATTTCTTGTTAAATGTCGTTGTTTTGATTGATTTGGGGTTTGTAATGTACTGGAACGAAGGCTGTTTATACTTGCTACTGTTTGGTCATGGAATGTGGGATATTTTTGTAATAATTGTGAGCAACACTGATTTGTCTATAACAACCGTTAGTTGGAATAAACTTGTGTGCCCTTAAGACGCTGTTTCTTTTCTTACGCCCTTTTAACATAAGATTCTTCAGTTAGATAGAAACTAAAGCTGTTTAGAATTTTTATGATGTGGTTATTTGCTAATCAAATTAATGTTAATTGTTACTTAGCGATAAGTGGATTCTTTTATTCTATTTAGAAATGGATGTGTCACTGGTAGGAAAATTACTTGTTGGATATACAAGTAGGTTAAATTTTCACAAGCATGTTGTTTTTTCAAGTTTACTTATCTCATTTTACATTTTAAAACTTAGATATACATTTACATATCCCAAATTGACACTCAAAAATAAATAAACATTTACTGAAGTACGTACCTACCTAATTATATTTTCATTACCTGTTCATTTCTGAGCCACGGAACAATTGGAACGAGACAGAGCTGCAGTACTTGAGACGAGCGATCTCTTGTCTTTATGAAATCCTTGAGAGGACAGCTTCTGCGAGATTTTTCTACTTCCCCCGTATATTTCAGTCAGCAATGTTTTGTTTTTAAGTTGTTTGCATGTAAACTGAGGCAGGGAGTGGGTACTATAGTAATGGTACCTTATTTGACGGGCCAGATTCTAAAAAAATACTTTAAGGTTTGTATAACCTGAAAAAGTGGCTGTAAAGTACCGAACCATTCTATAAGAGTTATAAATAACTAAAAAAAAGATCTTGTCAGTATTGTTAAAATGAATGCATTTGAAATTGTGAGTGTTAGTTTTTTGATTTCTCAAGTCTATAAACATGTTTTTAGATCTATCTGGAAATTCTAATCAGTAACTTCAACGTTCAGGCTCTAACTGATCTAATGCAGTGTTCTTCTGTTTCTTTTTTCATGTCAGAACACAACACACCTATAAAATCACTCCCTAATCATATTAAATCACACAATACTCAAATAGAACAAAAGAAAAACGTTTCCACACCTTGCTCCCCCAGTATGTTAACCTGTCAATTATCCACGAAGTAACTTCCTCAAGCAAAACATTTGTATAACAATATATGAACAATCGTGAGCGAACACCATAAGCTGAGCTGTCGATATCAGTTAAGCTGTAATGGACACCAGAGCCACGCCTTGAGCGTCCCTAGTTGTGGTGTGATACTGCTTTGTGGAAACCTTATTTGGGAAATAGGTATTTTTTTTTGGGAAAGGTAATAATGATTTGTGTCACGTTTTAGGTAATGAAATTGGGAATTGGATATAACGAGTTGTGAGATTTTTTTTTTCATTTTTGAGTTTTGATGTGGGTATTATGGATTTTTTTAAAGGGCCTTTTTGAATGAGTCCAGTTTCCTGCAAAAAATAATTTAAGTTCGTCTATTCAGAAGATATGCTGTCATAGCCACATTTGCTAATATACAGATAATACACGTATTTTTTCAATGTACAGGATGTGGGTTATAACAAGCGTCAAAATTTTGTTTAAGTATAATAAGAATCCATTAATAGATAAGAGCTCAAAACTAACCTAAATGTTTATACGTTTGTATCAACAATAGGCTCTTTAAAAATACATCCAAGTGTCAACAATAGAAAAACAATAACACCAAAAAAAATACATAAAGAACTCCCAAACTAGGAACACACCGAAATCGCGTGCCAACACCCACTCAGCCGACACATCAAAACAAAACTGATACGCAATATTATTTTTACACTGACAGTTATGTACAGATTTATTGGACGACCCGCTATATAATAGCGGCAATGTAAACAAAACAACGCGAGGAAATTAATATTGGCATTCATCTATGTGTAGCTTAATAAGTCTGTTCACGATGCTTGTGTTAGAATGTTTATTGGAGCTTTTGTGCTTTATTTTTGTCTACAGTTTAAGGAAGATTAATAAGGATACTAAGTATAATACATGATTTTAGCGAATAAAACTGAAAAAATGTAGTTTGGTTTTAAAGTATCGACTACAGGTTACAGTTACTGCAGAAACTCTTACTCGTAAATAATGTATTTTGTAGGGTGAAACCATTGCACGCAGAAAAATGCTTAATGAAAATATCATTTTTCTGCGTGCAATAGTATTTACGTATACGTATTGTAGAATGCAGTGTTGTATTACAATTACAATATTTTAAATAATGAGTTACTCTATCTTTTTCTTCTTCAGCATACGTTTTCCGATTGGTATATGCCTCTTGAAATATTTTCCACGCAGTTCCATATTGGCCCGGCAAGAGCCCTTACATCATTTGACCATCTATCTGGTGGTCTGAACTTCACCCTTATCTTACTAAAACAATATACCTAGTTGTTCCCTATTACAACAATAGCAGCACGTACAAAAACGACACAAGATAGAAACAGTATACCAAAACTACGTAACAAAAGCAATGCGAAGTATAACAAAAGTCATAAAGCCTGCACCCGATATTTTCATGCAACAAAAATGGAAACCATTTATATAAATTAAAAAAAGTAAAACACACGCCAGCAATACACTTAACAGTATTCACACGACGATGCCCAGAACACACTGGGTATTTAGGGGCCCGTGGAAAAATAGGAAATAACCGTTCTATATTTTTTTATTTTATTGTAACTGTTTTCAACTACTACTTGATCATGAATGAATGTCTATGATAAAGGAAATAAGATTTTTTTTGCCAGGACACTGAGAACGAGCCATAACATTTTCATCTTCTCGATTAAATTTTAGAAGTAATTTAGTGTAATTCAGTAACATACAATTACACACACCTAAAATCAGACATAATATCGCTTTTAATTATTGGTTAGACAATTAGTACTCACTTTCGACAATAGAATTAAATGTAGTATTTTACATACTACGTGTTCTATCCCTTCAATTACCAAAACTTCAAAACATTAGTTTTGCTCGACCAATAACGTATCACAGTTTATTACGTGAGTAACAAACATTATTTACAACACAAAACCAAGTCACCAATTACCAACAAAAAGTAAAGAACCAGCAACCGACAGAACCCTTAACCTCAAACGACACATTCCAAACAAAAAAAAGAACGCGTTCTTAAAAAAATTTGTTTCCGCGTGCCGTATAAAGCACCCCATTCACAATACAATAGATGTTTTGTGCGCGTTTTGTGCGGTCGCATGACCCGCAACGTGTGACAATACCGTGTATGGGTGCACTTACTGAATTGTTTTTGTTTTCTATCCAGTTCTACCCTCTTTTAAAATAAAATGCGATATTTTCTTGTACGGAGAGCAATTTCAGTTCCTTGAGACATTCTTTATGCTTAAGGTTCACGTGGAGTTGTGGCGAGGATAAATGTGTAATGCATAGCTGGTGTATTTTATTTGAAGAAAATCTTTTGGACTGGTCTAGGTTGAAGAATGGGCATGTAAATATGAGTCGGTTTTCTTCTTGATGCATTGTGAAGGTTTTAGTGAAATGTAATTTGTGTTTATTTACCTTTTATTAGCTTCAACCTTTTTGGTATTTTAATTGTTTATGAATTACAGTTTCACTCACGATTTAAGAGCTGTATTAAAAATAAAGTTGACAATTTCAGGTAAATAACACAATACTTTCTCACAATATATTCCAGACCAGTGATATTTTAATGTCTCTTAAGCTTGATACACCTGAATTTGTACAGCCCCAAGAAAATAAATCAAATTTTCAAAAACATTCGTATCGTAGTTTTCACAAACTATTGACTAAACTTGAATAATTACATTACACATAGTTCTGAAATGTCACAATAAAAAATAAAATAATTATCTTTTGCTAAAATCGGTAAAGGAAATTATCGTGAGGAAACCAGCACATCTACTTCAAGTATTTTTTTAGCCACATCAGAAATCTACGGCCGGTTTTAAAACTTTACCAATACAATGTGAAGAAGAAAAAATGTATTAATCTTATATTTCACAGTTAAATAAATATTATTCTTCCCATATATTTATACCACTCAACCCCCATTCAACCCTATCACTAACCATTACAACCAATACTTATTGGTGTCATTTGAACTTTTCGCGAAGGGTTACATGTGTAGCCTATAGGGGTCGTTAGGTAATCCTCCAGAGGGTTGATCCAACTTGCCGTAATAAAATAATATGGCATAACACGTCGTCAATTGTAAAACTTTAAGTTGATGGAGAAGTTTTAGACATTTATGGCTGTTTTTAGATTTGAGTTAAGTTTACTGTTGAGGTTTTGTGTGTGTTTTTAGAATTATACATGTGAGTTAATTCTTGGGAAGTGATTTTACTTGAAACTCTATAATTTAAATTGAATTTGAAGATGGTTTTAAAACCTAAGCATGTAGTAGCGTACAACTCTTCAAGTTCATCTACTTTCATCTACGAAGACTTTAACAGATTATATTTGTTGGCCAAAATGATAGTAAATATCAGTAAACACAAACTTACGAATAAGAACTCTATAGTCACAAAGTTACAAGTATTCCTTCTAGACAAATTCATTATCTTTCGAAAAATACTATAAAATTAATACGCACATAATTAGTAACACTACATAATAAATCCCTACAGTAATTATAAAAACCATTCTAATTTTACCTATCACTTTAACAACCATTCAAGATTTTTCATGTCTCACATTCTACCAATTTTTACATACCAAACACACATTGATGCTTACATTCACGACACACACTCAACACTCCCAACAAAAGAAGCAATGGTTATTGAAGCTCGTAACGAGTAGATAGGATTGTAATTACGTGGTACATTGGCACACATCCCTAATGATCACTGAATCTGTCACACGAACTATGTGAAAGACATTCAATGCGTTTGTGGTCGCATGTTTGTATTCTTATTACTTATCTTGTATTAGATACTAGAGTATTTTTATTCTGTTTTGTGATTTTAAATGTTAATAGCTGAATTTTATGTTATTTTTTTTTCGAAAGAATTTGGCTTTACTGATAAGTATCCATTTAAAGCAAAATACGTCAAAATATCAGCGTTTAAAATCTCCGGCAACTATTAATCATTAGTTAATAAATTTAATAGCTTATTTTGTAATATTCATAAAATACATTAACAAATAATTCATATAACCGAGTATAATATCAGCCAATCAATTTCCTCTTTCTTTTCAATACTGTAAAAAAAGTTTAAATTATGGCTCCTGCACAACATTTATACATGAAAAAAGTATTTTATATTATCCTATATATTAATATAATAATTAATTAAATACACGTATCGAATACCGTATCCTTACCGTACCTCCCTAAGTCCATACCACGGAGGTGTTAATTGGAACACCGCGATTAATGAACGTGTTGCTGTCACGATACGAGTATGTGAAGCTTTGAATTAAGAACAGGCATTCGAAATTCAACCTTAGTTGGTTCGTTAATTATTTTTTTATTTCGTCGTTTGAATTATGTTTTTTTTTAATAAATGGCATTTATTTTGTGTGCCAGCCTCTGCCAGCCTATAATTGATGTAGAAAGGAAGCAGATTTAGTAAGAAGATACTATATTTACTTAAATGGAAAAATATGGATTTTTTTCATGAGAATGTCATATCGCAAACTCGCAAGTGAGCACGCGTGTTTGTCACGCGTTTGTTGTACTTTCTTGTGTAAAAAAAAAATACCCAGTACTTAAAAAAAATAGTTTTTAAACTATTATTAAATGGCTAGTTGAAAATAAAAAAATAACTATCACTAAATATTAGTTTCTTAAATCACACTTTACATTGACAGACACCAATATTAATTTTGAGCATTTTAATGAAATACTTCAATAAATACATTGAATTTAATACAAATTTTAATAGAAATACAGTGAGTACACAGAACTTATTAGTTCCGACTGATTGGTTCATTTAAAGAACATCAAAACGATTATTTTTCTTCGAAATCATTCGTTCGATATTTGAAATGGTGACCTCTAAACAGTAACTGGCTGGCGATAGGTCAAACGCGTATTTGTAAGGGTGTTTACATATTGAATTTTAGTGTGACTTTCTTTGTATAAAAAACATATTTTAGATCGAAATAATTCATTGCGGATTTTTTTAATATCGATATCTGAAATAAGAGTTCATCAAAAATTTAAAGAAAGTATTTTCATGCTGACTGGGACAAAGTACCAGCAAGAAAACAAAAGGTCTTCTAAATTAATTCTTCATCAGTTTTATCAAATAGCTTTTATCAAGTTGTTAGCCGACTATACTACTTATTTCATCCGTATCAGTAAAGTAAAAAATGATATAACATAAAAGACACGTTTCGGTCTATCTCATCCACAGCTTATCGAATATGTAGTATTGTGTAGACGCCTTAACACATTCAAATTGCGTTCGTAATTTGAAACGTGTTCGACAATTGAAACAGCGGGTATCGATGCACTAGCGCCATCTGTAAGGTCATCAGTGTGACCCACATTTTATAGTTATTAAATTAGTATTACTCGTATTTTTGAATATAGAACCGACAAGCAAATATTAAAAATAAATCGTTCTAATCAGCCAGTACCGAAGTGTTAAAGGTTTTTATATTTTCAAAGGATTCTTGTAAAAAAACTTAAGGGATTGGAATTTCAATTCAAATTCAAGATTTTGTTTTGTATTCGAATTTTATTCATAAAAAATATCATGTTTTAAAAGAAGTCTTAGAACATAACTTTGTTGTTTCAATCATTAGAAATTGCTTGAAATCGTATGAATGCAATGTGCTTTTCTTTGTACTTTCTCAATCCGTTTGTAAATCTTTGTGTAGTAATTATTGTTGACAAATAAATAAATATTCCCACAACGCCATCTAGTCTCAAATTAAGTATACGAGAATAACTTGTGTTATGACTACTAAGTCTAGACAATTGATAAACATACTTATATATTTCTAGATACATACATATTGTTGATAAATTACACCCAGACATAGAACATATTATTATGATCGCGCTTATCAAATCACCATTTGTCCTGGGTGGATATCGAACCTACGACCTATCTGGCATAGCAGTCAGGCCAGTCAACATATACTAAACTCATGACAAGTTCACATTTTGTTTGCATGGCATCTACAATATTACTTAATATCTATGACATGGGAAAATCACCAACTGTACCAACGCAAAGAAAAACAATCGACATACTCATCGAACAAATTCAAATAAAGAACACACTTTTATTCGCAACATCGTAACGTATAATTTCAAAAATAGAATATTAATAACGTTCGTGCGATAACCAATGATTAGTCGTTGTCAGTAGGCAGTAGTACCAACCTAACTACATATTTATTCCGTACGCATTGGAAGGGTTAGTTTCGTTAATGACCGGTAAGTGGAATCAGCATTTTCACGTATTGTAAGGGTTAATAAGCCTGCTCACTCATTCTGTTAAGTAACGTAGGTAGGTATTTATGAAAGGGGTTAAATTGTACATTTTAATTTGGATAAGTCGGATTTTTATACAGTAACAATAGAAGAGAATCCAGCTACGATTGTCAAAAACAATTGTATCTGATAATTAAATCAAGAGTATGATTAATGTTCTGTATAATTTCTTCTTGAAAACCATACTGCTACATGAAATTGCAAAAATAATTGAAGCATAAATAAATAGAAGCAGAATAAATATTGGCATAAGCATCAAAAATACAGCTAGTTTTCACTTCAAACTAACCAAAACACATCATTTAAATAACATAACTCTACCAACCAAACCAACAAAATATAGATGATAGGTATAAAACAAATCAATGCTACCAACTAAAGGTCGTTACGAGCAACGGATTGTATTCCACGCGGTCACGCCCTTGCATTTCAAATTAACATTCGAATTTCAAACGTCTGCGGTAAGAACCCTTCGGTCACGTGATCCGACTCGTACGTTACGGACGAGACGGTTACGCGACGTTGCGAATCGTATAATGATGTATTAAGCTCATAATTTAAAGGTGATTAGAGAAATTGTGGTTTTCATACACGAATTCAGTTGATTATATGTTTGACCTTTTTTGTATTTTCTTTTTTACAGATGAATATACGCACAATTTGCAAAAAACACGCGAATATCACACAGAGGTATAAAAAGAAGCATATTTAATAATAAGACAGTTGAAATAGAAATTGACAGACCATATGACAAGACACACCAAAATAATAACGAAGTAGCTATCATGAGGTAGTTAATAAAAGACAGGCAGGTTTAGTTTAAGCAATAAAGGCTTATTATTATTATTATCCGATTTGATAGTACACCCCGTTTAAATAAGCATTGGACATCGTTTGTCACAGACAGTTATTAGTGTGGTATCGCAAACATGACGATATGATACAACCCAATTCGACTGAATCCAAACCTCCTTTAAAGAAAATAGAAATAATTTTTAGGTCACTTCCAAAATAATCTTACTTACCAAACTTTTGCTGAACAGACATCAAATAATTTTAACATCAAAACTGATATAGCCTCTACACAAAATAATTCGTAAAACAAATATAAAACCTAACCAGCCAGTTTAAATATTCACCCTAACTTGTCATACGAAATACACGAGTGTACCGTAGATATTTTTATTTTCCACTAAAACCCATTCGTGACTACGTCTAAGGTATTTATCATTATAATTGTATGCAATTCGCGATGATTCATTAAGGAGTCTACACATGGGGCTTTCAGCGATACATTATGAAAAGGCTGCTTGCGTGAGGGACGCGGGAACCCTTGAATGTGTTGTTGTTGGTGTTGTGTGGATGTGCTTTTATATGTAGGATGAGACGGACAGGATATATATTGGCAGAGCGTTTAGATAGTCTTCATCAGCCATATTGAATGTCTTGTTGAAATAAAGTCTTCGTTACATCGCTTGATTATCGTTTATTACAATTACATGATTGGTTTTACAAACACGTGGAAGATGATAACAGATTATATTGTGAAACGCTGGCGAGTTCTGCACTTCCGTCCGTTCGCCTTCTGGGTTCATCTTCCAAGACTCCACGGCTCCGCAGTACAGACCACACCCAAGTAATTCAGTCGCTAGACTCCAACTGTCATACTTGACGTTCCACAGATAATCATCATAATTATTGTCACTGGCATCGGCGTTACACCACGCAGGTTGGATAGGTATACGAACTCTTCGACATATACCACCTCTCCGACATATATGTTATTGTTATGAGTAGTATTTTTTTTATAATCGTCGATTAAAAATGTCAGAAAGGTGGTCTGTACTTTGAAAAAAGTTTTTTTTTAAGTGTAATATCATTGTTTTAGCAGAGTATGAAAACATGAGTTATAATACATTATGTTTACGTGTGTATTTTTCACAAGCGCACAGATTAAAAAGGATCTTCAAAGTCTTAGATTGTATTAAAAAAATTGATATTAATTCCACTTATCGATCATTTAAACAATGCGATAATGCAATATAACACGCTATTTTCCTAAACTATCGCCTAGTTTCAAACAACATGACATTTATGTTTAATTTATCACAATAAAAGCCATACATTTTGGCTTATCAACGTTAAGTCCAACGCTTATGACGGATAGCCCTAACCTGGCCATTCGTTTTAGTTTCATTTATGACACTCATAATCCATTCACGCTTTCATACACTATCCATACAAATACCATACGATAATCCTTTTTATATTGTTGCCATTTTTACGTTCAATAATGAATTACAAGAAATTTTAAACTTGACTTGGTTAATGGATTGCAGGGGTATTTTACTAGCGGTAGTCGCACCTTGTAAATAATGGTTTAAAAGGGTTTTCTTTCATAAGTAGCTAGTTGTAATTGAACTTGGAAGCTCGTCAAGCTTAAACGGCAAATGTAGATGATAGAACAATAATGGAGAAAAAAAAAGTAGTTTGAAAGACAGAAATGAGCTAAAAATGGGATATAAAGAAGTCTTACGAAAAAACAGAACAAGTGCGAGACTTACACCAGTTTCTGGAAGGCTGATTGATTGAATCTGCCGTCAAATCAAGTGAAGATGACAGTAATTGGTGGACCACAAAACTAACAACCAACCACAGAGCTCAACATGAGATTGGACTGACGATTTTCAAATGTTTCTGTTGATCGGCCTCTGAAAATCTAGAGGTAACTGCCGATTGACGGACAACCAAGTCATTCTAAAAGAGGTTCATTTTAACCAAACCTAAAACAAAGTCCTCGACGAAAAAGTCTACACGATAGAAGTTCCGCTCTACAAACCGTTCTGTAAAACTCTACCTACCTTCTCGATACAATACTACATTCCTAGATGTATTTACATACCAATACGTATGTATATCCCGTGTATCTGTTCGGCGCGTGTCGCGGGCCCCACAGAGGGAGATTAACCATAAACCGTTTATAAATTAGAGAGGACCCACGTTCATGTGTCGCCCGGATTTGCGTGTTTGCTAAATTAGGATTTAGATGTGTCGTATTGTTTTATGATGTGTTTTTTAGTTAATGTTACCGTCTGTGTTGTGGGTGTGAATTGTGGTAAAGAGGTAACGGAGGTTGAGGTAGTGTTTGTAATAAAAGTTGTGTAAAATGATAAATGGGAGTTAAAGAGCAATAATTTACTAAGATGACAAAGTTCTCAGATTAAATTTATCACGCGTAGACTATAATTGAGCTAATTGAAAGAACTTGGGGAAGCCTTTGCTTGATTGGGCAAAATATAAGAATGAATAACAAACAGATAATGACATCAAAACTGCAACTCAATAGAACAGGGCATGCCCGATGGGTATCCCCGCGGTCGGGGTCGAAGTGCAACGCATTGCTGCGCACCGTCTAAACGCGGGAGACGTTGCATGATGGTTCAGGTTTAGTCAGTAAGAGTCTGACTCAACCCACTTCCTCCCCCGAGAAGGTGGGATGCGGATCCATGTGGATTCCCTGACTTTATCAAAAAAAAAAGGCCCGATGGATTAGCACCGTCTGTTTATATTGTTGCATTTGTTTCCTACCAGTGCAAAAATCTAGAGTTGCTGCTCTACACCTTATAGTGTACTATTACGCTTCTACCACTGCAAAGCTATCACTTTTAGATGTAGTCGTTAGCTCAAGAAACTCCAGCAAAAATATTTGCATCAAATACGACATTATGAGCCCTATACTCAGTAGTCCATTTCATGAGCATACTCTTGTAGAGAATCACAGCAGAACAGCGAGTACGCAACTCTACAAAGTATAACAACGCTCTTCAGCGAACGGGATGTAACGAGATGCACTAAAATAATAAACAAAAAGAGATATAATAGAAAAACAAAAATTTGGTTAAGCGGCACACAAGCCGAAACCGAAACGTTCTGGATTGCCCTCGAGAAGGTACGGTACGGGCTGCGAGGTGGGCTATGAAGAATGCGGTTATTTGGCAGAAGGCAAAAAAGTGCTTGGACCTTTAAGCGAATAAAATGAGTAGGTAAAAGAAGCATAAACAGGGATTCGAAATGAAGTGTATCGGATATTATCAAAATCCTTGATTTAGACTAACACGTTTGCGTAAAAATGCTGTAATATGTAGCCTTTTTCCGATTCGCGGTGGTCGTAATATATCTGTTTATAAATTCTCCAAATTCAACTCTTTCATTATGCATTTAATATCAGCCTATAAATTGTCGTTCACTACTGGATATACGTCTCCCCAAAAAACACTAATCATCAAACATTTATCCATAATCCTGACCACCACAGAAATATCGCATGTTTCGTGGCCCGAAGCTAACAAACGCTACGACTGAGGCAATCCTTTTTTTTCATGCTCCTCTCCTTTACCGGGAAATGACTTTCTGACTCTTAATCTCTCTCGCAATCTCATTAAAAATTCATAACTCAAAACTGCGAAAAAATGAAAATTTGTTATAGGTCTATCCTGTTACTCTGCCTGTAGAATTGCGAAACAACTAGCAAGCTTTTATTTACTTATATACAAACAAAATTACTTTCAAAATAAAAGACATTTACAACAGTTCAATATCCATTACCTTACATATTCACAATAAGTTATGGTTGACTATACAAAAAGCCGCAATGTGTATCGACTCATTTTTGTTTTTAGTTTGCGTTATGAATGGTTATGAAACTTTTTCGGGAGTTGCTCTTGACCGGGTCGCGTTTAAATGACCCTGAGCTCTCCACAAAACGTTACTTTTATATTTTTTATGTCGGCTTGAACTAAGCAATAAAATGGAGAGTGGTTATTATTAGTACGGTTGTTATTATCTAATGTGACGATAAATAAAAACATGTTTTTAATATATTGTACTACGGATTTCTTGTTCTATTACTCATTGATAAAACACACCACAAAAAAAAGATAAAACTGTTGCTATTCCTCTCTTTTTTCACCAGACAAAATCAACTAGCTACTACATAATATATGTATCCACTTTTACACTTGCCAATTCTTATAAAAAATGGGGTGGTACCTAATTACCTACATTCTAATAAGTATATTATTAAAGCTTCTACATAGATTGGCTAATTAAACGTGGCTCAATTACCGGACTGATAGGTGGGCGGCGTTAACTGTATGAAACATTAATAAGACAATCGGTTACGCGCCAATGCGCGTGACTCCGCTGTTTAATATGAGCGCTTGCGTAGATTATGTATAGGTGAGTACAAAAGTGGGTTCATAATTGTATTCTTGATTGAATTGAAATGAGTCAGTCAGTGGCTGAAAAAAGATCTCAGTGGTGTGCACTTGGAGAGACCTATGTCCAGCTGAGGATTGGGATAGGCTGATGATGATGGTGATGAGTCAATTGAAATGTTTCCTATTATTAATGAAATGTATGACTTAAAATAGTGATTCATATACACCATTGAATAACTACTGTCAACATTTAGGCAGGTAGATATGTCATGTGCCTATGGGATGGCTATCAAAATAGTATCTTTATTTCTTAATCTCTTCTGCTATAACGAGATATTTGGGAAAAATTATTAGCGTCGTAAAACCAAAAAGAACCTGAAAACGAGTGTTACCTATGATTTATATTAAAGCTTGAACCCAAACTCCAAAATTAGGTTTCTTATAAAATTAAAATTCAATGCAAACAGATTGTTCTTAGCCCTTATAAATTTTTACTATGACCTTGCTTTTTTATTTATAGATGGTCACTAAGCTCCACTAAGTCAGATATTAGAATATTCCTAAACACTTGTGTCCTCGATCACCCAGACATGATATAAACACGTTTGCCGACAGGTCGCCACTTAATTGCGAGTGTCGTGTGTGCAGCCTAATCTAGCGGCCGTGCCGAATCGCAACTCCTGTGCGTGTGCAGTGCATGCGTCGTGCGTATACGTGCACGGAGCATGCGTTGCGGAAGTCGACCCTATTAGGTTCAGGTTGTGGTGAATGGACTTTTAAAGTTAGATAAAAGATAATTATATAAGTTTAACTTTAAATGTAGGTATTTTTTGTTTAGTATAGTTTTTGTCACACATTGTACTGTATTATGAATAGATAGATAAACGAGAAAAAAATTAAGAGGATTTTTTTTTGCTGTGGTTTATTTGGGGAGGATGCTTTTTTGGTGTTTTCGTTTTAATATTACCCTAATTCCTTGTGATTGTTTTTATCTACACTATGGCAAAATGGATGAGGAGCTCATTCTGTTACCTGGTAAATGAATTAGTCCTGTATTGACTGGATTGTAACCCTTTATTACGCTGATATTGTTCAGCTATTAGACAGAATATGTAATCGAAGGGTAAAACCTAGGGTGCAGTGATGTGGCGTCGCGGTCGTATTAAGAAATTAGTTTATGAAAGTACTAAGTCATTACATAACATTTACATATTTTTATTTATTTGAAACGCAATATTTGTTTGTATTCTTATTAAGCTCATTGGGGTATGCGGTTACTTTAAAGTTCCTGCACTGTGATATTAGTACAGTATAATAATATATACAGTAAGGTCCTTACACAAACGGGCGCTACGCGAGTTATGCCTATGCTATCGGATCGTGACATGACCTTGGCATGATAGCGAGCATGATGCAAAGACAAACCGACGGTGTGTTGTTGACGTAATTAAATAGCTGTAAGCAAGCAGCCCTATTATTTACCGCGTGACTTTTGACATTTTTTTAGGAACGATCGGGTTAAACAACTGTATGTATTTATACTGTGATATAAGTCTTATTTAAATGCAAAAACGCTTAACGTTATATCCACACCATCAACTCCAAAAGCTACAATACCCTACATATCCACGATTTCACTTAAGCAACACAAACGATATCGAAACAGATAAACTCAAACACCAGCATGTTACTAAAACGATAATAGTAATGTCGCTATTACAACGAAAATTACGACAATCATTCCAATTTATCGCCTAAAATTCCTCACAATGTATTGAGTGTGTTCGAGTTTACATAGGAACAAATCAAGTACAATAAACTAAACGCAACGTCATTGCGATTATCTTGGGTTTCTCACACACTGTCCTGGCCATTTGTTTAAATTACATTAGCGTGTGCATACTTCGGTAAGGCAGGTTGTGTATGGTAAGCGATGCATGTGTAGAGCTATGTCCCTTAATGCATCTTTTTACAATATTTTCTCAAAAAAAAAAACACATTGTCTTTATGGAGGTTTGTCTTCGTATGCTCTTTATTACAAGTTATGTTTCAGAACATGCAAAATTTAATGTGTTCAGTTATTTCAGAAAAAGTTCCTTTACCGAAATTGATTGAATGATCCAAATAATACAAGGCCATCTACGTGCTTGATACTTAGGTAGAAATACTGTGTTAATAAAAATAACTAAATTTTCATTAACTTAAACTTCAAATGCTTTCAATAATAACAAACTATGTTCCTGATTTGAAAGATACTTAGTTAAAAATATTTTTTTTACTGCTACAAGTTATTTTTACTACTGCTTTAATAATATAGCATCAACAAACCTCTGGATTACAACCTTCCCGTCCTGTGTGAAGTGAACACGCGTGGGCGAGAGTTCGTGATGCGTGCGCGCAGATTAAATTGCATTAATGCAATATACTAACATACTTAAAGCTGAATCTTTTTGTTGCACATATTTCTCGCCGCGAATAAATATGTTTAATTTATATGTGACGTTGTAAAGTTTATTGGTTCACGCTTTGTTTCCTTATTGAATTTTAAACGCGTTGAATACCTTAGTAATTTATTTTTATACCGCATAATGATTACAATCTTACAGATTTGACACGTATTTAAAATTTATCAAAGACACATCGCAGAATCTCAAATCTCAAAGTTAGTATTTGTTTTCGATAAACTATTATTTTTTTGCAAGCCCAATAAAAAAACATTTCTACACAATATACGATTTAAGGGAACCAAACAGAAAAAAGCAATACTTACAATCAATATTCAGAATCAATATCCAAAAAACCACAAAAATGTATCTATCAAGTTATTAACCATAATCTAAACTACACTAAGACAGATATACAGTCATCCAAAATTTCGATACCCTACAGACCAGTCACATCTCTACAATCTGAACCAAAACTAGCAGCGTCCTGCAAACAAGATTCCATGCGTTTTCAGTACGAATGATACAATGTGGGTACAATAATCTCGGACGTCTCAAGACGCGCAGACAGACAGGCTCTGTTCAAACATCTTGACATTGTTGATTGGCTACTGAGACATGGCCTATTTGATTTGTACACATTGCGTGCTTCGCGTTTGTATGTTTGGAGAGATGATGGTACCGCTGAAATCTAATCGAGCGTCTGTTATTGTCAAGATTAGCATCTACAATTTTATTGATTTGAAATCGATTTAATTTGAGGATATACCTTTTTTTACTAATTCTTAAAACTTAACGTAGATTCAAGCTTTTTAGTGCTAAAATTCGAACGATATTGAAGTTTGTAAATGAGAATTTGTGTGTCGCTTGTATAAAGTTTGCTGTAGAAATTTATGCACTAGGTACCTTATCTAGTACCAAACTGAGACATGCAGAAAAACAAGAAAGTTAAGTACAGGTCTACAAGCTGCTTCAATGAAAAACAGACAGTTTTTTTGCCAAGCTCTACAAACTATTCAGTGCCGTAATACAAGCTCTGCTTAGTTCAAGATTAGATGGAGTTGTTAAAAGTCGTTTATTTGAACAATAGAGCCAATCGTATGCAAATTGAATACCGTCCATCCCAAACTTATAGAGAATTAACAGCTCTCAACAAATATATCCGTCATATGTAACAATACATATATATGGCACAGCGAGCGATGAAATACGTGAGATTTGCGACGTTCTTCGCCCGTCATCCTATTCTGTAATGCACGGTGGAGTAGCCGCTCTGTTACGTGCTGTAGGGTAGATGATATTGGTAGTTATTTGGCAATCATGTTCATTTTGGTGTTGATAAAAAATTGAGTTAACATATTTTAATGATAAAATGTAGACTGAAAAATGACTTAGTATCGAGTTAATGATGTCTGTAAGAAAAGAAACTTAGTGTAAAAGAACAATCAATTTTTTTTCTGTTGATTTACGCTGCTTTTATAAAATCTCTCTTTTTTACTAATCTGCCAAAAAAAAATTGCAGAATAGAGTATTCGACTAAGTTAACATCACTATCAATAAATAAAGAACCCACTTTATTACCTGTCTAACTATTTGGTCATTTCACCACTTTTCGTCCTAACCAACAGTCACATATTTCACGTGTCTACATTTTGTCCAAAACATTTCCTATCGCATACAAATATCATTCAAACAGAATATGGTATCGGATTATAAGTTTGGCAAACTGTACCGGCTGATAACTTGTGAGTGCTAGCTCGTCCGGCAAAGTTGTGTGCTTATTGGACGTATAAGCTACACGTTCCGACTGTCTGCGGATTGTGGATTAGGGTTTTGATTTTGTGGTACCAGGTCGTATTTATTGATTTGTTTTGTGGTAGGAGGGTTTTTAGGCGTGATGTTTAAAAACTGACAGTTTTGATTTCTATTTAGTCCATGTTAAAGGTGTTAAAAATATCATTTTTAAAATAAAAATCCCGCCATTGTACTTTTTATTGTTCATTATTTTATAATCTACTCTAACTATATCATTAATTGTAACCCAATCACGTAAAACATCAAAGAAGAAAAGAAGAAAAAAAGAAAAAAAAACAATAAATTATAGTCTTCAATATCTATTTTCTACCACACACATCAAAACAAATAACAATCTACAAGTCTAGTTAATTCAATCACAAAAGTCCCGAGGCGTGTAAAAAAATCCTCTCACAATATAATGTAAGTCATACACCAGTCACTCGGTATATCGAGAAACGATTCTCGATTACGATAACTCGATGCTTATATCCCGCCGGCTATCGGATTCATATCCGAATTAATAATCTCGATACCGTGAGATGTGGGGACTTGTTACGTGTGACGTCAACTATAGAGCTATGAATGTTATAGAGCCTGTGTAAACTTAATATACTCTTACTGTTGGTAAAACTTTTTGAGTGTAGTTTTCAGAAACTTACTGTATGCATAAAACATTTCAAATTGAAAGCAATGTCACGAGTTTAATTAAAAAATAATTTATCAAAAAATTAAAATCGGGTTCATTTTTTTTATAATTAAAAATAATACAGATATCGATATTTATTATGTCAAATACAATGACATTTCAGAAAAAAAAAACAAAAGCAACACAATCTCTTTTCAAACCAGAAAATGCCAAGTCTCAACGACAAAACATTCTTAACTCTACATACAAATATATTAGACGGATTCAATTTCCGCGACACAATATTATTGATATATGGAGCGGCTACTAATGTGTTTTAAATGTGTGCCTCGATCGCCGTAACGTTCTCTCTGTAACTGTTAAGGGGTTTTATGATCGTATTTCCATTCAGGAACGAGTAGTATTTTTTTTAATGGAGTTATTTGAATTAGAAATCGTACTTCAGTACTTACTTGGTGTGTTCATGCTGATATTTTTTTGTTTTTGAGAATTTGAGTTTGCAGATTGTTTTTTTTTTTGTTTCAGAGAAAAACAAGTTTTTTGTAGATTGTTATTAGGTAGAGTTTAGATTAAAATTCATTAAATAAATAGTAAAAGAAATAGTATTAACAAGAAGGTAAAGAAAGTTGGCTGAGTCGTAAACACTCAGAATCAGCAGCACTGATAAGGGTGTAGCATTTTTTGTGAATGGCTTTGAAGAAAAATTGTTTTTAATTAATTTAATCGATAATTAGAATAAGGATTATTCATAGAAGAAGAAAACCCAAGACAAAACTTGGACTCACAAAACCTACCAACCAAAAATTTGTTCATAGAAAACTAAAACAACTACCAACCAATGACACAATTTCAAGTCTACGACCATATAAAGTAAAACAAGCTAGAAACCCAACATTTCAATTACAACCCATATTAATATACCATTCAACAATCCCAGCGCAATACATTAGTCTGAATCACATCTGTAATGATAATTAAGTCAAAACATATTAATTTTAAGCCCACATCTGCATTCGGTATAAACACGTAAACTTATGGGTCTAGTTTGAGGTCATAGTTGGGAAATGGTATATTTCCATATATTTACATATCACACGGACGGAGGGTACGTCTCTTAGTATAAAGTGTGGTTGAAATTTGAAATTTTCGGAGTATTCTGTAGCTGTGTGTTTGGTTTTAGCTCTACCTGTATTTGCTTGACTCGAGGCTTTAGACGAAAAGCGTCAGTTACAAAAAAAAAACCTAAGCCTTCATACACCTATACTCTCAATAATGCGGGCCAGTTGTATTGCAGTGCTTGCGACCGGGTCTTTAAATCCAAACTCGGTTTAGACAGTCACATCAAGGCTCACGCTAGGAGGTGAATTTACCATGGATCGCCCTAAGGCAAACTGACTGACAAAAGACTGAACCATCAATTACTAAAGAGTTTTCCCTAAGGTTAATTTCACCAAAACATCTAAAACAGAACCGCTTAAGTCCACAACAACATTTAAACAGAACGACCTAAGAATAGGAGCAATATTTGCGGATTTATCCTTAGATTATCGTCCGTGTGTGCCGGTCGCGGCTAGGATTATACCAGATCACGTGATCTGTCGCCGTCGCCTACGTGTGTAATACACGGATTGTTGGTCAGTGGTACAAGGGTGAAGCTGGAGCGAGTACGCTCTTTGATGAAAATTTAGAAGCTAAGGAGCAGGAGAAAAAAGAAAAAATAGATAAAAATATAAATAAGTCTTAGTAATGTGATGTAGAGTCAAACCAAGCCCTTTCCGTCGAAGTAAAATAGATTTCAATGTATTAAACACATACAATATTTAGCTAAGGGATACGCTGGTAAAAGAAAGTGAAGAATAACTGTTTATTGTTTTTTTATTAAAATAAAACCCTATACATGCCAAAAATCACAAACGTTTTTTTTTTATAAGTCACGATAAAAAAGGAACAAAATTATTGGTTGTTTCTCTAAACCAATCGTCAGCAAATATCTCTTACTTCAACTTACTTTTTTGACTCTTCTTGCCTCTTATAACTTGGACATCTTCAAAATCTATATAATTATAGTGCGTCCCTTGTTAGAATTAATCTCGGTCGGGTTTGCGACATCTGTATTCGACAATTATGTTCATGTGAGACCAATAAAGGTGTGTTTGCTCTTTCTCTCTCAACCAATTAGAGCGAGATAGAACGAGGGCTCTAGTTCTACGTGTGGATTCGCAAGAGGAATTTGTTTATCAGTTTTGTGTTTGTGTTAAACGTTTATTAATGAGTAACCTTTTGGTATTAATAGCCAACAATTAAGTATTTTGATTTGGCAATGTTTGTTAGATATTTCGGTATGGTAATTACTTGTTACAAAACTATGGAATTCAAATTAATCTGTTGTTTAAGTTTTAGAATTGATACATTTTTGTGATACCTGGAAGATAGATGTTGTTGTGAGGTGTTTAATAGAATAGATAAATTACACCCAGAAACAGAAAAAAAATTATCGTGCACAACACACAAACATTTGTCCTGGGTGGAGATCGAACCCACGACCTCCAGTATAGCAGTTAGGGTCACTAACCACTAGACCAACAGGGCAGTCAGTCTATTAGATCAAATAATAATCTCTCACAAATATTTCCGCACTACTTTACTGCCTTAATATGGATAAGAGAGTCTTGTCTTGCACCAGATTGTTCGTCAAAATGCAGTATACTATCCACATTCCTGCTAGCATCCATTTACTAAGCTTGTCTCCGTATCACAGATACCGACAAAACACATTATATCTACCGTATAAACAATACAATGGCTAAGTTAAGAGCCGACAGGGGTGCCAGGTCCCAGTGTAAGCGGTGCTCTTGGTGAAATAAGATTTTTTGAATAAATCGTTCCACTTAGCCTGGCCTGAGCCCTCAGTCATCAGACTTAACTGATTCTTAATTATTATATTTTGCGTTATGTTACCTTTTTTTGGCACTAGTCACATACCTACATGTCACTCCCATTCGATTCCCATTAATTTGGATGTGATATTATCATTAAAAAAAACCTTTTTCAGACAAATTAAAGGACCAATAAGAGACTAAAAGATATTATCTTTTCAACATTTGAATAAATGTAATTTAACCAAGCAAACTTTAAGCTACAACAGCGGCAATACCGCCCTTGTTTTTTACTATCAATTAACTCTACTTATTTTGCAAGAGTTGCATAAAATACAGTATATCTACAATAAATCAGAAAGTTTTCAAGCTCATATTTACCAAACATACGACCGCACTACATAACACCACCTAAAACTCACTCAACTATACTCAAATACGAATACATCACCCGCTAGCACAGAACCCACACCCTCTTACACTAAGAAGCCCAATTAATCAGTAGACAGGCTAATGAGCAAATATTTCATTGTCCGGCTCCCAGCGACACGACTTGAGGGCTGACGACTACTCAGACTTATAAATCTTTGTAAATATAATACATATTTTAGGTAATATTTATACACAATTGTGTATATAGACGAAAAACATTGTAAAGGTAACATGTTGGTGCGGAAAGTTTCAAGTAAGAGAAAACACAAAAGTCAGCTATATGAATCAGTTGATGTGTTTTGTTTAGTAATTTTCTACTGGTTATTATTTAGTTATGCGTTTACATAACAGCCCTGATAATAAACGGAATAGTTTTATTGATCCTACACAAAAATAAGGTCTTATCATTCGTCGTAGTATTTTTAAATTCCACACAAAGCATGAAAATCATTTTTGGATGTATTCCTAAAAATAACTACCTTTTTCTGGACTTAGTAAATTGAAGTCGATCAATTTAATTATTTAGAAATTTAGCAACAAAACATTTCCAATAACTCAATCACAAATACAACTAACACACAAACACGAACACATTTCAAATCCAAGTCAATTTTCTCCGTGAATGCCTTAGTTAAATCAAAGGTTCTAACATTAAATCCTACAGAAACTATTAAAATAAGCCCGCATTGAATCGTCCGTCGTGGCCAGAGCGGCATTAATAATTCCTTTAGACGCACATACGACAATCGCAGCTCATATTATTGGCGTCTGTGTTGGACAACCCTGGATGTCTTGAGACGATAGATTAGTCCGGGAGTCGGGGACTCATATTTGAATTTTAAGTTGTAAAGGAATTTATAATTATGGGTGAGGAGGATTTTCTTTGTAAATATTAGGTAGGTTCTAGCTCGTTGTAATAGTTCTTAAAAGGTTATATCGATTGATTATCAAAGTTAATTTGTTAGTATTTTTTTTTGTGACTTATCTATACATACTTTTTATTTAAAGTTAATAACAAAATACTCTAAAACAGATGCCACTGAGCATCAAACGAGAGGCCCTGACCACTGAATACTTATATTTACATTTTGTTAAAGATAATAAATATATTTTTTCATTTTTCAAGACTAATAAAGGGTTTTGCTTTTTTTTAAAGCAGATGGATAAGTTGTAAAAAGCGCAGGCTTTGACATCTTTTTTACTTATAATCGTCCTTTAATACTATTACGTGAAAATTCTAAATAGCTTTACGCTGTAACAAAAATTTAGTAAAAATGTACATCAACTTTAATTGACTTAAATCGGATGACGGTAACATCCAAAGCTCAAGCTCCTATACTAAAAGGGTTGTCTTAATCGAAACATGTCGCCGGCAATGAGGGATATTCACGGCATATGCCTCACGAGGCAGAGGCACGAGGCCCGTCACACTCGTAATAACCAGAGTCGAGGCAGACAAAACATTCTCTCCTACGTGCTGATTGGAAGAGGTATTCGCGCGATTTGATTGACAAGTTTTGATACTTGATTGAGTGCTAAAATGTAAGATGCCTGTGTGGCTAGTGCTTCTGTGTGTGATATATTTTATTGTTACTGTTACTACCTGGATGGTGCGAAGGGTTGTTGCTTATCATATCGGTAAGGTGATGTTATAGGGAAATTACAGTCAAATAATAGCAATCAAGGGTGATAAAATCCACACAATATGATTATTTATTTAATTATACGAAATTTGCTCATTGAGTATGTATGTTTTAGTATACTGATACCTGCAGCTACAAAGTGCACATAAATATAAAAATATGACAGTATATCGATATTGTCACCTATTATTTGAATATTTAGCACTTAGTAATTGCTTTTTAAATAAACTCTTAAAAAGCAATTACTAAGTGCAATCATCATCATCTTTCTGCCCCTATCCAATTTAATTTGGGGTCGACGTAACACATTATTCTTCTTCCATTCTCTCCTATCACACCACACTATTCTCCTTCATCAAAATAAATCCACCAAAAACAAAAACCCACCACCAAGTACCAACTCATACCAATCTGACTACAATAATGACCACCTCTAGGGAGAGGTACAAATCTACATATTGGGGTGTGGGCATTTCTTGCAGCCGTCTGAGATATGTGTCTTAGTTCCCCGTGTCCAGACCGGGGTGGCTGCAGGGAAGGACTTGGGATAATGTTTTGATTTTAATTTAATATGTAATTAATTTATTCTGTAAATGGAATTTGGAAGGAAAAAGAGTATTTTTTTATCAATGAACTAGTATACTACAAGTTTTTGTAGATTAATTGGTATTACTGATTTTAATTAAAAAATCTACCTTTTTTGTTGCTAAAGTGTGAAGTCAATAAATTTTAGAGGAATTTTAGATTTTTTTCCTTATATCAATGACAAGTATAGTAAGTAAAGAAAATAATATTTTATGTCGATTTAACACATCGGTCGCTCTATCGTTAACCATTGTGGGATTGTCACTAGTCTTAAAAGACTTCCCTGCAGTTGATCATTAGTTAGAAAACAAAACAACTATTTTAATGATAAATATTGTCATTGTACAATTATGTATTCCAACTTACACATTACATACACATTTCTAGAAGAAATCTCTTCCAGTAGACCTACAAAAGGAGAGATAAATTAAAAACACAGACGGGTGTACAATTAAACAGTAAAAAAAACTAGACAAATGCTATTTATATATAAGTATCAATAATTACAATTCACTATCCAAAAAACAACAACCTCCCAAATCCGTCCCCCAACATAAATGTTTAAGGTATGCAGATGCGGTACCAGTGTGATAAGTTAATTCCTACTGGCGATCCCTTACCCGTATCAAAATTATAATAGAGCAGGAATACCCCGCAATATGTGGCCCGTCCTTGCTTATTGAAAACTTAATGGCCTTCTAAGATATTGCTAAGTTATGTTAGGACGATTGCTCGGTACCATGTGTGTTTCTTGGAGTTTCAATTGTTATTTCGGTATAATGTTTGGAAATTATTTGGGTGGATGTCTTTTGGGTGGAAAATTTTAGTTTTGGAATGAATATTAAGGAAGATATTCGGAAATCGGGTTAACAGAAAAATATGTGTGATTTGGATTTGGTTGATGTTAAAATACTATATTTTTTGTTGAAGGAGTGTATGTTTTATAATGGCTATGGTATGGCTACAATTCATTCTACACCTTTAAAACAATGTAATAGGTTCAACTTGTGTGCTTTGCAACAATGTAATAAACTGGTTATCACGTTCACCGAGACCTAGAATAAGCGAAGCTGTTAAGTGACATTTAAATAAATAAAATTTTACGTTATTGAAAAAAACATTTCAATTAATTTACTTAAAAACAACTCACATAACGAATTTCAGTATATTTATATCTACAAATCAATGCTATGAAATAAGTTGATGATGATGATTCGTCTCATGGTACTTATTTCATCATTCAAAGAGTTTCTTGCCGGTTCTTCTCTATAAGCACAACTAGAGTCAGTAACGATTTGAAAGTGCCTGAAAAAGCCTACTCGAAATAAAAACTATTTGATTTTATTTGCTTTTAGTGTCCAAACCACACAAACATTTAACATATTAAATAGGCGTTATGGCAGTACGGTCAAGCGTTGCATAATGAGACAAGTATGAAGGCGGAAGTGTGCCAGATGTTCACACGTTGCTGCGCTGTATGGACATCATTCTACGCCCTTTGTGCCGTAAATATGGTCTTAGGTTCAACTTAGGGATAGACTTTAGTGTGAAGATAGATTTGGCACTTACATATAATTACGCGACATTACAAAGTAATATTTTTTCAATTGTGCTGTAGAGACGGTGTAGAGCGGCGTCTCTCTTCCACAATTGTAGTAATATTCCCTATAGATGTGGTGTTAGGCAGTCAGATGCTGTCTGTCTAAATCAAAATAATAATGACCTACGTATCGATTTGATTCAAGGTACGCGATACGTTTGGGAAGTTTAAAAGATTGCAAGAAATGTTAATAAAATTACTCTATATTGAAACCGAAACCCGTATCTAAATCTCATTTAAAATTATGTAGTTTTAATAGTTTCAACTTACAATACTATTGAACTAAGTATTCTGCAACAATTTCGACTCCACTTCATGCATTTTGATGTCTGCTGACAATAAAAAACTAAATTCTAATAATTGCTTCTGAAATGTAGAGTTACAAAGCGCAGAGAATATTAAAATCTCCAGCCTCTTACCACTAAGCCCTCACCACATGTCATAGATAGGCCAGCACCGTAGGCGTCGCGTGGGTGCACGAAAGTTCCACACTTATTACTAGCGCTGCAATGGCGAATCAACGCCAAACCAATCTTACCTGACCCCCAAACCCTCAAGCCAAAACTCCATAAACAGGCCACAAGTCCTGGTTACCTGCCTGATTCAATCAGATACGGTTTCCGTAACGTTTGCCAGATTAATGATGATATAGGGATGTGTGCTTTCTAAAGTTCCTGTTGTTATTTGCATATTGATTTAAAGATTCTTAATGTCCTCAGTATATTTAGTTGGATGGTTTTTGTATGGAAATGTGTCCTGTACTCGGTTATACTTCATGTCCCTTTCTTAGTTATAGGACATAGCAGATTATGTATTAAGTAGGACACAAGTAATGATATCACCTGAGAAAATTAATATGAAGAAACGCAAGGGATATGAGGCATACAAATTTTTAATACCTAGAATGAAACTTCCAGTTTTTATGGATGAAAATATATGGCCGGAAGGTGTGTCTTTCCGGCAATTTATTGAATTTAAAAAAAAACCAGAATGGATAAGCATGTAAAGCTAATAAGTTTTAATTGTAAAAGTGTTACGACTTCAGTTGATTGTATCAGACGACTGTGCGCCACTGCGGACATTATCGCACTGCAGGAGACGTGGTTGTTGCCGCATGATCTGGCATTTTTAGGAAACATTCACAACGACTTTGCATTCACTGGTAACTCAGCAGTGGATACGGCAGCAGGTGTACTTCGTGGTCGACCCTATGGAGGTGTAGCACTTCTGTGGCGGAAGAGCCTGTTCTCGATGGTTAGTGTTATAAAGTGCAGTAGTGTTCGTATCGCGGCAATTAAAGTGAGTTTGTGCGACAGAGATATGTTAGTATTTTCGGTTTATATGCCTACCAACTCCAGTGACAATCTCGCCGAGTTTACTGACTGTTTGAGTGAAATCGCAGCTATAATTGACAGCAATGGTATAGAAACTGTGTTTATGTTAGGTGACTATAATGCACACACTGGCGAGCTATTCCATAGTGAATTACTTAAGATCTGTGAGGAACAACAATGGTTATGTGCTGATATTGAGTGTTTGCCGAGTGACTCATATACTTTTGTGAGTGACGCGCACGGGTGTAGGCGCTGGCTTGACCACTGTGTTACGACAGAGGCCGCGCAACAGACACTTGTTAATGTGAAGGTACTGTACGATATATATTGGTCGGATCATATGCCCATAGAGGTAGAATGTAATCTAAATTTAATTACACCTAATATAGTATTATCTAAACCTAATTGTAATAACATTGTTTGGGGGCAACGTGACTCGACTCAGATACGTATGTATGAGGAAATGTGTAACGAGGGTTTACGGGAAATAGATTTTCCGCATGTATTTAGTCACTGTGCAGACATTCACTGTAGGAATGTGAACCATAATATTGTTTTAGATGACCTATACAATAACATAATATGTATTCTCCAACAGTCTGCTGAGTGTAGTGCAGAGGCAAACAAGCCTCGAACGTATAAACCTGTGCCAGGGTGGAATAAATATGTAAAAATAGCTTACGAGGAGGCTCGCTTGGCTTTTCAAGGCTGGCAGTTATGTGGTAAACCAGATACAGGTATGGAATATAATAAAATGCGTGATACGCGGAGACATTTCAAAAGTAGATTAAAATGGTGTTGTAATAATGAAAAACAAGTTAAACTAAATTTAATAGCTGAAAATCATAAATCTAAGGACTTTGTAAATTTTTGGAAAAACTCAAATAAACTGAATCCTAGATCGAGCCTCCCCATAAGTGTTGGTGGTAAACATGATCCCACACAAATTGCAAATATGTTTGTAGACCAATTTAAAATGAAGCCCTTGGCAAATTCCTCTGCGGGTTATGTGACGCAGGAAGTGAATGGCGCGAATGTGAGCATGTCGCGGGGACTGAATTTATCTACTAAAGATGTCAAGAAAGTGATAAAAAATATGGTTAGAGGCAAGTCCCCGGGACATGATCACCTTAGTGTCGAGCACCTTAGGTATGCAGGGATACATCTGCCAAGAGTATTATCGATGTTTTTTAGACTGTGTATGAGTCATTCTTATCTGCCCAGTGCACTTATGCGGACTATAGTTGTACCAGTAATTAAAAATAAAACTGGTGATGCTGCTGATCCCAGTAATTACAGACCAATATCCCTGGCAACGATTATAGCGAAGGTGCTGGACAGTCTGCTGGATACATACATGGCACCCAGGATTGACTTGCATGATGCTCAGTTTGGGTTCAGGCCTGGGCTGTCGACAGAAAGTGCCATTATGTGTTTAAAGCGGACTGTCCGGTATTATACGGATAGGAAAACACCTGTTAACGCGTGCTTCCTAGATCTGTCCAGGGCGTTCGACCTTGTGCCTTATGACCAGCTGTGGGATAAGTTAAGAAAGGAGAAAAATGTAGATTTTGAGGTCACGTCATTGCTAAGATTCTGGTATGAGAACCAAACAAACAATGTTAGATGGGCAGGGACTATGTCCGAGGAATATAAATTGGAATGTGGGGTGAGGCAGGGGGGAATCACCTCCCCTCGCCTTTTTAATTTATATATAAACCAACTGATTGTTGAGCTCAGCAATACTGGTGTCGGCTGTCATATTGATGGAGTTGCTATGAACAACATCAGTTATGCGGACGATATGGTCTTGCTGAGCCCATCAATCAGGGCATTAAGACGTTTGCTGAATGTCTGTGAGAACTATGCGGTGACTCATGGGCTTAGGTATAATGGCACTAAGAGTGAGTTACTTGTTTTCAATGGTAGTGCCAGAAGATACCTTAATGTGCCATGTATCTCATTAGCAGGTACACCCTTGAAGCAAGTCACAAAATTTAAATATCTGGGCCACTGGGTCACTGAAGACCTGTGTGATGATCTCGATATAGAGAGAGAGCGCAGGGCGCTGTCTGTTCGAAGTAATATGCTGACCCGTAGGTTTGCACGGTGTTCTTGCGACGTCAAAATGACGCTATTTCGAGCATATTGTCAGACTTTTTACACCTGCAACCTTTGGGTCAAGTATACGCAGAAGGCATACAGCGCCCTGCGTGTACAATATAACAATGCCTTCAGGATGCTCGTGGGGCTGCCGCGTTATTGTAGCGCTTCAGGCATGTTTGCCGATGCAAGAGTGGATGATTTCTATGCCATAATTAGAAAAAGATGTGCTTCTCTATGGCACAGAACGTCTATAAGCACTCACAGCATGTTGAGGGCATTGAGTGACCGGTGGGACTGTCCGATGCTTGGTCGATGGGTGAGACTGCACACACAGGTCGCATCTTGACGGCTCATTTCTCTGTCTCTTTTTAATTATTTTGTTATTTTTAATTATTTATTTGTAATTAATGAATTTTTGATTATGTTATTTGAAATTATTTATTAGACATTAATGAATTTTTTATTATGTTATTTGTGATTGTTTCTATTTGTAATTGCTTGTGTCACTAACCGAATGCTTATGGACTTCAATGTCTGCAAATAAATGATTATTATTATAGTCTTGGTTCGTAAAGTGTGCCTGGGAAAATAAATAATTGAAGGTAAAAAACTATTCTGATTATTCCTGCGATTAAAAATGCAGCCAACATTTTAGAATGCCTTATTATGATTTTCTTTTTTTAATCCAACTGCCAATCAGTTTTCAAATTCAAAATAAGAAAAACAACATTCGAAATTGGCATAAAACATAAGTTCCAAACTCAAAACTTAATCAATTCAAAACTACATTGTAACATAAGTGGGTTGCCCCCACCGCCCGGGGTCTAGGGGATCCGGGATCTCGGTAACTTGGTGGCACATGTGTGCCTAATATCCTTACATTTGTCAGTCTGTAATTGCGAAGTGATTCTACTTTCCACTGTCCCTTACTTAAATCTTAATGTTAGTTCGGTCTATAGTTTTGATAAGGTCTCGCTTCCAGTTGTTAAGTGATGCTTCAGATATGCTACTACTTTTTATTTGTTAGTCACGATTTGAATTTAAGTAGGTATCTACATAGGCTGACTTTTTTTCTCTATCTGACCAATAAGCTTTAAAGAAGATACCAAAAATAAATGATCTGTATCCCTGTTACAAAACTGAAAGAATATTATTCGATTATTTACAAAATTTGCTTATCGTATGGGTAATTTACAACTTAGTTTCAGAATTTAAATCGCTCCTAGGCCTACTAAATAATATAACTTAGCTTGTAATACGTCACAAGGCTTACAAACACATCTGCGTTCCAGAGTAAGTGTATGGAGTTTCTTGAGGAATGAAGATTAAGACCATACCTACTTTGTTATGAGGTAGTTTACTCGCTTAAGAATGATCTAATAAACCCAAAAAAAAGTCATCTAATGATTTCAGGCTGTTTCTATTGAAACCAAATAGTATCAAAATCAAAAAAAATGTCGCAAAGCGGATTAACGGTATAGATCTCAAGGCATCTAAACCAAATGGAGGTAAAAAAAATGTCAGTAAAAACGTTATCCATCAAATAGTACCGCCACAACGCCCAATACTGTTCATCCAATTCATTAGCTTACAAAAAACACCAGCCGCACAAAATTTTACTTACATTCACACTAAATAAAAACAAAATAAACCGCAACCGATTAAACAAATACGTTCACAAAAACGCTGACTGCATAGAGCGTTGCAACGGCCGCCATTTTAAAATGGCGGTCTGTCAGTCGTCAGCAGTTTTTTGCGATTGCCGAACGTACATATATTTTGTTTACGTAATCGGTTGAGCGTTCTTTTTGTTTATTCTATATTTGAATGGTAGATTGTTTTCCCGCTTGTGTGTAATTTGGCGCGGTTGAGTGTTTGCTCAACATTAATGGTTTGTACGTATTCCTATATCTACTCCGTACAGATATATGCAGCTTGTGCGACGTTTGAATGAAATAAAAAAATGAAAGTTAAGATTAAAATCGAAGTAAAATAACTTTCTGACGATTATAACTATTCTTAACATGCTCTACCAAATAAAACACTTTTCCAAAAAGTAACCTAAAAGAATAAAAACCAAATTTCATTACAAGCCTTCAGGATTCAGCCAAACGAATAAAACATAAACATCTACTCCAATTGCTTGTCTATTCAACGCTCCATAATCGTCATTTTAAATATCGAAAAAAGAATAATTTGCATCAATTCACCTTCCACATAAAAATGTATTATTAATTTCTTCTTAATTGAACACGAAGAAAGAAAATTGAATTTTTCATAACCAAAATATTAACATAAATTGATGGTTAACAACTCTTTCACAAACGAACCGCTTGAATGACTGTTCACTGAGTCGTGGTTGAAAAGGGTAGCCGTGTCCTTCTGGCATTGATAAAATAACTTTGTTTATATTTTTATAATTTCTATAACATTTTCTTGAATAAATTGCGTCATGGCCTGACGTAATGAGGCAACGTAAGCTAGGATGAAATAATGTTTGTGAGGCAAATGTTGAGTGACGTAATTATGTTGTGCTGGACTTGTATTGAATGAAAATGAAGGAGGAAGGAATAATAATGTTGTATAGCTTCATAGAGCGCACGGATTTTCTTTGAGCTTTTATTGCATTTTTTTCTCTATTAAAGCGTACAACTACAGACATTAGAAGCAATTTAGCTCGATATTTTCTTTTTTAATTTCACCATCAAGGTTTTACGGTTAATTTAGGCCTCTTTTTTGCTTTCAAACATACATCAGAGCTAAACCATAAACACGATACCGAACTCCGAAACAATCAGAAACTTTTTAATTGCACCCAATTTGCGACCAATCGAAAAAGCTTATTGTATTACGAATTTCGAATCGAATGCATTTACCGAAGTTTTGTTCGTGCAAGTTCGCGTCGCTCCGTGTAAATTCGATACTCAAAATAATGTACACTTTGAATTTGGAGTGCACACGGCCACAATTTTTAATTGCTGCCAGTTTTAAATTTTTAATTTCGAATAAAAGAATATTGATTGGTGAACCTTTTTTATTCTGAGTGTCACTCAAAGTTTTGCTTGATTTTTAATGAAAATGTGCTGTTATGAACCTGATTTTAATTTTGATTTGTATTTAAACCATTTTCTTTATAATTAAGCGTTTTTCGATTGCTATTTTGTTAATAATACTGCTTTCAAAAACATTGTTTACAAAATCAATCCCCTTGCCAAAAAAGCAATCTTTAAAAAAAAAACACATGCAACGTGATACTCCCTATCCTATCCTTAACTCCCTACAAAAAGTTCCCAACAAAAAGGTGGAAACAATCTATATATCTATTACACTGATTACATATTACGTTGATACCGTATTGTCAGGCGCGTGTACAGTAAGACAGAGATTATCGTTTCTCATAATTATATAGATTACGCTAAGCACGTGTTGCGAGCTTCGGTGGGGTTTAAAGGGAGAGGTGTTCGATAGCGATTGTTCGTTTAGTTCGCTAGTGATCAGATGAAAAATAGTTGTGAATTTATTGAAGATGAATAGTTTTAAAACGTAGTTGGAGATTAACATTTTAAGATGATTTGGTTTTTATTAAATAATATTACTTATGAAAAGGTAGAGTAATGTAGGTTAAGTATAAATTTTTGATACACCACACAGTGCGACAGATATCGTCGTAGTAATGTAAAGTTATTCCTGTCGGTTTCATTTGCATCATAAATGTTTTTGCATTTACGAATATTTATTCAAATTCACTTAAAAATATTTAAGTTAATATTCATGTCATTATTAATTCTTGGATTTTCCGATTATTTGCTCTCGACTAAATCTTTCGACAATCGCTTCTTCCCGTTAACCCCACACAGTAATACGCCGAGAAGTAAGAATGATACATTAGGGTACAATAGATTACAGACAACGTGTTATTGTGATCGACACATCGACTAGTAATGAAATAAATGATATTATGTCGTACCTACCTAACAGATTTGATGATGATATAATTATGGCGATTATAAAAAAAAAATGTAGTAGTAGGTAATATGTTACTACACTTAGCTACTCATATTTGTGAATAGAACGTTTCGACTGATATTAAAGGTAAATTTTTTGTCACCGAGACTTATGCTTGGTGGGGTGAAAATAAAAAAAAAACAAATAAAAAGCACTTACGTTCGAATTGAGAAACCTCGTCCTTTTTGAAGTCGGTTAAAAATAAAACTTTTTCAGTCTTCGGAAACCATCATAAGTCTTTGGTTTATCATATCCGGCCTTCTGACAGCCAGAAAACATACGATTTTGGGAAAAATAATGTTGATGCTTGCTGCAAACCTACACCTTAGTTATGGATTCCTGCTTCAAACCTACAATTTTGTTATATGGAGACTGTCACGCAATTCAAGCAATAACATAATAATATGTATACTCACCACTTTAACGTCATAACAATTTACTTCACTCCTACAAATAAATTCTTAACGCCCTGAACTCTACAAAAATTTCTTCACACAATACATTTAACATTTAACCTAATCTAAACCAATCAACGTAGAAAGTTATTGAAAACAACAACATAGTAGACAAAGTAATAAAATGATAAGTACTTACCGTTGTTATTATATTCGCAACAAGCAATTTACAGTAACAAAGGGGTATGGGGCGATACCGCTCCGTTACTCGCACGCATTTTTGATATGCCATACAATACCGCCGATATCTTTTATAATTGTAGATTGTTGGGTGCTAGATGTGGCTTAGGAATTAAATTAATAGTAATGTATTTATTCTATTGTGTTTTTGGACCTAGCATTTTTATATCTGCATTTTTTATGATGTAAACTTGTTCGACACTTTTTTTGCATAGGTATGAGATTTAATTTTACGATGCGTGTTTGTTAGGCTACTATTTGCTAGACTTATGAACAAAAAAGAATACAATTAACTTGTGTTTAGCGCATACATCTCCAGAATCACTTTTAGTAAACTTGTCAAGTATCTTTTTATCGAAATTAATAAATGTCAAGTCTTGTAGTCTGACCGAAACATACACTTTACTTTAAGTTTTATGACAGTCCGACCATACCGATATAGTCAATGATAATAGAATAGAGATGCCATTTTAAACTATGTATAACGTCGTGTCTCTTCCACAACTGCTGCAATTATTCCTTAAGAGTAAGGTGGTCAGTCCCCTGATCTATTTCTACCTACTTCAGAACTATTTGCGGTTTGCTAAAAATAAAAAAAAACAAAACAATTTCAATCACCTTCGAAATTGAATCAAGTCGTTTCTAGGAACAAAACAATGTTGAGCTATCGATTAATCTGTGGCCTTATATCATTAATAGGATCGACTCATTTGGGCATGACTGGCGAAACACAACGCATGTGGGGTCCGATACGTTACGGTATTATACTTTTTTATTCCCTTTTCTTTTCTTTTAAAGGTTAATTGTGTATGCTTTGAGGTCTCGCGCGCTTTTGTTTAGGTTTAAGATAGAATGCTAACGATGTTTTGAGTTGTGTTTTGTTTCGTCGGTGGTCGTTGTTAGAGAGTAGTACTTTCTTTTAGACTGGTAGATTGTTTGGAGTAAATGAAAAAGGTAAATGTAGGTCTTGTTAAGACTATTGTGCAAGGATTTTTTAATGTATCCCACACTATTTTTTACTGAATACTTTGCGTTTCAAGGAGTATGGAATAGTACTTGTGAATTATTGCAAAAAAAGTACTCGCCTAGTGCAAAATATATGATAGTATGTAACAAATGAAGAGGCAGACTTTTTACGGTTAATTTTCGGTAAAAAACATTCGTAAAAAATCAGTATCAACGAATCCATTAGTAAAATTACAACTATTAATAATGCAATAATACTCGTACGTGAAATGAACACTTACAACATCTGAGCACGAAAATAGTAGTATGATAATATGTTTAAAAATATAATCGACTAAAATCGATCAACAATAACACAACAACCATACATTACAGCACTATTCTGTTAGCAGGAAGACGCGCACGCGCACGTTCCCACGTGCCCCCTTTGTCGGCTCGCGACAAAGCATCGCCGACAACATGCCTCATCTACGAAACTAACTAACCCATTAGAAAACCAACCATAATGCTAAAACAATAAGGTATAAATCGACAATGAACACAACCGGAAAAATCAAACTCGAGAATCCATTTTCAAAAGTTGTAACCGTCATTACTGTCAGTTGAGTTCGAACCGTATTTCGAACGTTGGAAGTTTGACTTTTGTATCATTAATCCAAGATGGTGGCTTCAAAAAGTTTCGCCGTAAAGGCAGCGTTGACCCCTCATTTAAGGTAGGGCAATTGTTTATCAATATGCCTATGATTAATGTGTATGATGTGCCTTCGTGATCGCATCGCGGTCGGCTGGCGGCAATTAGCGGGGATCACGACCGACCAAATGATATGTGATGGCTAATGTTGCTAATTTGTTTGGGAGGTATGTTCAGGCGATAATTTGTTTATCGGATTGTAATATTGATAGGGTTTACTGATTATATGGTATTAGGTGTAATGGTTAGTGTGTGAACCCGGATAATTGCTGGCTTTCTAATGTTAATTAGAGTTTTTGATGTGTTAATAAATAAGTGAAAGCTAGATTGCACACTACCGAAATACTCGACAATAGTATTAGTACTTTGTTCTTATAAGAAGGAGTATAATAACACTATCTTTTTGAGTTTTATTTTATTTTATTAGTTCGAAGATTGTACCAGGTCATAGGTAAAGATGGTAGTGACTAGAGAAGTAATTTTATCACGATGTTAAAAAGCTGTATTTTATTCGTTGTAATAGTCAAAAAGAATGCCTTAAGTGCGATATCCTTTGTTCATGCACATAATTGTCTACCAAATAAGTGTAATACTATAGGTAAAAGTATATATGTAAATATGGCGATTTTTGACTTTTTGCAAACTGTTACTAACAATATGGATAAAGGGCTTCCAGTAATCGGTTTATTTATGGACATGACCAAAGCCTTCGACCATGTTAGACATGATATTCTACTTGATAAAATATATCGATATGGAATAAGAGGTAATGCTCATAATCTTATTAAATCATATCTATCTGGAAGAGAACAGATTACACACATTACGAAACTCTCTTTAAAAACAAAAACTGAAGAAATATATAGGTCTAAGTCTAGAAATGTTAAATATGGCGTGCCTCAAGGCAGTGTATTGGGACCCTTACTATTTCTGTTATACATTAATGACTTGCCAATAAACGTTAACGATAAGATAACACTTTTTGCTGATGACTGCTCGGTACTTTATACTGGAGCAAAATTAGAACCACTATCACCTTATATCAATAATTCACTGACATCTATTATAAACTGGTTAACATTAAATAATCTAAAATTAAATTTTGACAAGACTAAAATTGTAAATTTCAAACAGAGACCCAGCCCAATTTCAAATAATAGCAAATCTATAAATATTAATTACATGGGTATAAAAATTGAAGAAGATGTTAGTACGAAATTCTTGGGCCTTCATTTAGACCAAAAGTTGAATTGGAAACTACATATCGAGCATGTTTGCAAAAAAATCAGTCAGTTTTCATATGGACTCTATATGCTAAAAAATATCACAAATAGAGATACATTATTAACAGCTTACCATAGTTATGTTACTTCTACGCTACGGTATGGCATCATATTCTGGGGGAACTCTACGGAGTGGCTTCTTGTATTTAGAGCACAAAAAAGGTGCATTCGATGCATGTTCAATATTAAACCAAGACAGTCTTGCAGACCTTTCTTTATTGAACATGGTTTACTGACGATGCCTTGCTTATATATTTTTGAAACCGCGATGTTTATTAAAAAAAATCTTAATCTATTTGAACATAGACAAAGATCCCGACATTGTGACAAACTATCCATAGTAAAAAGCAAAACTACATTAATGCACAAAAGTATCTTTTGTGGGGCCCCTAACGTATATAACAAACTTCCAAAGGCTATTAGAAACACTAGCGATATTGATATTTTTAAAAAGAATCTTATATTATTGCTGAAAGAAAAATGTTATTACTCCATTCGGGAATATTTTGATGATAAATCCATATTATGACTGCACATTATTTGTCTCACTTACTCATTATAACTAACTAACTAACTAATGATGTAATCTTATACTTAATATTATATAATTTTTAACTTAATAATATAATTATTTTTGTAACAAATTTGCACACCTACAGGGTAAAATATGGCATTAAGGACATTATTTATGCAAATGTAACAGCAAAGTTGTACCCATATTTATGCAAATAAAATGATTTGATTTGATTTGATTTGATTTGATCTGATGAGCCACAATTGCCTACAAAACAAAAATACCAAAAACAAATTCCCATTTCCCATCGTATATATCAAACATTAAGTTCATAACTCTAATAAATATTCATAATCCCGCCACGACATCACGCTGTGGGCGTTAGGCCGTTTCGTCCTAATTCTAGTCAAATAATTTCCTTTAATACTTGGCTAAGTCAGCCGTTGTGCACAATGCCACAGTATGTCACAGGTAATGTGTGCACTGACAACGCTGTGCTGTCGCCATTTTGTATGTTGCTTAAATAGTTTTGATACTTCAGTTTGTTATTGGATATAAGAAAACAGTAGGTACTTAAGTTTATTATGTTAAAATACTAAGTTATTTAGTTGACATATAATTCCCAAAAAAGAACAGTTTCTTGTTTAAATAGTCACAAAGCTTGCCATTTTGTAAAGTAATATTATTGCAGATATTGAAGAGTGTTAGTGAACACGGCGCAGAGCGACGTCTCTCTCAGCTCGGCTTTTTTTACAAATGCAATTCTTTTACTCGAAGAAGTCAAAGTAGACGCCTTCGGTAATATTAAAAATGACATTATCTGTTAAACAAACTATCATTAGTCATTCTTACATTCTAAACGCAAAGAACATGCGAATGCTGTGTTCTCCTTTAATTGAGGAGGCACACCCCAAATATACACCGTCCTCTTTTGTCTAAGAATATAATATTATCTTTTGTATTCTTTGTTGGAGATAAAAATCATATGACGTAGCAAATATTAGTTGAAATTGTTAAACTGTATACTATTTAAGTACTTAGATTTATCACAAACTTATTCCTATCCAAAATAAATCCCAATTCCCCAACGATCAAAACTCTAAACCCCCCTACATATACACTCATAGTTTCGGCGACACTAGTTCTGTAACGGCGTCGTTTATCCAATATACGAGAGTCGCGATCAGACGCAACGTGTACCATTACACACTAATGCATCGTGTGTTTAATTCACTTATATTGCGTTTTGCTAAGCCCGAGCATAGATACCGGGATTACTATTGCTATTAAGTGATAGATATTGCTCATACATCTACTTTCTCTTGTGAGTTATTGCAGAGTGCTTTGAGAGTATTAAATATAAATGTTGTTGTTTTTCTGGTTGAGAAAAGATGGAGGGTTTTTCTAAGGAATGGTATGAATGAAAAAGAGCTTAATGATACTATGACGTCTGGTAGGGGAGAATGGAAGAAAGAAACGTGTAGCGACGACCCGAAGGAAAATGGGATATGGGCAGGAAGATGATGATGACGATGGTGAAATTTCATTTTATTTCTTCAGCTTCTTTGTATTCTTCTGCAAAGTAAGGACCTTCTACATGTGGTAGTATCACTTTTACTATACAACAATCCCTATAGAAATTCCAGCTTCTAGAATTTTCTTTATTTTCTTGAACACCTACGTGTTCTCTTCTTTTGGCACATATAGAAAAGTATACAAAAAATTGTGCCATTTTGAAGTCAAAAAATCCCGTAATTTTTTTTTATAACACTGTGTTACATTTCCATGGCAACGACTTCAGACTAAATACCAACACCGGATCAACAATACCAATTTTTTATTGAAGATAACGAGTAGTAGTGATTATCGTAAACATTCAGCATGCACACACACATGCACAATTTACACGTAATTTGAGCTTTTATGTTCACAGCCTTTGTGCTTTCTGCACGCCTGGTAATGGGTAAGTATTCATGATTTAAAGTTTTATTTTATTATAATGATGTTACTTTACTTAAATATTATTTACCGATTCTTTATCCTTTTGAATTTTAAGACTAATTTCTTCCAGCCTTAATTATTTATCTCCAGGTTTGGTTGAAAAAAATTAGATGCTCGAAATATGCTAATATATGAATCCTCTACTAACAGTAGCGGTTAATATTATTACAATTTCTAAAAAATTAAACAAACTTCCGTCCACAAGAAGACCCCTTTTCTCCAAGAAACTTTCTCCAACATCACCTACATTCGCGATCGCGTTACACAACTTGTGCTTGTACTCCTGAGGCATAGCGTGAAGTAAACACGTCACCGCGACAGGTCCGCGCCGGGACACGAACCCGCGACACGTACAGATACTACCGTATCGGGTTACTGATTTAGTGCGCTGTGTCGTCACAACGCGGCGGGTACGGTGGTGCTCAGTGGTGAGAGCAGCGGTAAGCGAGTTTTGACCTCCTCCGATTGGTGAACTATCAGAAAAGTATACGAACTATAACTATACGAACTATACGAACACAGAAGGTGGTTTACAACATTATCATGATTTTATCGGTCATTATATTTGGCGCTACGGTACTGAACATAGTTGAATTCATCCCCGAACCTTCCCTTCAGTGTACCGTGTGCTCTCTTGCCATTTAGATATCATTTTCAGCAGCTGATTGAACGTGTACAGTTCCACTTATGTTGCAGCAGAACTACTTTTGACACTTTATCAAAGCACCCGCTTCTCTTACCACTATAACACGACCCTTACACACAAAGGGGCTTGTAGGAAACAAGATTAAACGTTGTATGTGATAGTTTATTCAGAACTTTATTTTCTGCACTATTTTGTATCACTTCACGATTTAACGTGAATTTTTATGTTCACTTTAAGTTGTGTTTAAATAAAGACGGTTAGGGCTTATAGTGATGTCGGCTCGCTATAAATTTTGCTGTTCGAGCAAACGTGTGTGGACAATGTTGTTGGTGTTTTTTTTAGTTTTTAGATTTCTTTTGTTGAGAATATGTTGCGCTTTAGTGCTGGAGTTTTTTAGGCTGATGTTTCCCATGATACGATGGGATCGACTTTCAATCTCAAAGTATTCAACTCATTACTGTAGTTCACATGGAGTGACTACTAACTTAACTATCACGATTACATTTTATTGGATTTTAGTAGCCCTCAGTAAGATTTTACCACATTTAAAATTAATGTGACTTATAACAATGTAAATTTTGAATGTTCACTTATCGTGTCATCTAAGACATGCTAGGTGTACGGGTTGCGGCGAATGTGGTTCGCCCGTGCAGCACCAAGCACAAATCTGAAATTTGACATTTTTTTTAGAAGCATGTAGGTATACATGTTCTTCATAGTAATCATAATGAGATCCATCGGAATACTAGTGCTATCAAACAAAACATTTTTAGTATGCAAATTAACACCAAAATCTTTCAAAAGTTGACCTCTATCCAAATTTAAGAGCACCTAGAACATCAATACTTTTCCAAAACCTATAACAGCACAAAGAACTAATTCTAAATTAATGACTTGTAGAACTAATTATAGATTGCTCGTTAAATAAAGGGTGACTTTTAAACTTAAACCTTAGTAAAACGAAATTGCTGAAAGAAGTTTTGAACAAGGCTTTTTTAAACTATAGTACAAAGTAACAACATCGATAATCAACAATCATCGCTTTTTGTACAATTTTTTCTCCGTCATGAGCTAGGAAATAGTACCTAACAATTTTTTTTTTAATAGCCTACACAAGATCCCACTGCTGGGCAAAGGCCTCCCCTTTCTCTTTCCAAAAATTAAGTATTCAAAAACTTTGACTTTCAAAGATGTAACGTGTCATTCGTAAAAGCATACAGCACATTGTATTAAACCGACACTCAAAAAATTTCTCCGCAACATTTCAACAGGCACCAAATATTGCATTACCTAACCTAATGCAATACCCAGGCTTCGCCTCCACGTATTCAGAACAGGCAATAAAGCCGTGTGGTGTCCGATTTGATAAGATTATCCTACACATAAATTTGTCAGCGATCTGTCTTGCGTACACGCCGCGTATTCTATCGCACAGATATGTATGAGCAATGTGTCCTAACTGTAGATCGATTTTGTAACTTACAAGTTTATTTGTCTGGTTTTGTGTTGGTTGCTTTTTTCTTGTTAGGTTTCTTTTTCAGTCGGTTGGATTTCGAATTTGTTAGGTTGGTCGTTGAAACTTTTTGGTGGTATTTCTGGTTTGGAATTCGGTGAAAATGAATAATCGATGATGTTATTGCAATGTTTGTACTTTATTTACAGTGCTCACTAAAGTTCAATGTATTTTGTGCTTACTTAATAATAACAGTTCTGAATACGTGTCAAATATTAAGAACAGAGTTAAGATTAGGTAAGTCTCTTAAAAAGCGAAATTATTAAAATTTGTGGACAGTATTTTTGCATTCCACAAATTCAAAAATAAATTTCCTAATTCATATAGGTAGCACTAAGTCTTCGACCATACCTAAATTAATATTGATCGATAAAACTAATAAATTTTAACATAATTGCTCACATCTCAAAGTATAGCGTCACATAGACGTTTAACTATTTCTGAGACCACTGTCAAAGTCTATCAGCTACCTATACACTAAACCTTCATCACATCGAACCTTCAACCGTAAAACAAAATACACCATATTATTTTACATTCTCAAACAAAAGCGGGAAAAGCAAAACAAAGTAAATATCTGTTGCGGTTGTAAGTCAGAGTTGCGCCACGGTAACGGCGCGTGCACATGAGTTAGTACTGCATTAGCGTCCGAGATACGATATCTTAACGCCTTGCCTACGGGCGCAGTGCAGGCGAGGGGCAGTAGGCAAAATGGGCCATTGGAAAGACAAAATCAAGATTTAAATCTTCCTTTTCATCAAGACATAATTGGACCAATTTATTGATTTACTTCTTCCAAAAAAATCGTGCCAAAATCATACCTGACGTCCCTATCCTATTCCTATCTGACGTCATTTCGCAAGTAACACTCTTTACAAACATATCATCTTTCAAGCAATCCATCCATTGTTTCTTTGGTCGTCCTCTCCTCCTATATCCATCCACATTCATGTCCAGCACATACTCTAACTTCTTCATAGGTAACAAATGACTAATCTTATTCATAGCCGTTGCAAACGGAGCAAGACTAAAATACTACACAGGTAAATTACTACACATCATACTAAACAATCAAGGATCACCTTCTTGTACGGTATTCCTTACAGTTATAGACAATTAGTAGTTACTGGACAGCTGATAAATAGGCGAATAAATATATTCATATACTATACTCGTACCTGTATATTTCTTGTAGGTCCTTCTTTCCATTATCATCAAGCTAAAACAATGTTAAAATTGTGCCTATCAGTAGAAGTATTATAAATGCAATCTGTATTCGATACGAGTCGAGCACGTCTTTTTGGAATCATTTTGTAAGTCTTTAAGAGAAAATCATTCTTAATTTGACATCTCCTTTACTGCAACTAGACTGTTAAACTTGCTATTCGACATCCAAAAATCGCACACACCTAAACTACTGCAAAAAACTTTCTCCCGGCCAAAGCACTTGGCAGAAATAGTTGTAACACTCAAAACATAACATAAACATTGTGAGTTCATGTGATAAATACCGGTTATGGTGAACAGTGATTATGTTTCAGATCTAGTTACCTTATTTATTGCTAAAACGATAACCCTGATTTGTATATGATTGGTCAGCGAGTGATATATATGGTATTTGTAATGTATTGCCTAGATTTGGGTGTGTTTTATACACTGACCGATAGTGGTTGATACCTACTTCGATTTACATATCGGTGGCGGAGTGTTTTGTTAAATAAATTTATAATATAACAGCTATAGTTTTGGTAGCTGCAATTTACGTAAATGTGGCTATGATTGAGATGATTATTCATCCCTAAGTTATTTTAGTTAAAACTTGGTGTAAAGTGTCAAAAATGTAAAGACAACCAACTTTCTATGAAATATAAAAACTTTCTAATTAAGAAACACAATTTGTAAGCATCAGTTTTTACATAACTCTCGCGTAGAAACCATAATTAAAAACATATTTTCATCAACACAGTTCCACAAAAACATTAAGGAAAATCCCACACACAATACTGAAAAAATCTCCACTCTTTTCATTCCATTCACAATTTTTCCACACATAATTCTAGACGGGGCTATTACGCACGACGTAGTCATAATGTCTGTAATGGGTGGGTAATAGCCCCTTTACGCCACTCCAGGTGTAACGTATGCATGAATACCCTCTTAAAAACAGGCGCTAGTGTGAAAAATAGAGTCTAGATTTTATTCAGAACAAGCTGCCGGAAGATTTTCACATTTTCGTGTCGAATTTGTCGAATTGGTGAAGAAAATTAAGCTTATGGGATTTTTGAGCCTGTTTTTTTCGAATATTTCTTCTGTATCTGAAGGAGGAAGGCAAACTACCAATGTGGTTTTGTAGGTTTGGCTTTGAAGTCAAGGAAAAGGTTTTAAAAGCTTAGTTATAGAGTTGTGTAGTTCTTCAAGTTTAATACTGCCATTTAGTTGATAACAATCCCGACCGATTAGTGTCGCTTTTATCTCGAATAAATAATCGAACATCATTCTTATACCGAACAATTTACAAAAAAGTTTCTATATCGAAATTCAAAATACGTAGTACGAAAGCACGCCAACAGTTTGTTCCTAGTTTCATATACAAAATAAGTTATCCTAAGCATAAATATCGGGACAAGCATTACGACATTACGAGATTGTGTATCGGTACTGTAGTGAGAACTGCGCCTTAATCTAGCACTCTTCCTACGCAGGGTATAATACTAAATTGAAACGAGCTACCACACTGTTCTGATCATAGGAACGCAGTTAACATCGTATATTAATGATAGTAAATATAATATGGAAGTGTTTTTGATTGTTGGTGTGTTTGTTCAGTTCAGGTTTAGACACATTTTGGAATAAAGTTAAAAAAACACTAGAGACGAAAGACGCCAAAAAAGTTTTGGTTAGGTTAGGTTAGGTGTTTTTTTTTGGGTTGGAGACAGTAAGAGTGTGGAAATCCTCATGGACACCCACACGGCCCCTCGAAAGAGGCAGTCTGGGCAGTACCGGACTCTTACCGGATAAAACCACACTCAAATTTTACAAGAATATACACCGTGACTTTTAGGTCGTTTTAAAAAAGCAGCCCAGTTCATGTATCCAATGACTAGTAAACGTTTATAATAAAAAAATATGTTTTTTTTAAGATTTGAATGAATAAAAATATTATTCATTATTATGACACAAGGCAGTTTTACGAACACTCTGTAGTGAGCGCGGTCCGAACCTTGTGCCAAAGGGGCCGCGCGGGCGGCGCGGCGGCGTCTTATCACAGGTCATTCACCTTAGCGTAAAACAGCTGTCTTACTATTGCAATCATAATGTTCGCAGTAAGTATGTAGCATGTATCTTCAACAGTTTGATACGTAAACATTTTTAACAGGATGTTTCATATTTCCAATGTATTATTTATTTTTTTCATGCATATTATTTTAATTAATGATAAAAAAATTATATTCGCGCCTAGAGGTATTTTATGACGGATACATTGTGTGGACGACTTTTTTAAAACGACCTAAAAATCACGGTGTATATTACTAGCTTTCCGCTCGCGGCTTCGCCCACGTGTAATTTGGGATTGTGGCGTTTTTTAATGATCTCGACAGGACTTTCTTTCATAGGCTAAAAAATTGTTAGAATTTGAATTATATTATACAGCTTGAGTTACTCAGGGATGATGTAGCTTTCTAATGGTAAATATTTAAAAACGATAAGTAGTTTTGGAGTTTGTCGATTACGTTATGTAACAAAAAGTAAAGCGAGACAAAAACATCGTCTAGAAAAATTAAAAGTATCAGTTGATCTCCTCCTCCCCCCCCCCCGCCCGCTACCTAAGGGCTTGCTACTCCAAAAATCCCTTCTTAGTGGTCAATTGTGTTACTAAAGGAAGCCTTGTTCAAAATATCAGACTTCTATACCGAGAGGTTTCGGCTGTGCGTTAATTAATCAGTCACCAAATCGCAACCCCCTAAATCACTATTGGAGGGTAGTTTGGAAAAAATATAATGCCTAACTTATTTACTTGACTATATACGTGTTTGTGCTAAGTTTCAAGTTTATAAACCCAAGGAATAAGATTTTTTATAGAAAAGTTATGACCCCTTTTTACCCCCTTAGGGGTTAAATTTCCAAAAAATCTTTTTTTAATGCTCATTCCCGTCAGTAAAGGAAGCTTCGTTCAAAATATTAGACTCCTACACCTAGCGGTTATGGCTGCGCGAAAGTTAATCAGTCACCCAATCGCAACCCCCTAAATCACTATTGGAGGGTAGTTCGGAAAAAATTATAGTGCCAAACTTATTTACTTGACCATATACGTGTTTGTGCTAAGTTTCAAGTTTATAAACCCAAGGAATAAGATTTTTCATAGAAACGTTATGACCCCTTTTTACCCCCTTAGGGGTCGAATTTCCAAAAATCCTTTCTTAGTGCACCCCTACATATCTCAAGGAACCTACATGCCAAATTTCAGCTTTCTACGACCAGTAGTTTCGGCTGTGCGTTGTCTGTCAGTCAGTCAGTCAGTCAGTAACGGAAGAGTTTTATATATATAGATAAGAGAAAATATACTTTTTGTCTTCTTAATGTTATAAAAGCTTGTAATTAATAATTTGTTAAAATTTAATTTAGGCTTAGGTTAGGTTTCCTTAATTATTATTTTTTACAAATTGCCTTAGCAGTTAGCCGGAGTGCAGGCTTTAAATGCATCACAGGAATATTTGAACTCTTGTTTTCTTAAATTATTATTTGTCACACTTGGCAAGATCTGCCTGAATAATTTACTCAGATGGTACTGAAAACCCAAGACGAGAGCGAGTTTGAACTACCGTAAAAACATCATTCAAAACCGTTACTCAAAAAGGTTGTTTAACAAAAAACTAGAACAAAAGACTACTATTTCCCCCTACATTCACGCTACACAACTCTACCTTCTAGAAAATAGTTACTTTGTTCACCTAGTACCTCACAAAGTAATTTATAATGTACACCATCTGTAGATTTTATTCAGTCGCGGCAGAGACCTGAAAATGCCATCGGAGAAAAAAGAAAGAAAGGAAAATATGTAATGTTTTAATATTCCCATCCGTCACGATGTGTTGTGAGTTAGAGGCGGAAGCGGTTTTAGTGTTTTCTTTGTAATTTTGTGCTTTAAATTAGAAATTGTTTTAACTGTACTTTTATTACTGGAAACATTGTTATTGTGCATAATTAATTATCATATTATGCGATAGTTCTGTATTCGATTGTATTAGGTACTATAGTAATTGGGTTTGTATTTTTTTCTTGTTAGCAAATTATAAGTTGACTTAAATTTTGACTGTCACTTAAAGTTGAAGAGCTGAGTATCGTAGTTCCATAAACAACTGTTTTTCAACCTTTTTAACAAGACTATTTTTCAGAATGCAAACCGAGAAAAAAACTAAAGACATCCTTACGTCCCTGACTCATTTACAAACTAAAACATTGTTTAAAATTTTCATGATTTTTTTCATACTTATGTCACCAAAATGAATATTTCAAAGAGTATCCTAATGATACAGTCAGGTCTTCCTCTACATCTTAACACTTACCCCACGCCAGTGTAACGTGCGGACGTGTCATTAGTCGGTTGATGAATGCGGCGCGTTAATGCGCCTCCCATTCAAACAGACGCGTTGGTATACACGCTTTGCCTACTTATTCTGTGGACTGACATCATTTATCATTGCGATGTGCTAGGTGGATGGCGAGAAATCACTTATGATGATGTGTGGTGAAGATGTAATTGAGTTAGGTTGTCATCAGGTTTTGGAATTGACGTCAACAAATAAATAGCGAGTATTAAAATGTTCCAAATATAAAATGAAAACAAAGGATTTTGTTTTTTTTTTTCACAAAAACTTAGGACAGTCTAGCACAGTTATTCAGTACATAAATTTTGGATACTCCTTCATCAGTTTATACTAGATATAACTTCGATACTTAACTAAGCTTAAAAAAAACATAAAACGTTCAAACCAGCATTTTATAAAATAATTAAAAAAAATAGAATACGGACGCGGAGATCTGAAAACGTGTGAATTAAAAAGATTTTAATGTTAAATGCGTTAATGCGCGACTCAATGTATACTTGGCAGTTTATTTTTATATCAACCTCACATTTTTATGGCGACACGTTTCAGGGATAAAAGTTACTGTTGTTGTTTTGTTTTCAAGAGGAGAAAAATGTTTAGAAGAACGGATTATTCATTTGTACTGTATAACAAAATTTTATACAGTACAAATGAATAATCCGTCACTAAAATCTAGGCCTGTATTAAATTAGCACATGATATTGTTACCTGTTTTTAAAGTACTATTAATGGTTAAATAATAACACACACAAGAATCATTAGTTAGGACATTAGTAGTATCTTGACAGTAAATGCTTATCAAAATTTCTTAAGCTGCGCCACAGTATAGGCTGAAAGATCAATAAAACAACGCATAATATGTCAATGCGAGCATTTAATTTACTACTAAACAAAAATCGAATTCTGTCAAAAATACAAATTCTGTCAACGTCACCAACATAAACGTGTCATAGCCATACAAAAAACAGAACACTAGCGGTACATTTTCCGTGTCATTAGGCACACCCGCGGAAGCGCGACGCGGCGAAGGTTGGACGCAGCAGACCATCCAATCACATGCCGTTACAGGTTCATAACACTGAACTTGTAAGTAGGTGTGTGTCCTTAGATTTTTTGTGCTAAGTACCTAGTTTTGTGGTTAATGTGGAACTGTTCATCGCTATTCGTTTTTTTTTTGTATCGAAAATGTGTTATTCTATTGTTGTTTTTGTCAGCTACTGATTTCTGATTCATTGTTTATGTGTTGCATGAGATCAGTAGTTAATCTTGACGATTTTGTAGTTAATCTTGATGAAAATGGAATAAGGTTTTCTGTCTCTATCTACAATGTATGTAAAAGACTACAGCCTAATTTCACACAGCGTTTGTGTGGACAATTCTTATCTAAAAATCCAATTAGTTTATGATATTGGTAGTATATTTATATGGTCTATTGTATACATGGCCTAAGTTCGTTACTAAAAGACTTCTATTAACCAAAGTTCAGTAAAGCCTTAGGGTAACATTACTAGATAGTTTGTCAACGTAAGGTTTATTTAAGGCACATTAATCATCGTGTTATGTTTGAAATCGGACACAATTACTGCGATTAAGATTACTTTGAATATAATTGTAGTGGACACTAAATATCGCTAATGTTTTAAAATTATCACTTAAATGGTGGGAGTTAAGTAAACGAGAGTAACTTGAGTTATAAGTACTAGACGACTGATAAACATACTAACATATTATAGATAAATTACACCCAGACAGAGAACAAATAAACAAATGCTCATCCAAAAATCATTTGTCCTAGGTGGGAATCGAACCCACGACCTCCGTATAGCAGTCAGGGCCACCAACCACTAGGCCAACAGGCCCGTCGAAGTATATCATTGTATTACAAATATTTTTGCGTTCTTTTGATAAAATTATTTTATATTAATACTTATTTATACAAAGACACAACTGAGAACAAAATCACTCACAGATTACGTTACAAAAGTCTGTGTGGTGTCCGGATATAAAGAATAGCACCACCCCATATCCTCCACTGGGTGTCGTAAAAGGCGACTAATGGACCTTGAGACCCAGTGCACTGTACCAAGCACCTTGGGTCACCCGAATGGTGGCGGGTAAACAACCAACAATCGCATTCCCAAAGAGGGTTAGTGTCAGGCAGGCGGCCGACTATAAAACCATAGCCAAAACTTTAAGCAACGTGTCTAAAAGACGTGTTGCGCCGACCCCAAGTAAAAATTGGGATAAGGGCAGGGGAATGATGATTACGTTACAAAAGTATTATTTTTCTGCTTTTTCTTGTATTTATCCATATTAATAGAGCATAGTCCTAATATCCAACATTGATTAATTTATGAACCGATTCAATTACAGTAAACATAATTACAGTTCAACCGTTTAAGTAAATCAAGTTACTCGTACCTTATAACTTGAGTTGTTGGGACTGGTTTGTCACTTGAAAAATACAGCATTAATCATTATAAGACTTACCTACCTACAATAATTTATGGCAAAATTGTTTACACACTGGAATCTGTATTTAAATTGTTTTGATCCGTATTAGGCACAATCAAATATAAATTATCAAGGAGTGCTGTATGCAGAATGAGTTAATTAAAGTTTGGTAATGTGCTGTTTTCTGTTGATGAATGAATATTTCCCAGTTTTTTTAAAAAACCATCGGATTTCTTGTCTAAAACTAAAACTTGCCATAAAACTATTTTGTGTTTTCTTTTTAAAGACGAGTCGCTCTTATAAATGCTCTATTTTTTTTATGGGATTTTATTCTAGTTTATGAAATTGAAAAACCCCATTTTCCGATACAAAAAAATAGAAGGACATTGTACTAGCAATTCAGTATATAATATCCTACAAAATAAACTATAATTTGCGCTATAAAAACTTTCAGTTGATTTTGTTTACATCTTAACAGAGATTTAAGACTGACCGATGGGCAAAGATCGTCACCACGCCAGAGGAACGACATCGTCGTCGATGTCGTCCGCGGCGAAGGTGGTGTGATGATCTTGTCTGATATGCGAGTCACACGTGGCCAGAAATAACAAAAGACAGTGAGGTCTGGAAGGAGAAAGAGAAGGCCTTTGCCCAGGAGCGAGATTCTGTATAGACTAGAAAAAAAAGCTAGATTTTTATTCGAATCATTTTTCTCATATCAACTCTAACGCCAACAAACTGATTATTCTTTCATGCAACTTTTCATACAAACAAAATCAATGTAGTTCTAAATGTTCTGATTCATGTCGTATCACACAATCAAAACGGGACCGCAGTATGCGAGAATGCAAGGATCACTTATTAAACGTCTACATTATTTATGTCCTTACAGATTTGGTCTAATTGTAATGTGCGCGGACTTGTGCCGATTTATCAGTAGCTCTGTGCACGAATTGGAAAACTATGGAGCAGTGTTAGCACTAAATATTTTGGAATAAGTAATGTTGATGACTTTCTCTAGTTTTTGTGTAGTTGATGGCAGTTAATTATAATAATGTTCTTAGACTTTTGCACAAAGCCATCTAGTCTCAAACTAAGCAGAGCTTGTATTATGAGTATTACACAACTGATAAACATACTTTTATACTCCTAAATACATACATATTATTATAGATAAATTACACCCAGACACAGAACAAAATTAAATGATCATCACACAAACATTTGTCCTGGGTGAGAATCGAACCCACAATCTCTGGTAAAGTAGTCAGGGCCTAACCACTAGACCAATAGGCTAGTACAATTCCAATAATAAAAAATAAGTGACTTTTTTACATCTCTAGTTAGTCTAATTTTCAGGTAACCTATACATGCAGTAGCTAAAGCAAGAGCTTAAAAGAGTTTCTATAATAAACTTTTTTTTAAAGAAAATCATATTTACAGTAAATAAATTATTTTTACTTACATTGATCATGTTTTTATTTACGAAAATTAATACTTACAACGCAATGTTAACATTCTAGTGGTAAGACCGTATGACTGCCAAGTCAAAGGTCCTGAGTTCGATCTTCACGGGGCGCACCGGCATTTCGAATGTTGTGTGCGGTTTAGAAATAAATATCACTGCTTCCGTGTTTCTGAAATCACGTAAACATGTGAGTCCTGCGCCTGATTTCTCAGCAGTTCTGTCGGATTGCCGTCCTATCGGGCTATGAGAGTAAATTAACAGACACCTATGTTTGCGCACACGTTTGTGCACTATAATATGTCCTGCGAAGCTGGCTGGTGTAATAGTTACACTAGCCGATGTGGCCTAAATCAACAAGTCAATTGTGGTCTAAATCAACAATTTAAAACAAAGTACAACAAATTAATTATTATTTTTTCACCCCAAACAGAATCTCCATATCATTTTAGCAGCTGCATTGTCCAGTCATCTGATTGCACAGTCCAACAACTTACGTGTACTATAAGCAATGCTATTTACAATACTAATATCATTATAAACAATTAATTCAAGCCAAATTAAACTCTATCACCTTCGCAAAGAGTACTTTGAAGATGTATTTCATAAGTTGGTTTTTGATACGTATTTAGTTAACTGCTTCTGACCTGTGTCATATTTTGAATCGTATCTAATATTGTGATGTAAAATATTCAGTTTATTACAATTTATAATAAATTAAATCGTGGATTATAATTTTTGTTTAAGTGTTTATTGCATAATATCTTCTTAATATACATTATATCAAGCAAATAGTTCTATCGACGATAATATTTCAATATTATAAGTGATGAATTTATAAGCAGCAAAAGCTACAGTTTGCGAGATTTTTTTGCGATTAGAAAATACTATATTATTATAAAAAATCATCGGGTGCAGTAACTATGAAACGTTTAGAATATCTCTTCAAACATGATATTTGAAACTTGATACATGATATTTTCTTTGACGAAACTTTTTATATTTCAAAGGACAATATTATGCGTTGCTTTTATCATAAAAGCGAATAGATTTTTTACAGCGAAAAAAATCCAAAAAAACTCAGGCGAACCTGTATTTTAAAATGTTGGCTGATCGTTTGAAATAAGCATATTGATCCCTGTTCGTATTGGTATAAAAAGGAGCCTAATAAAAAAAATTAAAACCTAAACAATTAACGCAAGACCAAGCATAAAGCTAATTCCCAACAAATGTAAATGAGTACTAAGTGTTTTAGAAAGGGTATTTCTATCTGTTTTCTCTTCGGTACAGATAGCAAGAAACGCGTATGGTAGTAGCGTCAGCAAAACAAGCAGGCAGTGCGTGCGTGAGATAGTAACACGCAAATAACTTGCCGTACGAGATTAGACAGCGAATAGCGGTTCATGTAGGGTCAGTAAAATAATTAATTTAATTTGAAATTAAATTAGCTCTTTAAGGTTTTCAGGGCTTGAGTCAAAGTTTAAGATATAATAATATATAAATGGCGAACTTACAAAATGCAAAGCAAGCGGGCAGCTAGTGTTACTATGACACCAGCCAGCCACGCAGGACATAATATAATAGTGCACAAGCGTGTGCGCAAACACAGGTGCACTTTCTGTTCCTTTACTCTTATAGCCTGATGGGACAGCAATCTGACACGACCGGAGAAAGATAAGTTGCAGGACCCACATTTTTACGTGAAACTCGGAAACAGTGATATTGATTTCTAAAGCGCACACAACATTAATTTGAAAAGTCAGTGCGCGTAGTAGGGATCGAACTCGAGATCATTGACTTAGCAGTTCTGCGGTCTTACCACTAGGTTATCATAGCTTTAGTATAGTATAATGCGTTAGTATAGTTCGTTTAGCATAGTGTGACGTTAGACATCCTCTTCCTTGGTCCACATTTTTTTTTGGTAAAATCTTTCATTGTGGTCCGGACCTAAAACCATCGGAAAATATATCAGTTCTGAATATATTACAACTATAAGCCATCTTATCGTTGTTCATATTCCATTTCTTTCCATATTTTTATTGTAATCTATTAATACACTTATACATCTATAAAAAGACAATGAATTATCTTCTTATATGGAAGTATTTATACAATTTATTCAAATATACCCCGATTGTTTTTTATTAACATGAACAAAAACGTCCTTCAAATACTATACGGTTTTCAAAAGCATTGATCTGAACCAAATCGATGCCAAAAATGTCTCGAAAACCTCTAAGTGACGATGCAATCCCTACATTTTACGAGCACATACAAAACTAGATTAATGAACAATTCATGTACGTATTATCCTATTTGCTGTCGGTTAATGGCGTGTGTTTCGATACCGGCTGTAATGCATGGCATGCGCAAACGACGATGTGAAATACTCTATTGATAGGCGATGTAGGAAGCTTTGGGAATGAGTTTCACTAGGTAGAGTGGTATGGGTAAATGAACCTTAGTGCGTTGTGATAAGGTGCTGACGTTGTACGGGTGCGAGGTTTGGAGGGTTATAGGAAAATAAACCTTAATCCATTGTCATAAGGTGTTATGGGTGAATGTTGGAGGTATTCGAGTTGTGTGTAATTACTGTCGTAGTGGTTTAGGTTATATTAGTAGGTTGATAGTTTTCAAGGTGCTTTGAATATAGTGCTATATGGTAAGCTTAATTATTAAGATAAGTTGTTAAGTACCCTTACCTAGATCACTCTAGATTTCGACTGTCAGACGTTGATCTCCTACAGTCAGTATGTCTGTACAAAACAAACCAGTCTTAGGTCTCTCTTACCCAGTAATCAACTGAAAAAGGTAAATATTCCAAATTAACTATTTTATATTCTTCCTGTCGTTTATTAAGCTACGTTGTTAAATATAACGTCAGTTTCCACTCTCAGTAGATCATGATCATCAGCATCACCTATCGCAATCCGCTACTGGACAAAGGCCTCTCCAAGTGCGAGCCACTGAGATCTGTTTTCGGCCATCAGATCAGATGAACATTATTTACGTCTACTACCGTCCACCTCACAGTCACACTCTATTTTCTATAAAGTACCATATTATATTACGCGTCATATGCTAAAGAAATTGTAATCGACAAAGTGTTAACGTCTTACACTCCATTTCTCTAATAACCTAATTATCACGTACTTACATTTCACTAATATACTTTCAACAACCTCCCGACATCTCTTATTACCCCATATTACGTATTTTACATCCCACACATCAACGCTACCCCCACTGGGGTAACGTTATCTCTCTCTTGGGACCCCTCGCATTATCACACATTACGTTAAACGTTTACGGTTTACGTTAAACGTTCACGTTGTACGTGGTTAAGGGATTAACTCTCATGAAGACGTGTCGGTAATGGGTTGTGAAATTCTGTGAGGGTAGGTGAAAGTTTTATGTACTATACGATGTTGATATATGATGTATAGGATGGTGGATATACAATTGATGAATGCTGTCTGGTTGTTTTCTACTAGGTAGGGGCTACAATCTTGTTGTTACACTATGTTCTAGGTATAATAGCAAAAGTACCTCTGGTTTTTCATTGGCAATGCATGTTTTCCGAAGTGACCAAAAAAGTCTAGTCAAAAACCTAGAAAACATGCAACCATTTAGATTTCCAAACTTCCTTATTCGAGAGTAAAAAATAAGACCGAAAAATATCTCTGTATGTTTCAATTTACAAACAACGCATCAAATAAACCGACGAAATTCCAAAAAGAACACACGACATGCAACATGCTGCCACCTAAAAATCATATTCACAACGTAATATCAAAAACACAACAAGAACACGAACATAAATCGAATGACACAGCCTTTTACCATAAAACCAGCAGAAAATAAAACCTCTTTCACATGTGCCATAAATCCATATCATGAGCTCACTATAACGCTCCCAGAAGAGGGTAGAATGAAATTTATTCGGTGTGAGCTCAGTAAAACAAAAGTACGACATAAATTGCCCGCCATGGGCCCTTGCACGTTGGCCTCGGGATTTCCCAACATATGAGAAAACATTTTCCGTGTAGTGGCAACGGATTTTTCTTTTTAAATGTGGCTCTACTTTATTATTTATTTTTTATAGGTAAAAATAAATGAAATGACGATCATTACAGTATTTGAATGTCTATCTTTACTTAATAATCTAAATGGAAACCATAGAGTCTTGCAGAAATTAATTTATTAATATTTGCTGAATGCAATTTACTCGGAATCATGTAGTTTGCCGCTCATTTCTAAGGCTTCCCTTTCTTTATAAATTCATGGAACTTTGAAATAATTAAGTAACTAAGAAGAAGTCAGTGCAGTTCTAATAATCGATTAAAGGAAAACGACTTTCCTATTCATACGTCGTCAGAACTTTCAATTAGATTCTATTTGCAGATTTGCAATATTCAGGAATCTTGGTTGGTCCTATTTGTTATTTTGTAATACTAACCTGTGTAATGAAAAACATTTTATAGGTTCTATTTCAAGAATCATCTAAATCATAACCAAGAGTCACAACATCAACAATAATTTCGCCCACATCTCAAAAGCACTTTCAACGCACGACGCCCAAAACGCCATATCACATGTAGAGCAATTTTCCTAACATACTGCTGCCACCGTTTAACCCTACGGGCAGCCACCTGTTGAATTCATACGACAACCCATATAACGTGTCTACGTCACCCCTACGTACACGAGCACACGTATAGGCTGCGCCGGGACTCTCGCGAAAATTCACTTCTCCGGGACAACCGTTAAGGAAAATTGACTCCGTTTTATGTGGTGAAGGGTTTATTTATTTTGACGACAAGGGTTGAGTTTATTTTTGGTTACAATATGTGCTTGTTTTGGTTCGGTTGGCGAGGAAATTGGTTTTATGGTTAATGATACTGGAAGGTGATACTTGCGGTGTATGGGAAGAGGCGTGAAACAATATAGGAGGAAAAAGAGCTAGAAGTAATTCTTGGTAATATCATATTTAAAAAATTACATGTAGGTATTCAAATTAGGCCACAGCGTAGAACTTTTTGTATGTCAACATGATTAAAGACAACACCCTTCACCCATATTCAGAAAAGCCTTTATATCCGTCTGTTTAAACGCTTTTCTATGTACCAAAAATCAACGATATTAATTCAACTTCTACAAATGCCTGTGCTGATTCGAATAATAGACACAACTACTATTAAATGTGTATTGCTAACTACTGACTATCACAGCAGCCGAACACAGAAACCTGCAGAAAAAAGCTACTATATTCCATTTCAAAAAATGCTTCATAAAAGTTTAAAAATATATCAATATAAATTGCATCCTAAATCACAGAAACACGGCCTCACAATGCACAGTGGCCAAAGATTCGCAATCCACCTACACCGAGCATAATTTATCTATCATACACTACACGTACAGTCGCACGTATCTCGAACTGATCTTGATGATAAAATGATTTATTAGTGTTCCATTGCTCAGCGCTCTCAACTAGATTTGAATGTCATCAAGCTGAGCGAGCAAGCTGTATCTATTTATCACATCAGAAATCTGCTGAATGTCTTCTAGAGTCTATATGATTCAACTTTTTGAATTGTGACTAGTTGGTAAAAGGATTATATTATGTTGTTGTTTTTTTTGTGCTTTAGTCCGTGTACTATTGTGTTTTCTATTACTTTGTCTTTTATACTTACCCTTACTATAATTGGGAAACATTCGCCAAAAATCTAAGCCACTGCGTATAAATATTATTATGAACTCAATTAAACCGCTGCTTAGCTTGAGACGAGGTGGTTTTAAGTGAAAAATTATAATTTAACAAATTTTAACCTGTGAAATATGTAGGTTGTGCAGTTCAATATGGCAATTGTTTCGTGTTTCGTGTTTAGGTCCAGTAAGATTGGAAGCTAACCCTATCATAAGTGCAACAACTCGAGTTTAGAACGAGATATACCATTTAGTATTTTTGTCGGAAAATAAAGAGTCTCGTCCTGTATTTCTAGTATAACCACACAAAACCTTGTATGTATATTTTTGAGACAACCTTTCATTCATTTTTTCTACTTCGATGGAGGTCAAAACACTTTTGTCGTACTACGTACTTTATCAATTTGTATAATACCAGTCTATCCAAAAACTATCCCGAACCTCCCTAATCGCTCCCACCTCACCCATTTTTATTCCCAGCCACGTATTATAATGAAGCTATAAAATATTCAGCTCAGTGCATCAGCACGAGCTGCTGGGTTTCCATTCATAACGTGTAGTGACCCCTAACCTCTGCCTACACGTACTAATAAGACGTCGTTAAACGTTCCACACACGTCCTATATTCGTGACTTTTGGATGTTCTTTGAATGGTGTAAGAAAGAAGTGGTCGCGATGTTGTTTTGTTTTGGAAACTCGTAATATATTTAAACTTTAATTGATTACTTGTTTGTACCATTGTACATTTGTACCATTGACTGGGCTGTTGTTCTAGTGGTTAGTGGCTCTGGCTATACCAGAGGTTGTGGGTTCGATTCCCACCCAGGACATATGTTTGTGTGATATATGTATGAGTATATTTATAAGTTGCCTAGTACTCATAACACAAGTTACTCTCATATACCTAATTTGAGACTAAATAGCGTTGTGGGAATGAAAAGAATATCTATTTATTTTTTAAATAACCATACACTACCGTCCCTAACTTGTACCACGGCTCACATCATTGAGTCTAGTTACTTAACCCGACCGCACACGATGTGCCGCACTAATTCTAATGACGTTATTATGAGAGATGTGATTATATGGATTATATTATAATGTGTGTCGCAGTAATGTATGGGAGAGGCATTTCGTTGGTGGCGTATAGCGCGATGGAGAGTCTTGATAGTGTATTGTTGTTTTATGTATTTGTTAAGCGAAGTTGCTTCGATATGTTGATGGAAAAAATGCTTTGTTTGACGGTGATGTCAAGTAACGTTTTTGTAAAAAAAATGTGACGTTATTTTAAGTGGAAAATGTAGGTTAGAATAACTAAAAAGTTAAAATACAAATGTAAATAAAAAAATAACGTTTAATTTTTTTGTTTTAAGTTCTTGATTTTCGTGATATTTAAAAAAAGAAAAAGAAATAACCAGAAAAATAAAATCAACAAACTAGCTTTTAATTATGCCTATGACACTAATATAAGAAAAATAATGAAACCAATATTTAATAGTTGTTTTATTCTACTTACACAATAACAAAACAACCACACAAGTATCAAAACACATCATCCAACTACAGATGCTATCACGTTGATGCGCGAGCGCATACGCTGAAGCAAAGATCAAGCTTAACTTAAACGTAACTTACTGTCACCGGGCCATCTCGAGTTCCCACAATCGATCATCGCACTATCTCGACTTAAAAGGCTTTATCTATCAACTCTTTATTTATAGTGCTTACCGATTAATGAGAATACATTTTATTTGTTGACGTGTGATTGTAGTGGCTTAGGTGTAAAGTTACCTCATTAGTAGACAAAAAAAATACGGGGTGAAAACTCGAACTTAATCTATGTATTGATTGCATCGATTTGAGTGTTAGGATGGCCAAGTGGTTATTTCACCACGCGAATCAGCATCAGTTACTTAGAGATTATTGGAAACAAACAGGTAGACCGACATACAAACATTGAAAAAAAAAAGTAATTTTGGTGTATGCGCCGTATGCATTATTAACTCTAGGAAAAATTAAGGGTTATTTCAATATTTACCATATGGGTAATGTTCAATAAATAAATATCCTAGTATGTTGAAAATAAAAAAAGTTTATTGCTAAAAAAAAAATACATTATTGGTTACAGTTTCTACACTAGGATTCCCTGTGTTGTAGGACCTATATTGCATATTATGTTTATTTTTATCAATAATTTAGTCTCATACTTACTTAGGGTTTACAGTTCTTTAGTTTAAGCAGCTCTCTCTTGCTTCAACTGACTTCGATTAGCTCTGCTCTCTCAAGAGCATTTTGACCTTGGATATTTCGGGAATACAGGTATGAGATGTAGGTACAGTTCATATTCGCACAAATCCGTGATCCTTCCGTGCGTCAGTACTTTGCAGTGTAAGTAAACGTTGCTGCTCGGATTAATACGTTACGTAATTTTGTGATCGAATCCCGGTTAGTGAATTATTCCCAGTTGGCTTGTGTTGTTCTATGTGTGTGTTGTAAAATTGATTGTAATATAATTTTGCATAAATGCTGGCGTAAATTATGTAATATTCATATATCATTCGGTAAGTCATTTTATTTTTTTCTTTAAGGATAGCTGAGTTGAAAATATGGAGGCGACTGTTAGTTTCTTTTATATTTTACTAAAATACTACCTAATTAAATGAACATTTAACCACACTATCGGATATATAGACAAAACAAACATACACATACACTTCAAAAAGTAATATACATACCTACAGTACCAAACGAAACTTAAATAAAACATAAAATTCCGTAGTATTTATCTATGCAACCATCAAAAGAATGCCTTAATAAAAAAAAAAAAAACAAATAATTATAATCTTTAACACCTTCTAAATCTCACATTAAAAACCCAACAAAAGTCATTATAATTAATTTGGAATACGTAAACAGTCGAGCATCGCTCTCGTAACGCGGTATAAATGCCCCCGTTCACGATCGTCAACTGTTATCAATTATCGTATGGTGGTAGCCGCGTGGTGACAACTGACAAGTCTTAGATCATATCAAGCTAGGGATATGTACAGGATGGTTCGATTTTGACTGTGATTTAATTTTTTTGATTTAAAATTGAAGTTGTTGTATAACAGTTGGGTTCTATAGGATTACGATAAACAACGATCTAATAAAAAACGATTTAGAACAGCTGTTTTTACGTTTATAAAAAAAAGTATAGAATCTATGATCGAGTACAGTTTGTGGCCCAAGATACATTGAAGTCTCATAGCAACACCTGGGTTTCTTATTAGTGCTGCCCATAAGATTCGTTTAATTCAATGGTAATAGGATGACGTAATAACTACACAATTTTTTTCACAAAAATAGTTGTCATTACTTTAAAAAACTAATCTTATTTTTCAAAGTAGATCTCTAAATTAAGAGCACCCTATATATAAACCCCGTTACACACTATCAGTTAAGATGCACAGCTCTTTGCTCCATTGTCTCAGCTTACAGGACAAATTAATGACCATCTATCTCATAAGTGGCTCTTTTTTAAATAAACCTTTGTGTACGTGGGAATCTAAAGATACATGCCTGTTAATGTTCCTGTTTTCAAGTATCTTGATTGATAGGTAGTTGTTTGAGTGAGATCTATGACTGTGTATTTGACTTAATTGCTTGGGGATTACTCTTTTGTTTATGGTATTTAGTAAAATCAATCCACATACTTTTGAGAGGTTCTGTAGATACCTTTTATAGGCTGGTTTACTATCCTTCAATTTAAACAGTTAGGCCACATTTGGAAGGACTTGCCACTTTGATATTTCACATTAAAAATTCTAAAAACATTCAGAGACTCAGAAGACATATTAATATAGTGGTTTTTACTGACGAAGTTTGGAAAAAAGATTCAGCAAATAAGACTGTCACGAAACATGCAACGGTTAAAATTAGTATATTATTAGAAAATGTAAAGGCTCTCTTGCTGATTATTAAATATAAATATTCCACGACATTCACACAACGCCATCTATTATCAAACTAAACAGAGCTTGTATTGTGCGTACTAGACAACTAATAAACACACTTACATATTCCTAAAATACATATGTACTATAGATAAATTACACCAAGACACTGAACAAATGATCGTGATCATCACACAAACATTTGTACTGGGTGGGGATCGAACCCACGAACTCTGTTATAGCAGTGAGGGCCACTAACCACTAGACCAACTGGCTAGTAGTAGGAATGAAGAGTGCACTGTCCCACGTCCCTAATTAGGCAAGTGTTAGAATCACTGTATCAACATCAGTCTTGGCATTTACGTGGGTTAGGACCCGCTTGTTGTGTGTAGTCGATGGGTAACTCAATTAATCTACTCACAGGGCATCAAGAAGCTATCTATTATAAGAAAAACTTAATTCGGTATGAATTGTTTTGACTTTTGACTTCTATTCGTTGGTTTTATGTTAAAGTACCTAAGTGAATTTTTATTTTTGATGGTCAAATGTAAAGTGAAAAAGGAATAATTTGGGGGCAAATCGTGTTTATTCCGTTTTCGGGCACAAAAAGGCCTATTACTTTTTTTGTATGAACATCGTATAAAAACGTCGAAAGTAGTTGATGGTAATACAAACAATTTCGATGCATCCAACGTTTTAAGTAACGGATGTTTCCTGCACCACTGACCAAACTATGTAATAAATATACAGATTGAATAACAAACTTCACAGAATCTGTCGGAGTATAATATATTTCCATCCACACGCCCGATATCCGCAAAACCACACATCACACAAAAACAAGACTGAGGAACGCATAAATCTGGATATACCGTATATAAATAATAACGTATGTCGCGATATCTGGCGACAAATAGTCGCATTTCAGCGCGTGTCGCAACACAGACGGAACAAAACGCGGCGGGAACGCGACAAGTCTGAATTATTGCAGTAGTTAGATCAAAACGCCTACCACGGCTTCTTAAAATAATATATTTTAAACGTGAAAGAGAGACGACGCTCTACACCGTATAGTACTTTCTTGCTTCCACAATTAAAATAATTATACTTGAAGATACGGTGGTAGATTTGTAGATCCACGTTTTGAGGTAAGATACATTTTCTATAGTAAGAAATGTATGTGTGGAAGATTAGTTTAATATATGGCGATTTATAATTCTCAGGCGTTTTGTATATTTACATATGTGTACAGAGGAAATCTTAAGAGACCAGACCTTTGCCCTATAGTAGCACAATATAGGTTTTAAATTCTAGTTAAATAAATCTATAAGCAAAGTGAGCAGACCTTTGAAGGTATGATAGGATTATATTACATTTCTAATGCAATCAAAGAATGTCCGCTATCTACGTCTTACCAAAAAAAAAACTACTCAAACATGAATGTGTTTACATATTATTATTATAACAGTTGTAAATGATAACTTAGTATACTGACTATTTCTCTTCTCTTTTCAAATTTTACTTCTATGTCACTTCTTCACGACCATAAAAAAACAGTTTTCTATTTTCCAATACACTTTAAAAGCTAGTATAAAACCTCCTTGAGAACAAGTAACTGTCGTATCAAGGACAATAGTATTAGTTACTGCAAGTGCAACAAAAGCGTGACCAGTTATTTAAAATAGACCCACTAGAGCCAGTGCTAAAGGTCAGATAACAGGTGAAGAATTAGGTTGCACTACTTGTGTTAAATATAAATAGTTTCAGTTTATCTGTGGTTATCTGTTGTGTTTTAACTCGTTTATCAATTGAGTGTGTAACGCTTTTAATTTTTGTGGGGTTGGTAATCTTGTGCGTGGTTCAGAGTCGTCTGCATGAATTGAATTGTTTTATAATCGTATTTATAGATAAAATTATCTGTTTTAAATTAGTTGAATTTTATTAAAAATTGCATTTTTTCATTAAAATGTATCAAATCGCTTTGCTACTCTCAATAAATACAGAATACAAATCGTTTCGATTTCATCACATATGCCTCTTTACGGCGATAGCTCTAGCTATTATAGAAAAACTTTAAAAAGAAGAAACAGGTTTATTCGTAAATTCTGGCTACCACAAATATATCTCCAGCCATTGAGGGCCTTTATGCCGGAAATAAAAGGACAAATGAAATATAATCAAATTACGTAATTAATCTATGACATTACAAAACAGAACTCCTTACTACCTGCCCATGACGTCACAAAAACAAAACACAAACAGACCCATTCATAACAGCACCAAATACTCAAATACTCAAACAGCCCACACTACACATCAAAAGGCAATAAATTCACAATTCAAACAACATTACGGAACATCGATATAATGTACCGAAATAGCTCGAAGCAAATTAGCGCACCCCTATTTGACAAGCAAACAGACGATGTTCGGCATAAGTGATCGGGCATAAGTAGGTTAGTGATGGCTGATTGACGATGGCTTTATTGATCGATATTTGTTCAATCGAGTTGTTGCGGTATCGATAAGGTGTTGGTTTTGAAATGTCATGTGAGAGATTATGTGTATTGTTTTGTTTGTTTTGAATTTGTGTGTGAGTACTGCAGTTTTCAGATTCGATTTTATAATTGTACATAAAATCTTTGTTTTTCTTGATTGCAGATACAATAGCAGTAGATTCGTTATTTTTTTTTATTGAGTTACTGACATATTTTACATTTTATAATAGAAAAGCTGAGATTACCCCACTACATACTCTTGCAATTGCACATTTAGCTCAACTAATAATATCAAGATTAAAGTTCTCAACAAGGCATCTGCGTATTACACGTGTGTCCCCGTGTAAGCCTTTAAAAAGGACCGGGTTTCTTCCCTTGACGTTATCTCGTGAATTAAAAGAGATACAAATAATAATTACTTAGCCGCATTTTTAGCCTGATGAAATATAAAATAAAATCAGTGACAAGTATGATATTAAAATTCACAAAAAAAAACTACAGAACTCTATTTCGAAATTTGAATACGAAACCAAGACCGACACAGACCACACATGAGAACCAAAGTATTTGCTCGATCGATGTTTCCAATATAATTATGAACCTATAATGGCGCAAGCGCACAATTTATGCGCGTCCATATGGTAACAATAAAACACGGTACCGTCGGCGCAGTTCGGTGAGCGCATGTCTCAGACAAAAGGAGAGATCGCCAAGCACACGGATTATTGCGATGACTAGTATATGGAAATATATAAGATAGTTTTTATAAAAGAATATAATTGAAATTGATTTTATTTATTTAAAGTTCTTGAATTTCATATTTACAATGCTCGTAAAACTGTGTTCAAAGTTGAATATCGTATTTAAAATGCTCACATAACTGTTTAATTTCGAAGCTGAAATAGCCTAGTGGTAAGACCGTAGGACTGCCGAGTCAAAGGTCTCGAGTTCGATCCCCTGATCTGACCTGATCCCCCATTATTGTTTGAGTTTTTAACTAGGTATACAGTTATTGTAGAACAGTGTCAATAACAGTGTAACAGTAATTTCATTCATCATTTCAAATAATTTAATAAAAGTTAATAATACCCTATTCTTAAGTACAAAGTAATAGAAAAGTAATTACAGTAATTACAATCTAAACCATCAACTTTATTTTTAAAATCACTTATCAATTTAACAAAACTATTTACCATAGAAATATTTATTTTGCATCTGTTATTACGACATATACTGCAATCTCTATGCATGGCCATTGAAATAATCTATAAAATTGTCATGCACATACCGGGCACAGATAAATAATACGGATCAGATAACTTGTGTCCCACAATAATAACATATTATTGTGGTAATTCCCTGTTTTGTCTGCCATAATGTTCTGTAATGCCGGTGAGGGCTCTCCGAACGTACTCTCTATAGGTATTATTTAGTTTTATCGTATCGGTTTCAATACGTTGAAATTTTAATCTTGGATTATTATAGAGTTGGTAGCGCCTCAGGGTTTATCTGTGTGACAAAGGTGCTGTGTTCTATCTGAACTTTTATGTACCGATATGGGCAGTAAGCTGCACTAGGAAACGAGTTGTAAATATTGTAATAAAAACAGGTATTCTGCAATATGGGTATTGTGTTCGTGTCGCAATTTAAGTCTTTTGAAGAAGAGTCGAAATTGTTTTGTCGACTTGGTAACTTGCTCACTTCTTCCGTTAAGTTTTATCTCTTATAATTTTAAATAAAAATATTTCCTGTCTCAGTGGGGAAGCAGGCAAGTCATTGACTTGTAATTAAAAAAGAGTTATAAAAAAAACAAATGCTACACGATAACGGTACCTATTTTTACGGACATACCAACATTGTAAAACAAACACCCAAGAATTTCAAGTAAAACCTTTCCAACATATCTGCAATCAATTTGTTCGTATACTTACTTAGGACCTATTGTTTCTCGCTTAATTAGCCAAGCGAGTGCTAACAACAAGAGGCAGTTTGACATCTCGTATGTACGAATGTATGTCGAAACTAGTATAGTGCAAATTGCTATCTGTTCTACTAATTAGAAGTACGAAGTGAGATTGTTCTGATAAATTCAGATCTAGGGTATGTTCACGTGTGAAGGTTTATTGGAAAGGCTTTTGTTTTTTCAATCATCAAAATTTTTCAAGAGAAATGTTAATTTTTAATTCTTTTTTGTATACCGCTTGCACTATATGAGTGTCGCTCTATAATTTTGTGCGATGATCTTATTTTATTTATTATAGTGTAATGTCGACAAAAAAATTGAACTTTTACTTGGTGTTTTTAACCTTTAAAATAATGTTAATGTGTCGCTACCGTAAACTCTCATTTTGTTTTTCTACAAAATGGGTGGCTTTCAGTAAACTACGAACCATTTAACTTAAGTTTGGCTTTACATTACTTAAAACCCATATTTTTGCAAATCTCCCAACACTCATACACGTCACCAATTCCAATTCAAAACCGACTGCAACACAATCAAACACAAACAATCACAAAAAACAGTTACACATAATACACATACAACAAAAAACAACATACAATTTAAATTTAGGCACCACATACATGATTTTATTACGACAAGAGAATAGAAATTTTCTATTAGAGGCGGCCATTTTGTAGAGTCACGTGCATCTTAGATTACATTGTGACCTTTGATTTAGAGCATACGAGTACCAGAGGTTAATACGATTTTTATTGTACCGGTGGCTTGATTTGACTGTAGAGGCGTGTGCATATTGGTTGGCTGTGGTTTATTGAGGCTGTTTTTTAGAGATGATTTCGTGTAAAGTGTGAGTAGGTTTTTTTGGCAAGAGAGTAATGGAAGTTGTAGTGTGAATTGATAATGGTATGAGGACAATATCAACATAGCTTTTATGGTTATTATATGAAATCAGTGGTAGAAATCTTGGATAATAACTTTCGCATTCTACTTGAATGGAAATATTTAGGTGCTATGGATAAAGCGAGAGCTAAAAAATTGATTATGGTTGTAATGTGTTGGGAAAAATCAATGAAAAAATTAAAATTATAGCAAAAAAAGGAGTTTCAACGAAAGCTACCTAATAGTACCTAATGTGTCATTTTTACCAATTTTCAATGAAGGTTATTTCATCAAAATCGACCCTAAAAATATCCAAAACTAGATCTAAAAAATATCTCTCATATTTACAGTATTCAAAACCAGATCAGTCAGTTATATTTAATCCTCAGTTACACGACCACAGCATTCGACCGCTGCCTTAGATTGCCTGAGATACGCTAAGCGCTTTGGCATTTGTTCCGCGCAACGGCTGGTCCGTTGTTGCTTTAATGGAAATCTGTTTAGCTGTTACTGCTGTTATAATTGTTTATGTTGTGATTGGGAAAGTGAGAATGACGTCATACGGTTGTGGTATTGTTAATGTGAGTACGTATTGTGTAGTGCTGTGTATGTGGTCGTGTGATAGGGAAGAGGTTCTGGAACACAGTTTTGACGGCTTTTGATTGAATCTGATTGAGCTTTTTTTATAGATGGGTAAGAAAACCCATCTATAAAAAAAGCTATTATAAAGCTAGTATTTTTTTTAGTGGAAACCCTGGAACGATTGAACCTTTGGCCTTTTCCGTAAGTACAAGCTAGGTACAACGTAAAACATATTTTAGTACAGTAGTTACATTTCATAAAACACATTTTCTGTAAAACTTGATGAAATCTACTTTTTTTGTCCTCAATTAAAAACATATTCAAATAGGTACTATTGCGAATTCAACCCCCTCAGCAATTCCAAACAAATAACTAAATACCAACAATTAAATTAAAGCACAGCTCAAACCAGATATCGAAACAAAAAAAAAACAACCGCTACCGGCAAAACAGAACAAATTGCCCGATTACCTGCAAACTGCAAAACAAATGAGCCTGCTTACCCCCCCATACGTCACGTCGAGATGATATGTGATCCCATGTTACAATAGTAATAAGCAGAGTGGCCTGCGCACGTTCGACAGCGGGACACCATGTCCGAGTTATGCCGGCGTGTTGCTATTAATCGAAATAGGGGATTAACTGCTCATTCTTGGTGGGAGTTTATACTGGATGTGCGTTTTGGGAAGCGGCAAAAAATCTTCAGAGAACGGTAGACGAAGGTGAGTATAGAAATGACCTCTTAAAACTTACAAAAGACCTTGTGGTATGGCTCTAGTAGTTGAGATGGCTGGAAAGGCACGATTCCTATTTGATAGACCACTTGCATTTACTTGAAAAGAATAAAATAAGAAGAAGGGAGGTTTTGTCCAATTGTAGGAAAACATGACATAATAATAATCCTATCGCAGAACCTTTTTCTCACTGCACCAAATACTGAACCTAAACATGTTTTTTTTAAGCCCGTTAAATAAAAGACAGGGAGAGTTTCGAAAAAGTGACAGTTAAATTGAATGTTTAACTTAAACCCCTAGATTAGCAAGAGACAAGGCAGTTAAACGACATAGAGAATATCTTTTAGATAAAAGGTGTAATTACAATCTACATGCATAAAGTAGGAACTATGTGATATGTTCGGGGTGATAAGGAAACCAGCTGCTCACGCGATTACTAACTTTGACTTAATTATTAGACTTTTATTATCAGAAAGAAGATTATATACCTAAAGTATTGCGACTATCTGTAAATTTTTAGAAACGGCTAGTATGTAATAGTGTTGAAGTGAAAACAAGGTAGTCAATCAGCCAAAGCTCTATCGAAAAGTACTTTTGACAAGAAAATAAAAACTACTGCTTAATATTTTCATATTTTGTATATGTACGAAAATACTACGCACTCCACCGAAAACGCTTGACAGCTTATTATGAAATTTTATATGCATATTCAGCAGGTCTGAAAATCGGCCAACATCTTTTTCCCTAATTTCTATTTTTTTGCGTAAAAAAGTCGCGGGCAATAGCTAGTTAAACTATATTGATAAATGTTCAAATACTGACAGTCGGAAACTAAATCATTCATCTCAATTTTTTTGTTTTTTGTAAAATATCAGTGATTAAGAATAGCGACATATTATAATAAATTGCTAGCTTTATATCCAACTTACATCAAATAAATTATTGAACTAATATTTAAACTTACCTTTGATAATTCTTGCTCTTCATAACCAGTGAAGTACAGCCAGTGTACAATCTCCACAACAATGTATAACTGCGTGTGCGCATCCAAACCAATATGGCGCCGAGAACGTGTTAATTTGTACCTCTGTCTACATCCAGTGGTGGACTTGTAACAAACATTAATCTGAATATCTTGTTCTCAATAAAACTGTACATGTTAACATTATAGAATTACAATGTTTGTGGTTACAAAATAATTGCCCCTTTCATCTGTGCGAAATTGGATGAGATGTTACTACAGCTAGCAAACAGATGTTTCAAGAGATCAATTTTTAAAACGATGATTGGAATAAACCGATTGTTATGTGATTGCAAAACATTATTAAAAATTAATGAAAATAAATTAATCTTTTTTTTCATATAGACCACAAAATTACACACCTTTCTTATTTAACCTAAACAAATACTCTAAGGCCTAAACGGATCCGGAATTTCAGAAACCATTATAGTGAACAATAGCCTTGTAAATATAATTTTCGAAAGAACATACCTACTTAATTTTTAAAATAAAAAAGTTAATAATTATTTATTCAACTTGTGTTTGATCACAAAGAAATGCGGTTTGCAATTTATTGAAAGTGTATTTGTAGTACAAATAATCGTAAAAATAACCGCAGTTTGTAATGGTTGGCCTTCCTACTTAGAATATTTATATATACCCACTTATTTTCGAAGTGAGTTAAAAATAGAATGCGAAAAGAAGGAAGTCCTTAATTCGTTAGAATCTTTATTTCTAGTTTAAAGACAAAGATCAAATATTAGATGATAACTGACAACTCATCAAATATTAATAAACAATCAATTCAGATAATAAAGCATGTTCTTATGTTAGCAATATGTTTGTAACTGCATTCCTAGGAATAATAACTTAACAAAATATCATAAAAGTCTCATAATACCCAATAAACACGTGTCTTTACGCATGTCATCCAAATCACCATCTCCTTCAATACAAATCAAATTTCCCACCATATCAAATAATAAACACGCATCAATAAAAATATATCGAGTTTGCCAACAAATTACGCCAATAGACTTTATGGATAACTTCCTCAGCTCATGTTATCCTCACAGGGGCCTTATCAAAGCTGTCCCGCCAACCAGTTAAGTACGCCATTCAATCACCCAATAATGTGCAATACACTGTGTAACAATGTCACCCGAACTTCCCCTTTCATAGAAAAACCAAACGAGCCTACTTCGTCGACAGAGGAAACTCGACTCTATGTTGTTGGTTTTTAGAGTCAAGTGTTGTCATGTGTAGAGATTTCGAAAAAAAGGTCGTCTATTTTTATTTTTAATGCGTGCATTCAAAAATGTACTCTAAACGCAGGCTGGTATGGTTGGTTATCGCTTGATGAGGAGATGTTAAGTAGGATAGGGGAGAAAGGGCAAACACCATCATATTAAGTGAGCACATGAGAGAGGGAAACGCGAAAATGTGTGGGAAAAGCGGATATAGACGTTTATCGTCGGATTTTTCGCGTGATTTACCCGCGACAAATCTGAGGGCTTAACGCGTCCAGGATAACTTGAACTTCCTGACTTTAACACTTCATAGGTGTTTGAGGTCTTGTAGAGTTGGTGTTTCAGTATTCACTAATACGATGTTGACATAAGGGCATGTCGATTTATTGCCGTTTATTCGGCAAAGGGGAACATTTATTTATCTTTTTCTAGTTGAAATAATTTGCCCTTAACGCGTGTCTTGTGGGCGCGACAAGTCAATTCTTTTATTGATTGATATAAAGGGACGATAAGGATAGAGAGGTTTTATTCCGAAAACGTATGAGGGCATGAGATCTATTAAATATGGCTTGACATTTATTACACAGAAGAATAGAATTCGTATAATTCAGAAGTATTTATTGAGTTCTTGTTGATTTGGACAATGCATTTGATGTAGAAATAAGTTATTTTGACCAAAATCAATGACGATGATTCGATGTTGTCTACTATTTGTACCTATCTACCCCCAAAAAATACCTTGCTGAATCTTTGTTACTTACAACTAGAATAACTTGCAAAACTCGAGAATAAATATGAACTACCTACCAGCCTATAACTCAATCAGATCAGTAATAACTAGTGAGTGGAACAAGATGAATCACGTCGGGTCCTGGGGGCGAGAGGCAGGAACTAGGGGCAACAATTACCTGATACATGATGCATGGTGTCGCAGCAGCCCGCGAGGCAGCATCCGTCATATTGGGTGGTACAAGATATAAGGAACATAGAACAGACGTGGTACTTGAAATGATGGAAAATATCTGAGGGTTCACATTCTATTTAAGCATTTGTGGAAGCGTGATAGCGCACTACAGAATGTAGAGTGGCATCTCTTTTCATTGGCTGCAATAATCTTAATTTAGGCGCATTTGGTAGGCTCAGTTTATTATCATCGTCATTCCCCTGCCCTTATCCCAATTATTATTTGGGGTCGGCGCAGCGTGTCTTCTTCTTCAACACGTTCCTATCTGACGTCATCTCGCAAGTCACACTCTTTGCAGCCGTATCATTTTTCACACAATTCATCCATCGTTTCTTTGGTCGTCGTCTTCCCCTTCCCGTCTATATCCATCCGCATTCATGTCCAGCACCTTCTTTACCATGTGAGTCTATTATATACTCTTAAAATATTGATGCTCAGAAGAGAAGACGAGAAACAATTGGAGGTTGAATCCTAGTTATGGCCACCTCTCATATATTAGACCATACGCTATCAGTAGTGACCATAACTCTGTGTATTATGATACCATTCTAGATTGTCTAAGTTACTAATAAACACAAATACAAACAGTATAGGAAACTATACCTGTTGATCCAAAACTTCTGGATATGTAAATAGGTTTCGAATGTATCGAATAGTGTATTGGTATCGAAATTAATAATAATAATAAAGCGGCACTTCTTGACAGGGCGCGTATTGTGAGGAGGTCCCTCTCTCTTGGACTCTGACCATCGGCAGCTTGGACCCTGTTCCCGATGCCGGTTGGCTACTACTTTTTATGTTTTTAAATGTATTTACACGACTTTGACACAACACCGTCTAGTCTCCAATTAAGTAGACCTTGTATTATGAGTACTAGACTGATTAAGTATCTAAGGGAGGGCATTCATCGAGTTGAAGGCGGTGTGGTGATGACAGCTGACATTAGTATTGTGATGCCGTGCGCACGTGACCAAAAATATAGTTGTTTTTTCAAACATTTGTTCACTTGTGGGATGAAAAATCTTTGGAACCTTTGCCCAGCTTCAGTGAGACCTTAAAAACAAGCAGAATAAATATATTAAGAAATTGAATCCTACAGGCTTTATAATCATCAACCGTTTTTACATTTTACAACTATTCAAAGGCGAAATACCTTTAAACAACTGTTGATACTTTCAAGTAGTCATACGATTTATCACATACATTATGTGCGATTTGATCAATCTTAACCATTGTATTAATTTCACTAACCCAGTCTGTTAACACATTTATCAGTCTGTAAACGTGTGTGGTAGTACACGTATCTAATACCAATAAATACACGACAGAATGTACAACAATCGCCTTAGGGTGCGACCTGTAATTGTAAACAATGGCATTGTAATATTAATTGAAAGCAATTGTAATTAAACTCAGTGGTATAACTTAGGAAAGTAATTAGGTCCAACTTTGTATGCAATTGGAGTGTGCCAACGGTTTGTATTGTAAACTATTACATGTAAGAGTTACATTATGTGGCGCAAGTCTTTGTTTATTTCGATTAATTTATTTTATAATGTGTTTACGACATAAACACACGTGTGTTTCATATGTAATTTGTTTTATCTTTTGTTTGTTGGGCAATATCAACTAACAAAATAACTTTCGATGACACAATTTTTTTCAAATGAGATGACTCCTTAATAATCTAGCAAATACTATCAACTTCAAAACGTCTTCATTACGGAAATACATGCAAACTCAAACATGTTTTTCCATCAGCAAAAAACTATTTATTTTTAAACTTTTGTTGGACAAGTTCAGCTAACCAACATAAACTTCAAAGAATTTCAACTGCCAAACTTTTGTTAAAAAAGGGCTAAGAAAAGAACATCAGTCAAATCGATTGACATCCCGTTTAAAGGACGTTTAAAAATACACACTTCTTACGTAACACGACCAAACATTCCAAATATAACTTACACAACTCAAATACACAAGACAAGTACATCTCAAAATCTCGTATCGTTAACAAAAGGAGCCAAAACATCAGACAATCGTCACTTGACATTTCCAACCCGACACGACCTACTTACTCCAGTTAAAATGGTTCGCAGTGCAAACGTATGCTGGATCAGATAGCGAGGCATTCGGACCGCGATCTTTGCGTGCCCGACTCAACAATGAGATCTTGTCACACATGTGTCGAAAGGGTGTGTATTATGGACATCGATCGATATATTGGTGTCGATTTGGATATGTATGTAAATGATGATGGTGATGTCGTCCTGTTATCCGTCATCAGGGATATACAGCTCGCAGAAGATTTGTCAGCTCCTGTATGTCTGTAACGCGGTCAATCTTTAAGACGAATGGTGGAGTGTTACTTGGGATACTAAAATGCGAATTATTAAAAATTTTCAAAAAAAATGGCGTAGGTTTTTCGACAAACTATAGGACTCTAAACCTCGGTTTTCGTTGAATTGATCAATCTAAATAGTTATCAAACCTACTGATTACAATTGATTGACTGGCCTTAATATGAATTACCTACCATATCATAATAACCAATCACGTAGTTTAAAAGACGGCTGACAGGTGATTTATTATTTTTTATATTAATCAAAAACCGATGGTTAATGATACATTATGTAAATGTCACTTTCCACAATGTAAAAACTTTTACTTAAGTTGGATTAGAAATTTAAGATGAAAAATATTAAATATTGTCCTTTTCAATCCCATCTGAATACGAACTCACCAAAGAAACTTACTCTTACTCTTAATGACTATTAATTTCACTGCATTATCCACCAATTATACAACTACAAATACAACACAACCCCGATAAGCGAACAGATAACAAACCGTATCGTATGTTAGACCCACCTGTGGAGAAAGTTTAAACAATGGTCGATATTACTCGATAACACTCGAACAGTCTTGGTATATCGCACGCACAAATTTCGAGTGGTTTCCCTAATAAGACTCCATTACAGAACATTGTCGTTCATTGCAGCCGCCTAAGCTATCGGTAATTGCGATCGAGTGTCATTTCACGGCTACGCATTAGCGTTATTGCATTTCCTGAGTTATCAGTACACTTCGATCTTGCAAATGTGCGAATGTGTATTGTTGTAAGTAGATACTTAATTAGGTATTTTATTAATGTTTGGTTCAGAGTTTTATGTAAATGAGGTGTTTGCACGACTTAACTAAAATACTTTAAATACCTACCTATTTTAGTAGTAATATGGAAATAGTTGCCTATTCAATTATGTAATATTATGTATACGTACTCTACAAAAGCAAGTGATTTAAATAGCCTGAAAACATGATAAATGAGGCAGTTATTGAAATTTATGTGATTACATGTAACAACACTTTTATTTTTGTTCATCTTGTGAAACTTTTTGGGATCAGATTGGATCTTTTTTTTTTTCTTTTAGTTTCATGGACAAAATGACCCAAAATATATTTTCCTTCAAGCAATTACAACAAGAACCGAAGAGAAAAAGATGGTGTTATCTGAAGCCTGAACAACGTGAGACAAAGTCTGCTGACACCCAACATTAAAAGCTTGTATTTATGTGTACAAAAAGAGCAAGATAAAATGTTCGCACACGACTAACTCTTCATAGTTATTCGTAACAACCAACTTACACTTAACGCCCCTTAGACATTTACAAAATAACACTTACACTTCAACTCAACGAAAATCTTACATTCTGATCCTTATTGTTTAGAGCATAAGGCTTAATATTTATTTGGTGAGAGTAAACTTAACTTGGTGAACTTATAATATTGAACGTAAAACTTATGTGAAGCATGCTTGAAAAGTTTTATGAGGCTTAAAGTTTCCATTAAAGAAAGTGTTAAGTGAATTTTTCACGTGAAATGATGTGTTTTCCTGTGTATGAACAGCTTGATATATTGTTATGGAATAAGAGAGGTAAGAGAGGCAAACAAAGACGTAGATAAGTATTGTAGAGTCTTTGGATTCTATTGTGGTATGGATAAATGCATGGAAGCTTAGCATAGACTGACAAAAATTGGGCAAAGAGATGAGAATGACAACATTCAAGATTAAACACACTATATATGGGACACACCTGAAACAGGCCCATTGGTATAAGATACCATTGTTTGCGGAGTAAACAATATTTAATATCTCATATCTAATAAGACTTAAATTATCTAAAAGCCAACACTTCTTCTTCTCTTGCAAAGTATTACGATTTTAACCGAATATTGATAAATAGCTTCCTATCAATAGTAGAGACTAGTCTGTGTTCGTGTGTTCGTGCGTCCGGCTCGCAGGTACCTAGTGTGTGGGAATGTCCCAGGACGAGGCATAATGTGCCGCGAACACACGCGTGCGCACTGATGTAGAGTTAGACATCTAATAGACTGGACAGTTTAGTGAATATGTCTATTGGAGTGAGTGTCGAGAGAGCGAGAGCGGAATTGCTTTTGAAAATTATTGATGCAGCATGTATTTGGGACAGATTTACTAGAAATAAAAATAAATTCAAACCTACAGATGTTGACTAATCTATAAGATAAGATCAATAAGTCACCCTGTAGCACAATGTTGGATTAGTCCTCTTCTAAGTTACGCTACCTCTGTCCTACGCAAGTTGTGTTAGTTTTATTGAATAAATGTCATAGCTCATTTACATCTAAACTTTCTAAAACTGAATTTCCCACTGCCTCCCTGAGTTAGTTCTGAACAAAAACCGAACAGTTTCTGTCTTTCTAAATTAGCTCCAATCAAGTAGACAATGACGTAGATTCTTAAATCTACAACTACAAGTATTATTGCAGTGTTATATTCCATCTCAAGTACAGTCTTCATGTAATCACGACTCAGTCTGAGCTCAATCTTATCAACTTTAAACCGAAACAAGCTTCAAGCGAGAACAATAAATTTTACATTGATGGTTTAATCTTACGAGGAAGACTAAACTCCTGTGTATCTCTTGTATTTATTTTTGACAGAAATGTTGCGGTGTTTAGTGTTAAAATAAGAAGTAAAGAAATAGAAAGTGATTGATTTGACACTGTTAACTTTTAGAAAAAAAAACTGTACATATTTTGTTTCTTATTTCGTTTTAGTTGAAAATCAATGGACCATAAAAAGTGTACCATACTGTTAATACATTAGATTTGCACATTAAGAACTTATTGTAACATTTTGTTTCTAGGCTTCTGCTCATTTATAGGAAATTTACTATCCAGTACTGGACAAGATCAAGGTCAATAATTTGATGAATTTTCTACTTTCTTATCTGAACATGGAATCATAAAGAACAAAACCTCATTTCTTCCTTATGATAGGTGATATCAATAAATCAAGCTAACACTGTAAGTAATTCACAATTAATACGACAAGTCTTCCCGTAGCGTCTAACCATTCGTAAATCAGCATCGATCTACAATAGATCCCTCTCGTGGCCGCCGGCGCACGACCGTGCTCACGATTCAGATTAATCTATCGAAAATCGTTTTACAACATATTATTTATAGAGAGCATGCGCCAGCAATGATCATCAGTCCGTGTGCGTAGTGATGCGCCTAACGCATTCCGCGCGCACTTATGTGTCGATGCGGAAACATCGATACGACGTTATCGATTTGTTAGATTGTATCGAGTAGGTGCTCGTTTTGTTGAGTCATGTTACGTATGCGAAATTGTTAATTAGAATTACGTTTGGTATTTATATGTGTTCGTTTTAGTTAAGATAATGTCGAGTTTGATGTGTTTTGGTATGTGATTTGAACTGATTACTGTAGTAAGTACTTACACAAACGTCTAAACGAACGTATGCTTCAAGAAAAATTTTAACGAATCTGAATCCAAAGTTTCTTACTTAAAAGCCTTTAATATCATAATAACTCAAAATAATCACATCACATTACCATACAATTAAAATTCAAGAAACCATTAAAAAATTAAATCATCAAATCACGTTCTTTACTGTCAAAATCGTACGACAAACTTGTACTTCATAACTCGTAAAAGTCGGGGTGATGTCGTAAAAATAAAACCAAAAGCATTCTAACCGGAGTCAACAATTAACCCGCAGTAATGAAACTTCTGAACTAGCCCGAGCTCCACGGAATCGCGCAGCCTATTTTAAAGACATTGAATATTTAAGAGAGCTAATTGAAATGAGCGAGACAGTTTGGAGTGTCGCCAGGATAATTACCTAGCTCCTAAGATGAGATTTAACGTGGCACGCTTAAATGGTCGGAGGTCTCTTTTTAGGGGAGATTATTTCCGTATTTTTTTATTGCTGGTTAGCAATTATAAGTTTGAGAGTAAGCTTTCTATTAGATTGCTTTCTGTTGGAGGAATCTAAGATGTTTATTCAGTGTAAGTAATTATTTAAGTAATGGATTTTAGTAGGGTTAATCTGAATTTAGTCCAATTACCTATAACTAGTAACTTTTACACTTTTGTACCTTGCGATAAATACCCCAATTGTAAAACCCACCTAGCGTATTTTTTATTTTCAAATATTTCGATAACTATTCTTAACTATCACATCACTACTGTCAAAAAGTCATCGACTAAAGCCAAATCATCGATATCGCTACACCCCATCACTAAACGTTGTGTGATGTCGAAGGTTGTCGATTCGTGCCGTCCGTGTGCGACCTCTCTTCCGGTGTCCAACACTGGTACGTTTAATGGACGCCTATTTGTACGTGAATGCACGTCCAACGATTACCTTGTTTGTTTACAAATTGCGTTTGAAACACGTAATTATGTTGATTCGTATACGTTAAGTGATGTGACGTTTTATGTCCTTGATTTTGTTGATATGATTCATTGGTGAGAAGGGTTTATGGTACGCATTTGTTTTGTAAGGATTGATGTTATTTCGGATTAAGACAAAAGATTATTTTATTGATTAGGACAGACACCAAAACTGATAAAAAAAAATGTATACAGTTACTTTCGCATTTATTACAACTACAACAGTATTGTATCTCTCTAGTATGCTAAACAATTTTACGATTTTCATCAAAACAGAATAACTGAATCAATTATTTTACTTTCTTTATTAACCTATAAAGTTGGCAAAGGTTTTGACTATAAGTCTGATGCATAATTATCATATTATCTACCTTAAATATTAAAGTCGTTTAAAAACAAAAATATCCAGCTAACCTTATCCTCTAATAAAACACCCTGTAACCTACACTACAGAATCTTGACACCGCACAACATGATTCAAAATAAACGATCAATCCATACTCAATACTGGATCATTTACCAGCATTGGAAATACGTACATCTCAGATCCCATTACTTCAACTAGAAATACCCTTAAATACTACACAAAATAAATCTTTGCCAGCTACAACTTATTCCAAGCTCCCCTTTCAAGTCTATGCGGACATTGGAACATACAAATCGAGTGTAAGCCCATAATTGTTAATTTCAAGCAAAATGCCCGCAATAGCTTTCAAGTTGCACTAACTAACGATCCCATTGCTAGATGCCTATCGGGTTTCTGGGCATAGTACTGGGCCGGTCGCACTGTCTTGGTTGAACTCGGATTAAGGAATGATCTGAACTTTTATCTGTGGATGACTTGGTTTAAATATCAGGTTACGATTGTAACGGATTTCCATAAGTAACCGACAAACAACAAAAATTGTTATCTTTACCCTAAAAATAGCCTTCATTACAAATATCTCAAATTCTTTGCCTCATTTCGATGTCTCACATCTTATATTGAAAATTAGTACTTATTATTTGCCGGTGACTTAAACTGAGTTTAACCGTTTTGTCATGAAATCTAAGAACGACTTACAGTCAGCATAACATCTGTTTTCATTCGATATTGAGGCTACGGAAATTAGTTCTAGTTTAAACCAAGTCTGTCGTCAGATTTACTTATCAAAATCGGTAAATATTCTCGTGTTATCTACAACAAAGTAACAATATAAATCTATTACACGATTAAGACAATACTCTGTTGACTAAGTATTGAAAAGTATTTATTTAATGTCCGCGACGTGACTCACAATTGTCATAATATTCATCATAGTATTGGTTGAATTTTCCTACTTTTCTTTTTACAACGCCATCTACTCTCAAATTAAGAAGACATCTGATAAACATACTTATATACTACCAAATACATACACAGTATAGATAAATTGCACCCAGATACAGGATGAATGATCGTGATCATTACACATACATTTGTTCTGGGTGGGAATCGAGCCCACAACCTCTGGTATAGCAGTCAGGGCCAGTAACTACTAGACTAACAGGCCAGTCATGTTGTGTGGTATATAGTGGGTTATTTAGAGATAATGATGATGATAATGATAGCATTTAAAGGCCGATAAGGAATCTATTAATTCTAATAAGACGACTGTAACAAAAAAAACAAAACATCACCTAGCAAATTTTTATTTTTGCCTCTTTTTTATGTTTTATTTAGTATTCACTCAAGATAATGTAACGTATCTAAACGTTTTCAATTACGCAATTAATGTATTTTCTTTCGAATATTTTAATCGTTCTTCAAGAAGTGCAACAGTGCAATCGGCCCTAAAAATGCGAGTACATAATGCATGCGTACACGACGCGACGCACAGATCGATGGATCGTATCGACCCGCACAAAGGATCGAGTCGTGATCGTGATTGCGTTACGTTTGAAAGTTTCGCCGTTTATGTAAAGCTAGTCTTATTCTATCGATACGTGATCGGTCTGTTCGGAGCCTGCGTGGGGTCGTCTAAATACGTAATCATTGTTTTTGTATGCAAAGTTTGATATTGTTATGGGTTTAAGAAAAGGTACTGTAAAGCCAAACATGATTGGCTAAGGAGAATTTGGTTGAGAACTTGCTTGAAAGCCTGTTAGAAGTTATTTTGTTAGCTGTTGATAATTCTTTTAATTTAAGGAGTTCTAATGGTGAGTAACTATTAGTTAAATTGATACATTTTTTTGTAGTTTAATTAATAAAAACTGCACACGGCTAGTGGATTTACAGAAGCTCATTCATCATACTTTCATTCATCATACTTCAAATGAGAAATTTCTTTTAACGAAGGTAATGAATAATCTCGTTCAATGGTCTTAGTTTCTAGTCAAACCTTTAATCTTTCTGCTATCCATACATCCAGTTAATTTCGCGTCTCAACCCAAGCGAAACGTTCAAAACACAAAATTAGTAACAAGCCCGTGCGCTATCAAATGCCAAACATTTATGTATTAGAATAACATTCGATCAACTCGGGTATCTCAGATTACCCTGCAGCGATAGTAATTTCAAAGGCGCGATAAAATATTGAAACGATTTCTTCACACAGAAAACATTATTAGCGGTGCAACAAGACGTTTGTATTTACGTTCGCACTACCGATATAGGTGTCGCGCGCCATTTTGCTTTATTGAACAGTTGAATGTGTTCTAAAGATTGCATAGATTCAGAATAGGTGTCTGTTGCGTTACAATAATTCGTATTATTGTGTGTTATGTAGGGCTAACGAGTTATGCATTAAAAGGCTTTTGTTGGTTAGCTGGCTGATATTGAAGTTGAGAATGGCATGATTGAGAATTTTGTCCCATGAGGAGTTAATGTTATTCAAACTTAAGTAGTGTGAAACTAGATTTAATTGCAATATCATTAGGGCATTTTGTGAGTCATAAAGGTGATCGTAAAGTCTATGCTAAGTAGTATCTTTTTCTCGAAAAACATTCGATTTTATTGATTTTATTACAATGGTATGCGGCTTCCAGTCACTTGTTTCACCTATGGATTAAAACCAGAGCAACAAAACAAAAACGTAAGCTCAATAAAATAAGATCAAATTCGTCAGCTTGGGAACCGAACTATGAAAATCCGTATCCGTGACGGAACCGTTCGAGTGTGAACAGTGTGTTAAATGTAAAAAACCTTAAAAAAACGTTAGTTTTGACATCATTTCACGTCGATCAAGCGGCCGATGAATAACGCGCTCCGTCGCTACCAGAACGAAAAAAAAAACCTCCGTTCTGAATGCGACTCATTTTATGAATGAAATAAGATTTTTTTCCTACGGAACCGCGACAAATACGTGCTTTCCTTTCTCGGCCGTCTGAGGCGACGTGCATTCATTTTCGATTAGTTTTTTAATTCCGTTTTGATCTATCACACTTTTTGCGTCAACCCGTTGTGAACCGTATGGCTGCGGAGGTAGGGTACATTTTGGCCGGTGTGGTAGTTTTTATAAGCGCATGTCGTAGGTTTCTTTGAGAAGTAAGACCGTCGCAACTGCTTCAATGTAACGCTCGGTACACAGATGCGGTCTGAGTAACGAGAAATTATTCGTAGCGAGTGATTTATTAGTGGGATTAGAGATTTTGCAAGATTTATAAATAGAAGAGATCGAAGGAAAGGTTATTCTACTCTTCTATGAACGTATCTCATCTCTTTTAGGTTTATTATGCACACTGTAAAGTAAACGTGGACCTAATCCATCTTTTCATAATACCAAGTTAATATTCCCAAGGGTAGGAAACACTTTCGATTGCAGTTTCATTCATAGCACATTTTCTTTCATGTCGGCAAATAATATTTGAATACTCTTTGTGTAAGCTGTATTCAACAATTAAAATGCCAGAACAAAAATATTTAAAATGAATAACTTAACACCACACCAAACGGAGCGACTCACACCAATCCAACGTATAAACGAGCGACTTTCATTCAAATAAAAACTAAATAGTATTCAAATAGTGATGAAAGGAATTCAGGCAAAAACTCTTCGTGTTCGTGGGAAGTCTCTTATTCCATTAGATTCCGCGTACACGGTTAGCTAGTGGTCAGCGACAAGTGTTTATAGGAAATATTAGAAAAACAACCTGCAGGGTTATTAAGCCACTTGCAAAACGAATGTGATAGCGATATTTCTGTCAAAAATGACAAGGAAAGTGTGAATATTATTTTTTTTCAGCAATGTCAATGATGTGTTGGGTTTAAGAAAGATAAGACACCTCTACGGTTAGTACCTATTGCGAATGTCTTCTGCATCTGTGTCATCTTCTGCGATTTTATAAGGGGTTTCGTTGATGTCTTGATATATAATCATATTGGTCAAGAGTTCTTTCACTGTGTAATGACGTAAAGAAATATAATAGCATCATTAAAAATAATTCCTTTTTTCAAAGCGTCTAACAAACGTGGTCACAAGTGTCAAAAACCGACGCGTCGCGACGGCGCGGTCGGTCTCTTCGACCGCTCGTCGCAGACGCACGGTTAACTAACTAGGGCTGTCGAATTAAGTCAATTTAATTATTCTCAGTCAGTTTAGTGTTGTTTAAATAATGTTTTTTTCTGTAATATTGTATTTATCAATACTCTGCACAGAAAAATGCGTCTATTTTTGAACAATATTAAATAAAAATATATTAGGTAATTTGTCTTTCTTTTTGGTGCAATTTTTACACAGCTTATTTTGTTAGATCTAAACTTGCGGTTGCCTTGAATGCATTTTTATCGGTATAGATTAAATCTAATACATTTTATATTACAATGCCATCATTTAAATCTCTTACGACAAAGCAAAACTATTGTTGATAACAGTGCCTTACATAACTAATAAAATTGCATTTGTAAAGCATCCAAATGTTACATAATATAATTTTCATGAATATTACTTGTCAACTAAAAAAAGAACACCAACATCAGTATTATAACATGCGGCTGCAACTAAAGGTGAATGACCTAACAAAAACCTAGTAACAACCTAACCACTGATTTCTCTTGCATATAAGTAACTATTCATACACTCCACTGAACTTGGTCTCATCAAAACATAATAGCACCATTATACACTTCTTTAGAGCACTAACAATATACAATTTATCTACTTTTAATCAGGCAATATCGCTTTTTGCATCCTTGCGACAATTTCAATTGAATTTTGTAATATCTTTGCATGAAAACCAAAGCCAATGGTCGGGTTTTTATAGTGTCGTTATGAAAAACTGTGTTTAACACTATTTAAAAAGATGTTACGGCTATAAAAGATGAATATTCACCGTTAATTTTGTTTGTTTATTATTCTTAGTAAAAATTGTGAGTTAGTTTTTACTTTCCTAGGCTTACAAAGCCATGATTATATTATATAGAGGCTATTTATTGTAGTATTTGTTTATTTTTAGATAATTAGGAACATCATTTATGTTGTTTGTGATAAAAAAGATTCAGATTCTAAAAGGTCCATTACGTTTTTACTCTACCGAATGGATGTCGCAAATTAAACCAAAAGAAATGGGGTGAAACCAAAAATGCTCATGCCGTCGAATTTATAAAAATTATACTCGGTTGACAAAAAAATTACCCATTTAAGCTTGATGCATCTTTAAAAAAAATGTTCATATCTCATATATCAACTGCAACACTGACTCTGCAGCATAGGTACATTAAATATACAACAATCTGAACTCCACAAGACTCTCCACAAGTCGCCCTCATGTCTCGTAATCACAGATCGTTCAACTAGAACGGTTCCGACGTCCGACGGTACACTAAACTAAACTAGAACATAAGCGTCGGTAATTATTTACGACAAAAAAGTCGTGGCGACTGATTGCTTTCACAAGCCCCACAATAGACCATGAAATGAGCTTCGAGCCACCGGGTTACGCATCGTTCCTATGACTCTCCGAATCGCTCGATTCTCGATTCTCAATTCTCGATTCTCGATTGATATTTGAATGGGAATCGTTTGAATTTATGAACGAAATTGTTGATTGAAATCTGGGTTTGAAATACTTTGAAACTAGGTACGTTTTTGTTTTGTTTGTTACTCGATATAACATGACTTTAATTGTCTGTTGATATCATTTATAGCGGAATACGATGAATGAAATACTAGCTAAATTTGATTCTGAATTCTTTGGCTAAGAATTTAATCTTTTTATTTAAACGTTCGCTACATTTTATCAATATTCTAGCAACATGTGGAGTGGTTTAAACTGTCCGTTCTCTTACACGCAAAACAAGGCCCAAAGGGACATTTTCGTATTCGAACAGTGAGTGAAACTGGCATAAATGTACAAATGATTATATATGAATGGCTCAATCAAGGCTCTCGTTGCACAAGGAGTTATGTCGATATGTTTTGACATGTCCAACTCGGACCGTCGCCAGTTGTAAGCTAGTAAATTGCTACAATTATACCCAGAAGTGTGTCAAGTGGTACAGGGAGGCTCGGGTAGAATGGAACTGTGGAAAACATGTCGGTGCTCGAATAAACAACGTGTACTCAAACTGCCGTTTTGTATAGAATTACTGAGTGTTTAATTTGATGTGGTAATTAGACAAAAGGAAATTTTCCGTTTTGTTTCGTGTGATTATTGTACATACGAGTACCTTAAAATGTATTTAAACGTAGGTTTTAGTTTTGCTTATATAATGCAACAAATTTTGTGTACGTATGACAGTTTTCTAGCCACTTGAAAAATATACCAAAGATGACAATCGCAAAGCGATTTTAATTGCGTTACAATATCAGCTATTTAATTACAAGTTATTTTAAGAAGCGTCAAGAACTGTCAGAATATTATGTGTGCATACTCAGACACATCGATACGAGTAATTTGTTTTAATTAGCCTTAATTTCAAACACAAACCAACAAAACCGACTCAAATATTTAAACAGCGAAAAATCTAAAGCAATCAGTTTAAAAAAATACCTACCATTACGCATTGATTATATTGAGCCTAGTCTCCCCGCACTAGTAGCAAAATCCGCCCTAAGCTGGCGCACATATAATAATCTACCTCAGGAATCAATCTCCCGCGTACTACGGTATTACGAATGAAATGGTCGCATTTGTGGTAGAGAGAGACGCCACTATACACCGCTCTACATTTTGTAGAGTGCTATCTCGCTTACACACTTGTATCGGTGTTGCTTTTAGTTATATTGGTAGTGGATGGTTACAGCAAATAGCGATTAAATGTACAGCGTTATAACTGCGAATTAAAAATTTCTAATTACAAGGAAAGTTGTCATATCTCATGTCCGTGTGACCGTGTTGTAGAAATTGACATTTGATTGCATGTTTATTAATGTGGTGCATGAGTACCTAAGTAGTAGTCTTCTTAGTATCGAATCAAATAAAAGATTGTTTATTTTTATCTGCACAACAGAGTAGGTGCATTATCTTTAATCAAAAACAATTCACTTCTATTGAGGCAGTCGGTTAAATATACTGCCGATCCTCATTTTAAAGCAATATGTCACAAAAATACATAAAAACTGTTGTCCATAAGTTTTTTCTTTTTTCAAGCAATGTTTACCTACAAAGTATTTTTTGTAATTCGTTAGACTTGACGAAAGATGGCGTTAGTTGTTCAGTACGCTTTGGCTCTGTTTACAATTTCCTATTATAATATGACTCTTCATTGTGAGAATATGGAATACTTTAATAGTTAAGTAGGTTGTGAATTGTTAGCATGACTCATTTATGTGTAACTTCATGGCAACGCCACAATATATGATAAAAATAAAATAATCCTAGCAGTATTCATTATCTACCAAACAAACAGTTTAACAAAAAACTACATAATTATCAAATAAGACAATCAAAATATTGGCTACCAAAAATAGCATAGCACAATTTATACACCTGCTGGCCTAAGTAGGCCTAAAATAACTAAACAAAAACGTTTTCAGGTCAAATATAACTTTCTATTTTTAGCAGTTTTTCCACAAATCAAGTAGGTATAGATCACTAAAAAATATTAAAATATACTCCTAAACGGTCCAATAGGAACGGCTGAATTTCTAATCGTGACCAATGAAATGACGAAACATTAAATTGAAAAAAGAATGTCACTCAAACACTGGCCTAATATAAATTTATTTTCGGAAGAAAAACTTAATCTCGAATTCGTTGCGAATTTCGCAATCGATATTGTATTTCGATGAAAAAAGGTATCGAGAATCAGTAGTCATAATCGCTCATTACAAAAGAGGGTTTCACTTCCACGAGCGTCACGTCTCACGATCAATTGGAAATAATATTGTTGATAGAGTTAGCACTCGACTAGATGTGCTAGAGACTTCGGTATATTGTTAAACAGAGGTCCTAGCATGTGCAGTAACCATAGATTATTGTAGAGATGTGGAAATTAGATCACTGTTCTCAATGCAAATTCTGGTACTTTTAAACGACATTTTTTTTTTGGAGTTTTACTGGCTCAGTACGCTAAGTACTAGTGTCTACTGTATCTACCTTTGAAATCTACTAACAGTTCTACAACATCCATAATTTTAAATGTGGAAAATATTAAGAGAAGGAACCGTGAGTTACTGTCATGTATGTTTTCATTTTTTATTTTGTTCTAGGGTACCTCGTTTCAGTAAACTTGTGACAACGATTTTACTTTACAAACTGTATTAAATCACAAATATAATATACCAGAGCGTATCTTTCTAAAATAGATCTTTTGCCACTTCCATTATCTCTTTAAAACCTAACCTTCTCAGTCCAATAGTCGGAATCGTGTTCCGACTACCGTTTTGTTATTGTTCAATATGTTTTCCAATAATCCAGTTATAGATTACCGGTAGAAAGCCTTGATTCGCACGGCGGTAGAAAGCGGACTGAGTGCGTGTGCTCCCTTAAATCACTCCGTATCTTATGTACTGGCCGTCAATTGTGACGTTAATTTACCTATTAATTTACTATGTTAGTATGTGGGTGAGGCAAATATGTGGATAGAACGAGCATCTATTTTTCGAAATATTTGTAATTAGGTATAGCATTTTCGGATTTTAAAATGTTTAATATCTATTGCCCTTCTTGACAAGTGATAATTTTAAAGACAGATAGTAAAAAAGTAAGGATTAATGCCAAAGATATGAAAGGAAAGGGGAGAAAGAAAAAAAACCTTAAATAACTGGTTAAACTCATTAGTAACATACGTGTTAACAACTTATTTACAAGATTTTTGAGTAATCTAGAGAGTAGGTCGGACTAGTAAAAGACAAAGATATAAAAGTTATGTTATTAACAGGCCATGAAAAAGACGTTTTTACATCATTTATCAAATTTTAAACATCCGTTCTATCAAAATCAATTATTTTAAGAAATAGTTGTTATGTTACCAAATATCATTGTCGTAGTAAATTGTTTTTGGGCAAAAACTTCCAAATCTTGTAATCATGTCTTTAATGTGCCGGATTTACGAAATTCCAAATTAAATGGTCAATCTATACTGATGTGATTATTTTGCCACGGTACTAAACGAAATAGAGAGTAAATTTAATTTAAAATTTTATGTAATTTTACTTTCAAATGCCTCTTAAATGGCTATAAAATTTTTAAGTGGAAAAAGTACTTTTAATGTTCTGAAAGAAAAATGAAAGTGAAAACCAAACTAATGTTGTAGGAAATCTATGAATGGAAAAGTGCAGGGAAAATCCTGGCATTTTCATCTGCTCTGTTTTTCTAAGAAAATATTATTCTTATTATAATTCCTGGTCTTAAACTCTTCTTCTAACTATTACTCTCATTAGAACCAATAACTAGTGAGAATACTTTGTTAACCATAAAATCTATAACAAATTCAGTAAACTGAAGACGCATTCAAGTAATTCAAGGAAACCAAAGCAATTTATACAAATAATTAAATGTTCCACAATTGTTACACAATGCCATCTAGTCTCAAACTAAACAGAGCTTGTATTATGAGTCTCGTACTCATAAGAAACATACTTAAATATTTCTAAATACATTCATGTTATACATAAATTACCGCCAAGAAACAGAACAAAAAAAATAGCGCACATCACGCAATATTTGTCCTGGGTGGGATTTGAACCCACGACCTGTGGCATAGCAGTCAGGGCCACCTAGCACTAGACCAACAGACCTAATGATTACCTAACTTTATAATTATAATTGCCCATTCAATCCTACATCTAAATTCTTCTACCAGGCTTCCAGAATGTTCTAATACATCGGCATCTAACCATTGCATCATATTTCCACGGCATTCAGCATACATATGCGTTGCACGTTGATTGGACATAATCGCAGATCACACGAGAGACAGCAAACGGCTCATTACAAACTCTCAGGCAATCGCCGGCGAAACTGAGGGCTATTCTCATTTTAATATTGATGCTTGCATTTTAGTAACAATATTGATATTAGACATGGTCATTTTTTATTGATATTTATTTCGACGGGTCCTACGTATACTGGTGTAACCAGCAAAACACCAAAATACGTTTTTTTGCACCAAAAGCCTTAAAATTACCTTAACTTTATATCCTGTAAAAATTATATTATTTTATTCAGTAATTTCAGAGATACAAACCTGTAAACTAACATAAGTGACATGATTTTCGGCCACACGACCGTCTACACTGATGTAAGTCACTTGCACCAGTGTAGGTAGTCGCGTGCGCCGCGTCACGTACGCGCAAGTGCCATTTACTCCAGTATGCGCGCTGCGACGGAGTTAGGAGCACGTTAACACTGGTATAACTGCGTTAACTGCTAACATATTCTTCTGTATCAAAACCTTTTCGTGGCCTGTTTTTAGGGGTTGTGTTACTTTTTTACATATTTAACAAGTTTTGTTTGCTTTGAGTAAGTAGTGGTGAGAATTCACAACAATTAAGGGCTCACGAGGTCAATTTTTAATAAATTTATGCCGTTAAAATTAACAAACAAATTACTAAGTTGACAGTACTAATAGTTCTACAAAAGGGTTTAATTAATGTTCACCTAATGCAAGATACAGATTGTACTGCTTGTAGATTTGTTTGAGCCGCCTGCATTATTTTTTTACGTATAAATTATATAATGTAGACGCACGGTGTACTGCATACTCTTCACACTAAATTATAGAGTTTGTTTTTCCCTGTTTGGTTACTGGTTGTTTTTATACAGTCGGGTTTTTTTGTTTTTTTTTTTTATTATTTTATTCTTTCAATAAATTTTACACTTACATCAGTAGGAATACAAAGTAGTAGTATACGAAGTCACATGTGACTTTGTTTTATTTTCTTGATATTGTTATCTGCCGTAACCTACATTATTTTAATAATAATATCTATTTACTAATAAAATAAATATCGATACTACTTTCAATACATTTTTTGCAGCAATTAACGTAAGGAGTTACCAAATTTTGCTACTTGGTAACTGACGAGACAATTTTTTTTTATGTACCCAAGTACATCATTTTTAAAGGTGTAGAAATATTCCAGAGGTAAACAATATAACAATATTCGCAACCCCAGTTTATTTTGGTAAAGTTGTAGTATTGAAAAAACAATTAAGTTCAATCAAAACTTAAGTATAGTAATACAAAAGACATTCAAATTAAACTTATAAAGGACTTAGTGGTCGCCCGCAACTTCGACCGCACGAATATCGGTTATAACTGCAAAACATTGCCCTCCTCTGACGCAGTCGGTTAAAAAGTCTAGGTTTTAATCCAGGTTGTCAGCTAAGTCCATACGAAATTTCTTCAAAATTGGTTAAATCGTTTGAGCGTCAAAGAGTAACAAACATCCAATCCATACTTATGCAACTTTCGCGTTAACTATATTAGCAGGATATTTTCAAATGTATAATATGCATATTTAAACAAGTATGACGAGTGTGGTGATGTGATGAGGCATTCGTATGAAGGGTGTCCTACACAAATCACCATTTAATACAAGTTGTAAAAATGTAATGAATTTTCCATCATCTGATTTAGACTTTAAGGTCTCATTGCCCTGTTTTTAGGGGTTGTGTTACTTTTTATACATTTAACAAGTTTTGTACACAACTATACACTTAATAGAAGCACATAGTTCGAAAAGAGTTTCACAAAGGTTATACTAATTTCTTTAAAATACCTTTTCTAGCGGATCTGCAAAGGGAGAAATAAATTAGAAACATCAACGTACAAAAACTAGTGGACGTAACTGAACAGACGTAACTGACGTAAAGTAACTGAAAAAAAATAGTGGAAATGCTATTTATAAGAATAATGACATAAAATTCAAGACAAGCTAGTCTTAAAAATAAAAAAAAACAATTAGGTATTATCGTTAGAAAACCTCTTTAAAAATCAAACCCTTTTTTTACTTAAAATAAGAAGATTACATTTTTTTGTTTTATTATTTTTAAGATTGCAAGGCCAATGATTTTATTTATCATTATTAGGAATGCTACTATCTAATAATAAAGTGTTATTTTGTATTTTAGATGTTTTTATTTAACTTTTTGCCACAATAATTTAAATATTCACAGTTAATAATAATACAGCAAACTGTTGCAAGTAGCTTTCCAGTACTGAGTAAACTGTTATAAGTGTTAAAAAGTCAATAAAAGTAGATAAAAGTAGATATTATTTTTTATATTATAACCTCATATTGGTCAATTACACGGAAATACTATGTTTAAAGAGTAAAATCCTTCAGATTTCCTTTATTTTAAGTATAAGCAAGTACACTGTATACTGGTATAAGTGGCCACTTGTATCAGTTTACAGGTTCTACCGTAGTAAAAAAAACAAGCTACATCAATGCAAGTTAACCTATTTTCCAAAGTATAAAAAAAGAAGAAAAACAAATAATGCAGTCTTATTCCTTAAGTATTAAAATATAACATACTAAAATTTCAAGTGTTTTTATTGATTTACGACAAAGTTACAAGCTTTAGAACCTTTAAACCGCTCTCTTGAAAAGTTGTGTTTTTGCACTTGTACTAGTCTACGTAGGACCCGTCGATTTATCTTTGTGATAAACACACATATTTGTAGTTGCAATCAAAATAAACTGGTATAGCCGAAGAAGCTTTTCTGAAATAATTGTTTTCTGTAGTCACTTTCAAATACATTTATAAGTTAAAGTTTGGCATATCTATTAATTAATGCCCTAATACTGTTTTTTTTATTTTTGTAGTTTTAAGACATTTTTATCCTGTGGTCAATGCTATGTCAATTAGAAATAAATGTAAATACTCCATTATAAGACCAACAATAACCCATAAGTATCACACATACATAACTTCAACCGCAACATGAAATTTCTCAAACATTGAAAAACTTATCAAAATCAATTTAATAGTTCCTGACATTAATACACCACACACACGCATGCCGAGTAATTTATATGAAACTTGCCAGTGATTTGTGACTAATACGCCATTTTGTACTTAGATATAAATCAAAATGGCCCCCGGCCATTCGAATACAGAACGGTGAATTGATTTTTTTGGAATCGCGTCTTATTCTTTTTAATTTTTATTGATAGTAACACTTTATTTTGATTTGTGTTGCTTTGTGATATGCTTTATTAGTGGAATGGAGTCAATTTAGAACTATACCGGTTGTACGTTGAATATATTAAAATGTGTCATGAAGAACAAATCAGTAAATCGCCCCAAACAAAAACTGGTATTTAGATGAAATCAAGTAAAATTTGAAGCCATTTATACTGTGAGATAAAATAGTCTAGAATAGATGCTCTACGAAAGGCTCAAAAGTAGATTAGATCACAACAAATTTTAAATCTAAGATAACCCATAAAAATATGTACTTACATAAAATTAAAATAACCACAGCAACTACAGAATAACTCGTCTCAACCGCAATATTTCGTATTTCAACCTCATAATAATTACAACAACACATGACTCCCGTGTTCCGCAACCGGCAACCATGTGAATGGCTAGTGTCCCATCATTATCGTATAAATCAGTACCGATTCAACCGGTAATTGCATCGATATATAATCGATACATAATACCGATATATCGATAAGATCGAATGCTCCCGGTGGAACTGGTAAATTAAAGTTCGCGCTCAATATAATTTTCATGTGAAATGTGTGACGGACAATAAATTATTGGGTATTAGAGACTGTGTGGTATAAATCTTGGTACTTGTAATGTATGGGAAGTCAGACCGGTGTAGTACATATTCATAGAGGCCTGAATACGTATCGATAATAGTTTGAAATGAATGCTCTTGATGGTCCTTTACTGGTTGGATGGGTTCTACGGATATCAAAGTTTACTGCTACCTATTTAGCTAGTGTTTGGTGCTAGGAATTGTTTGTTTGAGCCCAACTAATTTTGTGTTCAATAATTTTAAAATTATGAAGCTTTTGGGTTATGTTTTCGCCGATGTTCCTATAGTACAAAATATTTCTTCTTTTCAATTTTTAGTCTCGGGCTTCTGTTGTCTTTATAGTGCTTCAAGTAGAAGTGAAGGTAGCTGAAATCGGAACTAACGCGTAAAAACTATCACTTGTGACAGAAAATTATGTTGATTCTTATAGCAAATATACACACCGACGCAACAAAGATTCTTGTAGCTCTGGTACTATAGATTGTCTATTGATTTCTGAATAATGTCTCAAAATCTTGTGAAACGTACTTCAAAAGTGACCATTTAGAAGTAAGTTCGAGCAGTTAACTCAATACAGAACTACAGCAACAGTATTTAACATCAAAGAACAGTAACAACATTACCAACAAATGATAACACTCATTATAAAATTATCACTGCACAAAAGGCCGATTACACCGCACAAACATTACAGTGTTTACCCATCGATCCATTTAACTAAAGTTTATGTTAAAAACTCGCCGTAAGCGGAGTATCAGTCGATTTAAATCATCGTCGGTAACATAGACAGCCCGTAATTGTAGCCCGGGGCTTACCGATGACACATTCCATCAAAACCAGACTTTTCTGTAACGGTGCCACTGGATATAATACTGGGTAGGTAGTAAAATAGCATAATAGGTATATACAGTATGAGGTCTTCATATAAACAGACGCAATGCGAGTTTTACCTACGTTATCGGATTGTGGCATGACCGTGGCATCATAAAGTCGCAAGCGTGTCGCTGTAGCTAGCAGACGATGTGTTGTTAATGTTATTAAAACGCTGTAAGTAGGCAGCCATATCGTTGTTACGTACTGGGTGGCTGCAGGCATTTGTTTTTTGAAACGACCGAATCAAACTACTGTTTGTATTGCACAGTATCAATACAAACAGTAGTTTGATTCGGTCGTAGTAGGTTCTGCCAATATGTCATTGTGACTTGCAAATCGAGTTCTCGAGAAAATTGCTCTAATACACTTTAACGTATGCAAGGGGAACATCCCTGAGGAATCGATTATAATCGATTAGAACAAGCAGCCTTACCACTAACTCTTAATATGAAACTGCTGCAATCGTGGGAGAGAGACACCGCTATATACTATATAGCGCTGTCTCTTTTCCACATCTGCAATAGGTTTACTTTAAGAGGTTGTGGTAGAAGTTCAGTTTATGTTGTATCGTTATGTGTGTATTGAGGTTATGCAGGAAGGGACATTTATGTATTATATTAGTAGCTATTACAATGCCAGTACTAGCAATCTTTCAGTCACATGCAATTAAATTTATAATTTCTTATCGTATAGTTTTCTTTCAATTGCTTTGAATTGTAGAGCTTGTTAGTATCTATGAGGTCAATTGAAACATGTTTATCTATTTTGAAAACACATATTAATACAAAAAAGTTTTTTAATAAGCTTCTCAATTGCTTGATTATTTAATAAAACTGATTTAGCTACTAGTCCTTCAAAAAAGTTAATTAGTTTATTTTCTAAAGTTGTTTAAGTTACTCCTTATTAATATTACATCAACTACCTGCCAATAAAATTCCCGTCAACAACGATTCCATTCCGCCATTTCAGAGATTAACGGGAACAAACAGATGGACAGACGGACAGACAGACTAAAATTGTAAAATATGATATTTTGGTTTCTGTACCGTATAATTTTATTTATATTTATATGCCTATATTAAAAACGGTTATTTTAATATCACAAATAGACACACCAATTTTATTATGTATTCATTACTTACCTTTAAACCCTCATCAACAAACAAAAAAATACCAGGCTATATCAGAAAACTCTATCAATATAATATCGATAAAATTTGCATCGATATAATTTATTACTCGATGTCACGTGATAATCACGTATATGAGTCGGCCATTAAGTTTAAGTCACAGTTAATTACACATGTAGTGTAGTGTTTAATATTGAATTACGGTAGCTTGTATGATTTAGTGTGTCATGTTATACTGGTTTTGTTAATATGTAAAAGGGTTTTGATAAATTATGTTGATCGATGACTGTATTAATAGTTTGGTTGTTCTTTTTGAACGTTTATGGCTGGTTTTTTGAAGGATTTAGAAGATGGCAACAATAGTAAATAAAAATAAATAGTATATTCTTCCAGACAGTAACAATCAAAAACCCACACACGTATTTTGCAATTCTATCACTTAATTTCTTCTCCAAACCATAACAAATTAACTATTAGGAAGGTTAATCAAAAATGATCATGTATTTGTAGCCGTTTAGTGATTGTTTTATTTTGTTCTTTGGCTATATTAATATTTCTCTGGCTTGCACAGTTTTAAGGATTTACAGGCAGTCCCAAAATGATTGTTATTTTGAAAATATACATGTATGATCATCTCAGTACATTAACATCAACCTATCACCGATTTCCCTATCAACTTCTCATCAAAACAATTGACAACACAAACATCGATACTAACATCAATAACGATTATCGATTCGAAACGAAACTAAAAGTGGTTCGAACAGTGTCGTGACACACTTGCAACTAGTGTTTAATATAAATACACGTGTGTCAGACATTCCGCGTGTAATGAGTACATTCGTAATAAGTATGGTTGTTATATCGTTCACTTAAGGCACCGTGTGTTGAAAGTAAAAGTTTTGTTGGTTTATTCTTGTATTTGGAGCATAAATTGGCAATCTTTATCAGCTATTAAAAGGCTTAAAATAACAGCGTATTTTCACCTGCAATAATAAATTGACATACTAACGAAAAAGTTGAAAAAAAACTCTACTTAAGGTATTAATAATATGGTATCCTAGTAATATCCTCGAAAAACACTTGTGGGTTAGGTATTGCCAATTATTTGGTAATATCATAAAACAAAAGAGCGGTACTGAATGACAATCAATATCACCAAAAATCTAAGATCATTGCAACTGCGAAAAGTTGTAAGATCTCTAAAACTTTTTGTTAAAAAAGAGGTTTACAGACAACTCTATATGATACACTGTACTCGTACCATTAAAAACTGTATAATTATTACCTTTAAAATAGAGCTAAGCCTTAAACAAACATTATCATTACACTGTATCGTTATATACACGTCAGCGGTAAGTGAATTAGGAGCGTGGATACAGATTGCAGTCACTAGTAACATTCGTTTTTATATCACCTACTTTGTGCACTGATTAATTGCCTGGTAGTTTAATTTTAGCTAGTATAAATTTATAGTATATTTCAATCAAAACACTTTTGTTTATGAGTTCGATATTAAATTTGTTTTATAAATAAGACTAAATTTAATATCGATCATATCTACTGTCAAAACATAATAGAGAATATGGAAAATCATTTGTTTTATTTGTACATGGTGATTTTTGTATTTGTTTGAAATATTTAGGATGATGGTACAATTAGACAATCACAGCTTGGTAAAGGCCTCAGCTCATGTAGAGAAGGAATACAAGTAAGCGATTTGGAATCCCTATCCATGACATCCAAATTTTACAAGCTTTACTTACACCAAGTATGTTGTAATGTGTTGTGTTTTGGATTAATATGGATTGTATACTGTATAGGTACAGCAAATTACTTTAAAAGCTTTGAGTAACTCCATGTAATAGACGATGTCCTAAGGTAGTAATTTCGGATCATCAAAGAGCAAACTACGGCAACGGCTTCTATCTAATATTACTTGACTTATTTTCATCTATAAAACAATTGAACAGCTTACTTAACAGGTAGGTATTAGAGCAAATTAATACATTCCAAACAATTGCATTCGTTTTGTTATTCCTGCTCCTAAATTGACCCACAATACTACTGAAATCCTTAGCGATAGTTATAAACTACAATAACTTGTTGCTAGCAAAGATATGTTAATCGAATGCATATTCAATGGTTGGCCAACCAAACATTCGCGGTTCACACTCCATACATATCTAGAATCAATCCGAGACACTAAACAAACGTAATTACTTGAAATACGATATAGCTATTAAATTAACAGTTTAATGATACAATTGTATTGAATCAGTTATATTCGGAACCGTTACACATGTATCAACCTGTCAAATAGCGGACCAATTGCCGTGTTTAAAACGCAAAGGTGCGTTTTAACGTGTCCCCACTAAAGCGAATTCCATCGAAGGTTTCGCAACGCCGAGCGGCTACCCAACTCCGCCCTTAGATACCCACCTATTACACCGTTCGCTACCGAACAACCTTGACTATTATTTAGAGCACTGACCATTAACTAGACCGCGTAAGCATAGATACAGAGTCACCAGAGGCTGATATCTCGTCGACAGCACGAATTACATTAGAGAATTATCCTATTTTCCGTTCGGGAGCCCTGGGCGAGCCGCTAACAAGCCGGCCTCATGACGTCGAAAGCGCTCCCATATTTCCTAGCTTAATAAAACCGATAGTCTTGGGGTGTTCTAAAAAACGAGTCTTATATCAAACGCGTGCTCGAGGTAAACTAGCCGAGTATACATTCTAATAAGCGTTTATTCTATGCGCCTCCCGAGGCAACAATGCCCTTAATCTCGACCATTATAGCTTGGGAGTTTTAAAATTCAAGCGGTAGTTGCTTACACTTAATATTTAGTTGCCTCCTACGCTCGCTGGAGTTATAAATTGCGTTGGTTTGATGCTCGGGAGCGGGGTTTTTTAAGCTTCCGTGTGTTTAGAGCCGGGCTAGTGGTCGATCAGTCACGCTCGCAGATAATTCATATACACGATGGGACATTAATAAATCTTCTTTATTTTGATTCCGTTTTTAAATGGTGTCTCGTGTTTAGATTGTTTGGCGTTTACTGATAAGCTTGATGTGAAGAGGTTTTACTCAACCTTTTTGTTTTAAATAGATGCGTTCATATAAGTACCCTTTAATCTTCTTAAATGGCTTTGTAGTCTGATGTATTGTTTTGTGTTGGGTTTTTATTATCGTGGGTGTTTAATAATTTAATTTTGGATATTCTGCATACAATACTTTTTGTTACATTAATCTTTTGTTCTAAAAACTGAATTAGAATTAATATATTGTTAGTCCAATCAAGAAAATTAATTCATCGATTATTTGATTTGTTATAATGACAGTAATTACTGCTTAACAGTCTTCTCTAGGTTAAGTATATACAAAGGCTCTGTTTGAAATGCAGGTATAAGCCTAGTAAAATATTAAAATATGTTAATAGTAAAGCAAATAGTAAGATTAAGTGTTACCGTTACATTAACTGCGTAGATAAAACAATGTTAACATCGAACTGTTATATTTATGTGAACAGTGGCTTGTGTTACTTATTGCACTTAAATTTATTGTGATCTTAAAAGGAATATCGGCATTATACTGATTCGATTATCAATTTTGAATATTTGAGGCATATTTGAAGGGTTTTGAATATTATAATCAAAGTTTAAACTAAAAACAATCTTGAGTTTTGCAAATAAAGTTCAGTTTAGCATGTCAATATGTAAATCTAGAGTCCAGTGCGCTATTTGACCAGCAGACTAAAAAAGGCAACTAAATCCAGCTAGGAAAAATAAGAGAACTGTTCATGTGAATATGGACACCCACGCTCTCGTGTTATTGTCTTTCACGTGCCAGGAAATCCTTGAAGCTGTAAAAAGTTGATGGCATATATTCAATAGTGGGATAACAAGGGCTTTAGATGATGAAAATAATTAATATTAGTACTCATAATACGAGCTCTGCTTAGTTTGAGACTAGATGGCGTTGTGTGAAAGTCGTGGAATATTATAATATCGAAAAAAAAAATGAATTGTGAAAACACATGATCGTGATTTTCGCATACAAGAATGAACCAAAAAATATTATTACCTATACAAAGAAATAGAAAACTAATTTCCTTCCATCTACTCTTATCCTCACTACAAAAGCTAATAATCTCACCATGAAACAATGTGATTATCTTTTAGATAAACGTTTCACACATGTATGGGGCAAGCGAAATGGCGTAACGTAATGACGGCAGTAAGGAAGTACCTATGAACACCTGTTCGAGACAATATACTGTAACTACCCACATTTCATGCGGCCACGATCTGGTAGGAATGGATATGGTACTTTGAAGATAAGTGTAGGTGATTATTTTGTGTGTATTTTGATTTTGCTAAATATTTGATAAAATTCCACTTAGACTGTTGGCAGGTTTCTGAATTACTGGGCCTTTTTTTATTTCAAATACTCTTTGAAAACATTTTCTACCGTTTCTAAGCTAAAATTCTTTTCATTTGAGTATAATGTCAATAATGTGGTCAATCCACGGAAAATAATGTTATATTTTGAGAAAAGCTAGTTTAAGTTTCTGTAATAAAAATAATCATAAAAATGTATCGTCTTCATAGAACATTTACAGACCATATGAGTAAATTATAACTAGCTGTGCTTTATATTCAACAAATTCGAAGTTGACGAGTAAAAATTATCAGCACCCCATCCAAACACAAACCTCAATGTGCGCAGCTTAACCTTATCAAACCGCCACATCTGTTACCTTCCGACATCTCGACGATTGCGTAAGCAGGCCGATGTCCTGCAGGCAGTAATTCTCACTCTCCTCACTGCCTTATAATATACCTGGATTACAACTTGTGTTACCGTTTTGTACTTATGTCGTATTTATAGTACTAACTTGTAATATTTTCTTTCATAGGAAACTATAATAATATTCTATGAAGTTTATATTGTCTTGTATATTTTCAGGTAGGTATGTTTGATGGATAAAGGAAATATGGAACTAAGATTTTTAACGTTACCTTAAATTAAAATCATACAATATCAATGCAAATTTCACATGCACTAAACTTGAACTGCCTATTTTGTAGTCCTAACGATAAATATTTTTGCTTTCCTAACACAATAATTATCACAACTGGTGCAATATGTACCATGTAGGAGAGGTATATCACTTAAAAATATTTCCATCGCACTATTTCTTGGTAGGTAGTTAAGAATTACACAAATTCTAAAGAATATATTCATCTTCTTTTCTATGCAAAGCTTAGACTATAGATATGAGCTTACAAACAATATCCGCCCGAGGCCCATGTGATCCCATAGCGTTCGATAACCGATACCATCGCACCTCCTTGTTCGGCGCAGTCGGTTAAAAGGTCCTCCATTCACTTGCTAACACTCTACCACCGCCTCTCAAAGAAAGACTGTCGCAGATGTGAAAGAGAGACGCCGCTGTACGTCGTGTATGTCGCTCTCTCTCTTATAAAACTTCAGTATTACTTTATCAAATGTTGGGTTTCTAAAGTTGTGTAAACATTGTATTTACCGCGTATTTGTTCGCTTTGTTATATTTTTAGTCCAGATTATAGGTCTAGATTTGTGTTATCATATTAGTGCGGATAGATTTATTTACCTATTGTGTTGTTTAATCTTGTAATGAGCTTGGTTTAGCAACTTTTACGTCTATTTGCCGCGTTTTATTTTAATTAATAATTTGCTATGTGATGTGTTTTGTCGTAACTAAAATTAATTCTGGTATGATTAATTTAAAGCCAAATTAACAAAGGCTAATTATTTTGTACTCTACAGTTTTATAAAACAACATTTCAAATTTCGTTGTGAAATTAAAATTCATTTCCATACACCCGAGTATTATAATTTAGTTAACTCCATGCTTGCCCGTTGCTTAGGTTACGTAATATCCCGTCCTATAAATCGTTTATTAGTATAACGTTCACAATACTAATCATACTGCGATTACAGATAAGCATAGATTGCGATCTTCCAAGATAAATGGTATACACCCATGCTGTGTCTTTGTTGGTAATAGGAAAAACCTTATTTGTAACTGTCATACTAATATTATAAACGCGAAAATGTGTAACTATGGACGGATGTTTGATAAACTTTCACGCTTAAACGCCTCAACCGATTTTAATGAAAATTGGCATGTAGTTACTTTACATCCTGGATTAACGTAAACTATTTATAATTCGACTAAGTCAAACGATGGTAATATTTTTATTGCTATAACAGACGTTTACGCGGGCGACGTCGCGGACAACAACTAGTACCTAATATATGACCAATAGTGGATTAGTATGGGCTAAAAATTTTAACATGTGTCAAGTGTAAAACCTTTGTTGGAGATCTAAATAAATAAATCTCCTTTTATTATTTTGTTAGCCGTGATCCTGCATCATATCCTAAAATATTCCCTTAAAATTTATCTCAGTTCTCGTAGGCGTATACATATTTCCACCTAACCTTAGTAAACAGTATTGCTACCTAATAAATACAAACACCACGGCGTACCTTATCACGTGATCTGGTATCTCGTATCGGTATCTTACATGATTCGTTTGGACACGCCTAATGTGCCGTGACGCCGCTGATAAATTGCTGCAGTACAGTGCACGGTTTGTTCCTAGTTGTGTTGGCTTTTGTTTGGGAAAGATTTCGAAAAAAACGTAATGTAAAAAGAAGGAGAAATATTAAAGTGTAGCAAAATAAATTAATTTGATACTTTTATATAGTGTTTAATATAATATCTATACATAATTATAATATATTAAAACATGTTTCTCAAATCGTGTATTTGTTATCCTCTAAATGTTACACAGATAGCCAAAAGCGTTTTTCTGTTAAGTAAAACGTGCTCTAATGACGTTTGTTCAATTGCGTATCAACAGAAAATAAAATAAATTAATGATAAATATACGTTAATACGCACATTCCGTAAGTCAATTTATGTTTTTAGAGCTTTTTTGTAATCTTCTTAATGTTTTCGTAACAATCGCATAACTTAACACAAAGAACACACGTTTCTAACTCACGTAACTAAGAAATATACTAGCCCGAGTTCCCAACTAAAATACTCCCTAACTAGTAGCAGACCAGGGCGCGTGCGTGCTTGCTGCTGCCTCCGTATATTTAAAACTATTTAATCACTTATACTGTGATCCATATGCATTACTTACACATGGTGTCCTGTTACTTATGCTTTATACTCGTGCTTAGAACTTTAGATTTAACAAGTATGAAATAGTGAGAATGTCACCTAGTTCAAGAGATCGAAATGTTATCATAGGAATCTGATAAGGGGACTTGTAGAGTAAGTACATATTTAAGAGTATTTGTGACTTGGAATTATTATTACTTTTATCTAGTCTTTGGTATTATGTATTGGTAACAGAAGTAATTATAGTACGAAGGGTTTTTGTCTTCAATATATTTTATAGAAGGCTCTCAGTACAGCAAAATTTCTTATTATTTAATGAAACATACAGTATAAAGCTAGTTGTAGACTAAAACAAAGCTTACACAATCAAAAACACACTGTATTAAATCAACAGTGACCACACAATGCGCGGCTCGCGGACAGTCCATCTGTCAAGCACACTACCTGAATTCCTGGGACACGACCCACGTGCTTCCTTGACGGTGCTTAATGGTCACCCTACACCCGCTGTGAAACCATTTGTCAGCATACGTGGACCAACTTACATCCTACTAACCCCCAAAAATGTTAACAGCTTTATTACAAAGATATAAGGGTGATATTTCTTTGATTTGCTGTTGGTAGAGTGTATGTATAGAATTGTAATTTGATGTCTCTCGTTTTGTATATGATATATGAACGAAATTTGAATAATATTTGAAATGTATAGAACGTGAAAAAGGTAGTTGTTTGCTTCTGCGAATCGGTAGTTTAAAAAATAACTACGTTTGACCTTTTGACTAATGCGGTTAACTGGCTTCTAGTAATTGTTTTAAACACGATTATGCAATATTGTAATGATGGTAAGTACTTTAAATTTTGTAGTTTTAGTTAATGTTTGAGGAATATTAGATATTGTGTTAGTTTCGAAGTCATCGTTTTATAAGCAGCCTCTGTTGGCACACTGTAGGTCAAACTCCTCTCTCTCTTAAAAGTGTATTTAGAGTTCGTATCACTGATTTGTTACATATCCCAATAAAAAAATAATAAAAATAGTTTTTTTTTTGAAACACCAGCCTCTTTTGTCTTCAAAAATATTTGCCGACACAAAACAGGAAGGGCAACAACAAAAGCACATTGATTAACACAAAGCCTCACCAAGGTCAGTTCCAGTTAACGCCAAAACACTCAATGGTTCATGACTTAAAATAATTCAGGATCTGTTCCGTGAGGCTCCGGGTTCATTTGCATATTTCAGCCAAAGTTCTCTAGCAACAGTGATTTACATAACTCATGTTTGTAAGCTTTGCTGGATCGACAGTAATCTTGGATTTCAAGATGCTTTGTATGATTTTTTTGTATGAAACTTTTTGGGCGAGAATTGGTATGGCGGAGTGTGGAAATGTACATAAAGGATTTTCTGTTTGAAAAATGATGTCGATGTTTATAGCTATGGAATTATTAGACCTTTTGTCATTTGATAGTAATCAAGAAGAATAGGCTAGTTTGCGTCACAATTATGGTAGTATGCTAAGACAAAGTTCCTGTTCTCAATATAGTAACGATGGTTCCTTTACATCTGATCAAACAGACTGACAGACAGCATTTTATAATGCAGTTTGATCCATGATGTTATGTTACGATGTGGTTTATCGTAAATGGGACGAGTAAGGTTGAGAAGATGCAGCAAAGCATGGAATAGCTGTGATCCTCCACTTCTCCTAAAAGATATCAGGTTATATCGCTCCTTAAGAAGCCAGCCCCTTCGCCACCCTCATAAACTCAACACGGAAAAACCTATAAACTAAAAACCAGATGAAAATTCTGGTTCATTAATAATTTACAAAGAAAAAGAGTAACTATCAAAGTTTCATCGTCGGCCGACGGATGTGGCTTTATAACTCACAATTTTTCCGTCCTTAATCCTTTACGAAGCTCATTTAGCCGAGTTTTAATCTCAATCTCACCTCATTACCGGATCCCGAATACTCGGAATAGCCAATTTCGCCATTAATTACAAGCCGAGGCTCCCTTACCCTTCCTTTTTCGAGTAAAAATAAATTATAACTCATTTATCGTTAGAGCCGAGTCGCCCGCGACGGAGGCATTGAAATAAATAGCTGTCACGTTGGCCCGCACACAGAAGTAACGTGAACCCGTGAAACGACGTCACGTTAACGTTAACGGGGGGGAGGCCACGCCTAGCGGCTGCGCAGTGCACCACACACGCCCATGTGTCGCACATACGGCGTCACGTAACTGGGGCACACGTATGTATGCCACATTCTCGGTGGGCGTGCGCGCCGGTGGGCGTGCCACATGTGCCATGTGTCAGTAAATGGGTGGAGATAGGCTCACGTTAAAAGGGAAATAGCCGCTCGCGTTCGAGTGTTGACGACTTTATGTGCGCGCGGTCCGCGTGCGTGTGACGTCACATGTCACGCCCGACCTCGCTGACCAACCGTTGACATGCACCTGCAAGCCGCACTCCGTCTCCAAGAAATAGTAATAAACGCCGCCGGCGCTGAAAATTAAACAGACGGCCAAGAGAAAAAAGAAGAAAATAATATTCCCACCTGCGTCCGCAATTATCGGCGCAAACCGCGGAAAATTGCGAGGCGAACGCCAAACTGACACTCGTGGAACTTCCTCAAAATAAAACTTTGGAAAAGTTCAACCGGAAAAGAAAGAAAACGTGAAAATAAAAAAGCCATTGACTCCGCAGTCCGGCCCCGAAAGTTTTAGACGCCTTTTTAAACATTCCCGCGGATGAAATCACGACCGGCGGATTTTTTTTATCGCCAGAAGGATTTTCAGTGCTCGTTTCTGTCAACTAATTAGAGTTTGCTCTCGAAAATAAAATTAAATGCAAATACTGACGTTATCAAAATGTCACTTGAGTTGCGACTTGCGTCAGTAGTAATTGGACGCCCGTTGAAAGGTAGTCTATATTTTGCTCGGTACGTATTGAAAAAGTATAAATAGTAGAAGAGTTTGTAGCGTAGCGAGCATAAGAAACAATATGGCAGAGAGTAACGTCGGATCAATAATATATAGGCTAAGAAAACGCGGGCACAGAGCAGTTAAGGATCCGAGGCACCCGTACATAGGCGAGCGCGAAAACAAATCAGTGCCGGGAGGCGAAAATTGAGCACGTACCCGTTCCGGCTAATTTTATTTTGCAATTACACCCCCTCCCCGCCCGTCCTACGACCTCACCCCCTGCGACGCTCCGTTAATACAACATTCTTGGCGACAGCCAGTTTTTGGAACAGCGGCTGTGGTGGCAATATTACGATAAAATTATACTGGAAAAGAATTAGCTGGGAAAGTATGTGTCTTTAGGATTAGAGGCTATGCTATATTCGATTAGCGTTGAAACTGTATACATAACACCCATACCAGAAATTGAACAAAGGAATTTCAGGTTGATACAAGATTGTAAACTGTACCGTCTTCGTACAATACGAAAGTCAGGGCCCAATTTATTCTATTTTCGTATTTACATAAAAACAAATCAAACCCTTTTATTTTTTCACACCTGAAAAAAAATCAGCAAAAACAAAATTTTCCATTAAAATGATAATGATATACCACCGAAATACTCATTAAAAATCTACAAGAGGAAATTCTCAATCTACGCATACAAAGTCTCTGTAGGCTATTACTCTACACCCCCTGTGTAAAAAGGTTGTAAGAAGGAAAGGCGGTGGACACCCCCGCCTTGGGGGGTGATCCCCCCACAACCCTTTCGCTTTCACCCCCACTGGACAGGGTGATGTTTTGTGAAGAAAATATATCGAAGAAAAACTCTATTTTTATTGACATTTTGAGATAGGTATTCCTTATTAATAACTGTGAACTCATTCAGCGGTTCCGGGAATCGTTGATTGCAATAATTCTTTTTAAGTTTGAGTTTCAACATTTCTTTATGATATTTTTTATTTTTTACCTTCAATTTCTTTCATACAATTTACATTTATAGATTTTAACTCATTACCCTTTGTTATCTTTAAATCAAAATACACTATTTGATGACGTAATAGAGTCTTGACCATACACAAGTAATTGATACAGTGGTTTCACGTTGGCCATCGACATTTGTTTTAAATATACTTTGTTTAAGAAATTTTGAGTAATTTAAGGGTTATATAAAAACTGATAAGTAACAGAAACTGTATAGGTTTTTATGTTAGCTAGTTAACGGAAAGAAAAGTTCAAGTAAAGAGCTCGGACTGTGATATTAACATACATCTATCTAGGTGCCGAATTCAATAGAGAAGAAAAAAAGGTTTATACTTAGTATAGGTAAATACTATATAAACCTTTTTTGTGAAAATTATTACTTATAACTGTTGATGTCCCAGACTTATCCATGACATGACATGACAATTAATTAACGACGTAAAAAACGTTATGTATGAAAAAGTACGAGCTGACTACATAACCCAAACACACCTTGGCAAAACCATTTACATAACAAAATTTTATTCCTTACATCAAACCGTGGCACGGGCAGCAGAAACGACGTGAAAACAAAAAAGAATCCATCACATTCCTCAGCAATGCCTGTCTTAGGAACGCCGACAACTCATAAACGTAAAAATGATGCCGTGTCGTAAAGAGACGAATAAGGCAATATTTCCTTAAGATTATACCCGTCCGAAGGCCGTAACACAAAGAACCACACCCTGTACCCGCTAAGCTTCTCGCATTTCTTCGACGCTTCTTAAAGTGTTTTACATACAACCGTCTACGCCTGTGTGCGTTCGGTAAATACTTACGCATTGATGTGTGAGTCGCTACGCATTTTTGCCCACCCCCCGTCCCTCCAAGAAAAATACCTTACCCCTTTCTCCACCCCCTTTGATGTACCGGTGCGCCCCTGGTAAAGAAGATATGAGACTTTTTCAAAAAGCTTAATTTAAATGAGTCGCTCGGGACGACTCAATGGGAATATTCCTTAATTTAAATACTATCTTGAGGGCGAAAGGGTGGGGGCACATTTTAATTGGTATTGAATTTCGATTGGAGACTCTTGTGACTTTCTTTTGTTTTTTTTCGTCTTTCTTAAGGTTGCAGCGCTTTGTTGATTTACGGCTATGTTCTTTGTTCGGGGCTCGTAGAAACTGTTAACACTATCAGTACGTGTACTGGCTGTGGTAAAGGTGGCCAGGAAAGTGATTGGAGAAATACATTTTATAAGATTTCGAGGAATTTGCTTTTCGCGGAAAATATATAGGTAAGTTTTGGATAAAGAGAAATTTGGTTGAACTTGACCAGATTTCAGATGGTCATTTTAGAGTCATCGTATGGACTTAAAGGCAGTTGCATTCTTATGTTTTATATAATGCTTACTATAAAAAAACTTATTACAAAAAAAAAAATTTAGAAAACCATCCTTTCAATTGTTTTTGAAATACACTTATCGATATATACATGCGTAATTACCATCACACCTGTAGTTTTAAAGGTGCCTAGAGAAACCAGATATTGTTACTGACCGCTAAGACAGTTTCCGACGGCAACTGCGGCGTCTTGAATATCCAATATGTCCACTACAAATCTATAGTTCGAAATAATTGTCTCATTCTAATTAAAGATCAGAAATAATTGTACCTGCTGTGATCAGAAATATATACTTCCAAGAAAAAATAAAATCATCTCGTATGATAGCAATTATAAAACAATGGAAAATCGGATAGCAGAGTAATATTTCAGAGTTTCTTCCGTATTCAGTTATCAGTTATTGAATGTCTACGGCTGGACAACCTAAAAACAAAAAGGCTTTTATTTCGAGTAGGCCTTCTCAGGCACTTTCAAAACGTTACTGACTCTAGTTGCGCGGTTACAAAACACAAAGTGAGCTACATCATTTTTGAAGTAGAATAATTATTAAATAAACGTTTTTAAATTATTACAATGTATCATAGAAACTATATTAAACAATAATTAATTAATTGTAATAACTCAATTGCTTTTCATACTTCGTATTTTTAGCAGATAAACAGCTTAAAGACATTTTAAATTGCTGTCAAATTGTGAAACAGTTATCAAGAATACAATGTAAGCGAAAATTAAAGATGTAATATAAACCGCCGTCTTAACCCGTTCTCGTTAAAAAATAACACCCCTTTCAAATTAAAATGTCGTCAGCCATTCATAATCGTCTTGAATTTCGTAAATTTATTATAGACATCAGTTTCTCATTCGCCTTTGCTTGTTACTGGCATTAAATACTATATTATATTTTTATTTTCTTTCGGTAAATTTAAAAATATGTAACTATTTATTTTAACACATGAGTACAGTCATAGGTATAGATAGCTATAATAATATTCTTTATTGCACACCACATGAGAAACAGATTTGACAAAATTAAATGTAAAAGTTACATGGTGCCACAATAGGTGGTTATATCGCTAAGAGCGATCTCTTACAGACAAATCTCCTACAGACAACCTTGTATGTATGTTACATACGAGTAAACTTTTAATAAGACTTAGTTTACCCTTCAAATATGCTGACTAAAATTTGAAATAATTTGAAGATTTGTTTTTAGCTGTTCTCCTGAAATGCGCAATTTTCTTCACACTCAATCGAAGTCCATATGCCGTACTTTTATAGCATCCTGCTTTTGTGCAATATGTCAATATTATACATCTTATATAATCGTTCGCAGATAAAAATATTTTACTATAACATAATATATTTTCTGCTAAGTCACAAAAACAACACATTAAGACTTTACATCTAAAATTATATTAATCACACAACACCATTTTAAAACCACCCTTAAGCTAAAATAATGAAACCCTTTGAAAACAAAGTAGGCTTCAAATAAACAAAACAAAGCTAAATCTCACTGTAGAGCAATCAATACATGTCTTAAAAACAATTTCGAGTAAGAGAAAGTCTTGGTAATGAAACAGAGGCCAACGAAGGCCAGAATTCTTCGCCTGAATACATGATGCTGATTTATTTCGTCTTTGCAAACAAATGTATACAGGTTTTATTTTAAGATAGTGAAAAATTTTAGTTTTTCGTTTGGTAATGTATAATGATTTTTCTGACAAATATCATTTCTTTTAGTGAGTAGGTGACTAAATAAAAATAGTGTGTACATTGAAAGTAGTTTACTCAATTTTAAAAGCTGGGAACCATCTGACCACTAAATTGTTGTTCTCAACTCAATCTAAGCTAAAATGAAAAGTTTTAAATACTTATACAATCACACATACACAACCATCATTCATTAGTTTCTGTAATTGTACATAGCAGACGATATCAGTGAAAAAAAAAGTAAAAGGAACAAGATTTTTTATAAGAGTTTAAAAATAAAAGCAAAACAAAATCTTTAATGAAACTTATTTCCAATGAACAAACGTAACCCCTTTTAAAATTCTATTACGTACATCCATCGTGTAGGTACAGGTGGGGGCGTTTGCACCCCTTTTTAACCCTTTCGAGCCCAACTTTTCTTCTTTACATTTATTTCTTATGGCCTGTTTCTTCTTCTTAAATTATAAAGCTGACTGTGGAACGAATGGTTTTGATACTTGGAGAATTAAATATAATTATATTTGAAGGGAGTTTGTTTGATTTAATCGTCGACGCATGAAGAAGTCTTAAGAACTTAAAGTTCGCTATGATTTTATTACTAACTCTTAATTCGAAAAATGATTTACTAAATACTAATAGATACTATCTGCAAGAGCAATGTAGTATTTCCCAAGTAGTTATTTCTCATATCTTGAATTATTTTTAAAGGAAATGGTGCAGATGCAAATGGATTCCTTAATTATTTTTCATCTGCACCATTTTCTTTAAATATCTGTAAAATAACATTAATTTAGAACATAATATTAATGTCGTCTTTACCAAAATTAGCTTACAGCTAATAAAAACAAGCCATATCAAAAAACCAGTTATTTCTGAAATGATAAAGTCACAAAATAAAAACGTATAAGGAAGTTTAAAAAAACTACATTTCACACATACTTTAAATAAGAAACCGTCTCTAAAAAGAACAAAGGAATCGGTCAAGACTGTTCGGTCAGACTACACCGGCAGCCGAAATGATGTTACAAAGGCGCGGAACTGGGCTAACACAAGTTTTCTATATTACAGTGCGTACCCTCCCCCCTGCCCGCCGGCCTCCTACCCCCCAGAAAGGGTTGCGACCCACCTTTGAAGATGCGCAGAGCTTTTTCTATAATTCTCCTCTCCTAAGCGATTTGAATTTCGTTAAGTCTCGTATTTCGAGCAAAAAATAATTGTTTGAACCGATTTTCGAGTGTTTCGCCCGTTCGTCGGTATATTTCTTGTTTTTTGTGTCCGCGGTGTAAAGGTGTGTTTAAATGGGTGCTGGACAATTAAGGCTGGTGTTTTTGCGTTTTCTTTTTTTTTTGTAATCTGTTGTCCGCGGTGGGCGAAGTTTTTAATACGAAAAGTAGCAAAACTTTTTTGTGCCGTGTTTCTTTCACACACGAATTACAGATTGATGAGAGATTTTGCCGAATACTGAAATGGTAATCAGATTCTCTCAATAATACTATGATTTCAAGATTACTTAACGATTAAGATGTAGCGAGAGCATGATAAGCAAGTATGTTTAAAAGTGAATATTATTATGTTTGTCGGTTTCATTTAGCATAATTCCATCGACGACTACAATTATCTGACGAAGAAAACATAAAATTGGCCTACAAAATAGAGTAAAATTCTTTTTGATTTTATTGAATTTTACTTTAAATCCAATATTTATCCAAATAACGCGCCCTAACTGACTTTGTAAAGTTTTCACAAATCCTTTTTTATTTTCACAAGGTCGAACGGTTTCGTTCACTTATTTATGATCGTAACATTTTCGCTTCGTCTCTCATTGTCTTACGTAATACTGTCGCTACAGACACCTCGTTATAACAATTGTAATTTCGAATTATCTTCGATTTATTTTTGTTAATAGGCGTTTTGATTTAAAGGCACTGTGTTGACTTGAAATGGTATATAAGATGTTTACACTGTTTTAATCAAATGTGTAACATTATTAACACTACTTACCTATTGTTAATATTAGGAATATCGTCAGGGTATTCAATATAAAAATAAAAATATGTGCTTGAATCGGAATCCTCCACGTAATATTTTCGAGTTGACAGGTTTCACATAGTTTGACCAACCTGCAGTACAACTAAGCTATTGTTTTTTGATTACCCTCTTTTAATTATTCTAAATAATGAAATGAAAATTCTATTAGAAGCAGAAAACCCAACGAAAATCTTAATCAAAAATACGAAAAAAATGCGCCCTTGCTTCGTAGTTGAACAGTTTAAATTCAAAAACTCTAACTTTCTTACGAGACCTTACATTATAGATACAAGCCTCACAAGACACGTCCTATCAGAGACTCCTAACATATCAGCACTTAGCAACATTAATACAAGCACAAACAAGCTGAGGTAACTAATTTCAGATAACAAGACGTCCAACAATTAACAAGACGCATCACGCATAATTCATCATTGGCCCCTACCATGTGTGCGAGTGAGTTTGAGATGAGATAGTTAAACTTTTACATCATTAATATTATCTAACAGTTTATTTAATTTTATCGAATTAATTATAGATAATAATTGGGATAAGAACAGGGGAATGCTGAAAGTTTATTTATATCTCTCGCGAAACTCGGTAGTGATATTGATTTAAATAAAAATATTATTTATTTTATTTATAAAATGTGTTTTTGTTTTCGTGAATTTCAATTTGTTCTACCTATCGCAAAATCAGGATCGTTTTGTATTCTCACAAATGCCTACTAAAAAAAATACATAAAAAACAAAAGTCTGATGTTATGGTTTACTTAAATATAAACCCAAACGCGAATCCAAAATTCAGATATCTTAACTTAAACAAAATAGAACGACAGTAATAAACAAAACTAAGTTATTTTGTCAATTGCGGTAATAAAGACGGCACTCCGCCGCGGGCCTATATTTTACTACCAATATGCTAATCTTGAGGCAATGCTACCACGACATGGTAAAAGCAAGAGAATTAACTAGTATTGCTTTGGGTCTCTATTGATTGAAAGGTTTGATGAAAGTCTTTTCTGTTTTGACTACAGAAAAAACATGTAGTGATGTCTTATAAGTTGAGTCAAATATCGAAGATTGTTATATTATATAAAAAAAAATGAATTACAAAAGTTTTGAAAATCAATAATAAACATATTATTATCAGAGTTTCATATTCACTTGCTTGTTAGGTTATCTTAAAGGCGTATAAATCTTAGAGGTAACAATCACCCTGTATCTCGCGAGAGCACAAGAAAAAATCTTATTATCTATTTTGTAGTTATACAAGTTTAGTTTTAAATGTAGGTATTTTTAACCGCCTTCAAAAAGGAGGAGGTTTCTCAATTCGACCATATATATGCTTTTTTGTCGAGTATAGTGTTATGAAATACTCGATAGTGAAATGAAAATGGGACATATCACTAACAAAGACTATACGAGTGAAAACAAACCGAGATTCTAGCACCAATAGTAGGGGTATCTCTTAGATACGCGATAGAACACGCGTGTCCCGGACAATCGTTTAAGGAACTGCTTACAAAGGATGGAGAGGGATCTCATGAGGGTTGAGAGGAGGACAATCTTAACTGTTTGTCATGTGGACAAGGTGGGTCGAGAGTTTTTTGGTGTTTTATGTGAAGAGGTACCTCATTATGGGTTTTTTTGTGGGATATATAGATTACAAGGATGATAGTAAAAATAAAGTATACCGCCTGAATGGGTTTGTGAGTTTTTGTTATTTTTTTCAGTTTCATTTTATACATTGCAGCATTATGGTGTCTTTCTCTGTTTGCTTTTCTCATTCAACATCTTTAATTTCATTTATTTTGCTTACTTATTTAGCCTTCTGTAATAAGTATTTATTACCTTTGATTAACACTTTGACATTACGACTAAATGCCACAAATAAAACTAAAGTCACTTCAAGCACTCTTCTAAATAATTTCTTATAAAAAAAACTACTTCTACTGTCTATTTTCTTAATTACGATTATTATCTTTGTTTAATAATAATAACATTACTTATTTCAATTAAACTAACAGCTGATGCCATCTCCACACTCCCCAACACACTCTCCGTACAATCTGTCTTGCTCAGAACTGTCAGCGGCACCTATGTGCATCAAGCACGTTGCGGGCCCCGTGTGTGCCCGACATTATTATTTTAATGGCTATTTGTTTTGTTCCTATAATTATCTAATGGTTATTTAGATATTAAAGTGTAGTAAGAGATATTTATTTGAAGAAACTGGTTTTAAATGAGTCTAAAATTGTAATTATTATGAAAAATAAAATGTCATCAAGAATACGATGACAACTTGACAACTTATGGGGTATTAAAATGTAGTTAGAGATATATTTGAAGAAACTGCATCGATATCTTTGTCTAGTGATTTCGAGATCGCTAAGTTGGGTGTGATGGCTAAAAATCTAGCTCTAACAATAAACACATAATTTTGAAATGCTGGAAACCCATCAAAATAGTTTTTAGGTGTATTGTTAAAATTGCCATTTATCGTACCTAGTCTAGCACCAAATCTAGATACTGTTCATGCAACCTTGCTATTTTATTGTTCTTTCAAATAGCATTTTCTTTAGAATGTAAAAGAGATCATTCACAAATGGAAGATTTGACTTCACTTATAAAAGCATTACATATAAATTAGTTTGATATGTAAATCTGTATTCATCACTCACAGTCTTAATTTCCACTTCTTATCAGTCAAGGACTAACACCCCATTCTTTCTACCTTCCAATTATTGTGAACTTTAGGACACAGAGGGTAAGGTCTATAATGAAACAACAAGTGTTTTATCTGAAAGAGTCTAAGTTAACGCAATCGCGAACGACTTCAGTGACGCATGAAAGAATCAAGAAAGTGACTATTTTTGTTAAGGCTATAAAGGTCCTTTAGCATTGTGCCTAATAACTCAATTCCTCTGAGATGAAATAATGTATAAACCATGTATTTTTCTTTTTTTTCATTTGACCAAAACAGAACAAGTCAGAAATTTATAAAAAAATCCCAAAATTAAATCACCTTTCGTCTCATGTTACTAAGCTAATGGATTCTCAACAAGCATACCAATTTTATTTTTAATATTCCGATAACATCGACCAACATTATACCTAAAAAATTGATAGAACAGCCTCAAATGCAAACGAAATTATAGAAGAAGCTAACGGGTCCTCAGAAAATCAAGAACCAAATCTCCCTTACCTACTCTTTGACCCTGATGGCAGTTTGAAAAGTGCGAGTTCGTCGAAAGTGCCAGCTAATGGGTTAAAAAGGAAAGGGGAGGCTGGAATTTTTGGAAATTTCGCATAATTAGAGAAGTGATCGCATTAGAGACGTCAGTTTTGCTTTATGGACGGCACGTCACGAGAGAAGGCATCCACCACAACTTTTATGGAGGCTCGGAAACTTTGCGGATCTGTCCTGATCAAATCGGTTTTGTTTTCCAAGAAAGAAAAAGGATGAATCTGTAAATCATTTTTGGTATCTAATGCTTTGGTCAATCAAATATTAGGAATGATTGGAATTTGTTTCGTTGCAATGATGCTTTTTTATGATTATACATCCATAAAACTGATTGCACTTAGGTTACCCATAGAACTGACTACTAATATCTAGTTATTAAACAAAAAAAACTGATTCTTTTTGAATGGTCAAGGTAGTAAGAAGAAAGAATCAACAAAAAAAAAAAAACAATATTCTCAAAAGTCTCAAGAATATCTTTACTATGCTGCAACGGCACATCCATCGAAAGCACTGTATCAAGAAATGTCTAACGTACGATGTTTACAATCTTACCAACCAGCCCTAAAGTAGCAGAGAATTAAAAAGTCAAACAAACTGCTTTGCATGCAAGTTCCGTACCATTGGCCACACATTAATATATATTAAGGAGGTCGCTTGTTATGCACCCTCCTTCGTCGACACGTGCTTTCGCCTCCACACACATAATATTATGCATAAAACCTTGCAATTTGTACGAAAAACCACATTTAAATACTTCTTTTGTATAAAAAAGAAATTGTTTGTTTTTTTTCGAATTTCGTTTGTTTGAATGTGAATTTGTTTATTGGTCTCGGTTTGGTTGGTTTTATTAGATCTTTTGACGTAGCTATTCATACGATACCTAATTATTTGTCTCTGTTTTTGTTGTTTATCAGTTTATTATTTTAATAAATAGCAAGAGCATAGAGCACTCGAGCTTTGCTGAGAAATATTTATTTGTCAATATTACATAAATAAATCTCCATATTGATTAAATTGTCATACTTAAATCATATCTTTAAAACAACATAAAACCGATTAGATATCCTAATAACCACAAAAATCAACTTTGACATTGTCGACAACATCAACCGGCTCACAAAACACCATACAAACAAAAAACTTCTACATCAAAACCCAAAAGTAATACCAATTTACAAAAGTACATTATCCAAATAATTTTTAACAAAACCAATAATTTGAAAGCTTAATATTATGCTAAACGTAACGTACATGGCACGGTATGGTACAAAACCTTCGTGCATGGATTTTAATTATTATCATGTACCGAATACGACTCCTAATAAATGTCATTATGAAGCTGTATTACTGCTAGCTTTGTATTCATCTACACAAAAACATGTTCTACCTTATTTTGTCAGTAGTAGAGTCGAGGTTTGGTTGGGTTTTTGTTAAGGAATAGCAGAATAAAGTTTGCCCAGATATAGTTCTTTAATGGAACCGCAATGTCACGTGCGTGACAATGATAGTACGTAAATAATATAGTTGAACGTTTTATATGGATGCAAGGCTAAAATAGCCTTTTGTATTGAAAGTTTTGTTGGAATTTTTGCATCGAAAACACTGTAGTTATGATTATTATCTAGTGATTTAGATTGCAGAAGTTCTAAATTTTCGTTGAAAGTAACTATTAAGGTAACGTTTGCCGTTTCGTAATTTCTGCAAACGTTTAAATGTACTTTCACATGACAAATGAATATCCGTGCTTTGTGAGTTTCGTTGGAAGTTAGGTCGAACAAAGAAGGCACGTCACACGACGGTCTTTCGTGTTCGTTTCACCGTGATTTATTCTTTATAATCCCAATGACAGTATTATTGAGATCACGAATCAGTTTTCACTGAAGTCGTGTGGTTTTCTATAAAATGTTGGGTATTTTCCGGGCAATGACTGGTGTTTGGGTATTACCATTTACTTACGTAACTATCTTTCTAAATAAGATTTGAAGATGATGCGATAAACCATGATTCCATTACCGAAGTTTGTTGACTTTTCAATTGTAATATTTTTTTATCAATAATGTTTGCACGTATATTTTTCAATCAATCGTTTTTGACTATTATTTTGTCACTCCTATATGTTCCACTTCTATCTTTTTTTTCCGCCAAGCCACTTCTCAGAAACCTTTGTAATCAGATCTTAATATTTCATAACCCAATTTTCTGGTAACATACTATCCCAGTATAAGACTAGCCCAAAACCTCACCAAAAATATCCACCGATTATTGACTCCCTATTTCACCCAAACTTGCATCTATAAGTACATAATAATTACTGAAAAAACAAATGAAGACTATTGACCTTTGTACCACAAATAAGTATTATATTCAAGGACATTATTTCAATAAATTTTCGTTAGAAATGTTCACGTTATTCAACTCCACCCCTTCAACAAATGTTAATATATTTTACATTGGAACTAAGTCTCTGGGAAAATAATTTAAGAGAATCAGAACAATAATTAATTCAGACATCTAAATGTGTCAGACCCAGATTAAAAAGACGTACTTATCGAGTAATAGGTATATTTTACTTTGCGAAAATTTACAAAGGAAAATTTTCAATTGTACTATAGGTATACCGATGGCAAAATTAACTTGCAAGATTGTTTTTGTTCAACTTCATCCGACCGCACACATAAGTATATGGTTTACATATTAACTTCATGCCATGTATTTCCGGAATAAAGGGCCTTGAAAGACGGGACGACTCAAAAATATTTTAAAAGGGTTAAAAATATAGTAAATATTTCGGCATATCTTTTGCTCCATAAATCGGACGTAATAACTTGACTTGCTTTACTAGTACTTTACCTTATAATCTCCCACTTTTAGCCAAATATTTGAAGCACCTCAAGAGTCCTCAAAATTAACAAAAACAACATTTACCTCACCTTGATCACAAAATATCGAGCCAAACGGAACAATAGGCAAGACGCGTTTCCCTTAGAAAGGGGGAAAGAGGGGGAGACGGACTTAAATTATACCCTTTAAAAGATTCCACGGTCCTTTCCTTTTTAAGACTACAAAACACATGCGAGGGGGATGCTTAATCAAATTCGGTTTCTTACCGCGTCTGAAACGTCAAGCCTCTTAAGTCTTTTGCCATCCTTTTCACTTTTAACGGTGAAGTTGAGATAGAAATATATTATTTAAGACGTTCTCCTGTTTCAGTATTCGGGGTTTAGTGTGTGTTAGATTGTTTTTTTCCGTGATCCCCGTAATTAGTGCGTCGCTCATTAGATGCGGGATGAACGGTAATGAGTTCTGGGACATCGGTCGCTACGAGTGTCGTGTTTGGCACGCGAGCGTAATGATATGAAAGTATAAGTGGTTTAGATGAATTTGCTGGTCAAGTCCTGTTTGAATGTCTTAAGAAAACGGTTTATTACTTTACGTATAAATGGAGAAGCTCACTGACCAAACCAAAAAGGTTAGAATCTTTAAATGTTTCATTTAATAACGTCTGGGAGCGACTAAGAAATGATTTTTATTTATTTACTTCTTTAGGGGGTAAAACGGGGTTGCAAAATGAGTATGAAACTTTGTCGTTATTGAAGTTATTGGTATGAATTTCAATAAAAATGTACAATGATTATTATATTAATTAGTTATTTATGGAATACGTGTGAAGCTTAACCAAGATAGTAAAGTGGAAATATTTTTCAACAACAGTTAATTTCACTCTTAAAATAGCCTGAACTGCACTGACGGTAAAAAAATTGTCTTATACAAACCTATTCACGTTTTCTTACTAAAAACCGCAAATCCAGAAAAAAGTCCATTTCCATATAAATACGTAAACAAGGCATCAAGCCCGGGGTTGTAGTTCCAGTATTTTTGCGGTCCTCCAATACAGCTCGACCGCTAATTGGCAAGCGATGATTCTTTGTTATCGAGACTAGTGACCGGAACTTTCAAGTGTTGTTTGTACTTAGCCATTTAGGGAAGATTTCACGGTATAGGTTAATCGGGGTTTTGGAGAACTAGGTTTGTGTGAACGAGTTTATGAAGTAATGCTGAATGCAGCTGACTGAATAATCAACCGTTTTGGTTTTGATCTAAAGCAAATATTAAGATGGTGTGAGTAAATTGCTTTAATCGTCTCGAAAATAACTAACTAACCCTGAAACACATAATGCAAAATTGGACAACATAATAAAACTTATCTTATACACTCAAGTGTTAAAGCATCAATCGTAGGTACTTAATACTCGTATTTTTCCTAGTCGAATGACGAAAACTTACCAGTTCGCCGTTCCGATGCGTTAAAACCCTCAATGTATTTTAATGTGAAGTGGATTAGACGTCACATTTATGTCATACGAGAATGGAGACTAACTTTAACTGATCGCTTTCAAATGCACTTGTGAAATTGGTCTGCAATAGCTATAGCTGTGATTTATACAGCTGAACCCTAATTACTTGGCGCTGTTTTGTAGTAGTTTTGTGTAAGTAGCTTTTGCTGTGGCCTGATTTAATTAGTATGATGGGATTAACATACAAAGGGTTAAATCCTTATTAAATATATTTTTTCACAAAAAAAGGTCATTGTATCGTAGTGGTATTTTTTTTGTTACTTCTTAACTTGCTAAAACGCTCGCATTTTAAATGAAATAACAGTTAGGATGAAATGACAAAAACAACATGATTAATAACAAAACTAAAATATGATGTTACTCAATCTAATGAAAGAAACGGAATGTTAACTTAAATAACATTTTAAAATAGCTCATGAAGAAAAAAAATCAACAATAAAAATCTAGTAAACCTCATAAACAAAAAGCAAAAAAAAACTCATTTAAAAATCACTAAATCCAAACTTATACAGGGTGCATTCTTTACCGTGACGTGACATGACATGTCGAAGTAGTGAACTGGCGAAGTTTCCACATGTCATGGCAAACAGAACACCCCTTGTTTGTAAAGCGAGTGCCCTTTTGAATACCAAGCTATTTTTTATTTTCCACAGGGAATTCTTTTCTCGAATGTAAGTGACTGATACGTTTCGTCACTTGTTTTCAATTGTGTGGATTGAAATGTGGTAGTTGTTGAGTATTTGACTGGCTTGTTGGTTAGTGGTTCTGGCTGCTGCACCACAGGTCGTGGGTTTGATCCCCACTCAGGACACGTGTTTGTGTGATGTGTGATCTATAGTATGTACGTATTTAGAAATAATTATATAAGTATGTTATCAATTGTCTAGTACTCATAATACAAGCTCTGCTTAGTTGGAGACTAGATTGCGTTGTGTGCAAGTCAAAAAAATTATAGTCATTGCAATAGATATTAAAAGTTGTACCCAATTTGTTAAATAAGTAGAAATGTTTTCAAATACATTTGTACCATAAAACTTTAAAACTTAGTATTAATAATCAGATAGAAACGAAAACAAATAGACAATATTAACAAGTGCGAACATCTTTCCCCATTCTTCAACTGAAAGTCTTAAAAAGAAACAAAATATTAAAAAAAAATAATCATCACTGTTTGACTTTTATTTTAACATAAATTTAATAGTTTTACAGCCTACAAGATTGATCGAAGCCACGCGATCGCTGGACGTAGTTAATGGTCATCCGTCTAATACTTGCTCAACCTTGCAGTTAGCTCAATTTGCTAGCAAGTAGCCGTAGCCAGACAAGTCTTTCAAAGCACTCCCAATAACTCCGGACATTGAAATGTGTCCAACATGGTTCATTGTGTAAACGCCCATAAAATTCTGTGTTTGCGAAATTTGCATTTTCTCAAGCATACTTATGACGTCATAAACATTAATGTTCGTTATAATTTTGTCACTACAAGCCGCGTACAATTATTTCTATTCGCAGTATTCATATCGTATTACATTCGCTTTGGTTATCGCACCGAGATTTCGACAATGGAAAATATTTTGGGCCACACGAATTCATTCTTTGGTTCTATATCAAAGAAATCTTTAGCGTTGAACCCAAACAGTGGCAAAGTCGAAATAACAAACAAACAAACAAAACAATCGACGCTTAAATGTTTTAATGCCGAAACAATGAGGACTTCTAATAATAAATTATTAAATTTGTCCCGCAGTCCGTAATGACGACGTTAAGCGCCGAAATTAAAGAGTTACATGATTAAAATTAAAAAATACAATTAAAAGTTATTTTCTGGTAGCTGATTGTTTAAAATGAGACCAGCTCAAGCTTATGCTTGTTGCTTATAGTAGCAAAGACTAATAAATTGAATATGAAGTTCTTTAGGATCCGGCAGCTTGGCTAATGTTTATACAAGTTGTATAGCATACTCAATCTAAAGGTAATTCAGATTTCATTCTACGATCCCCACATTAACTTTTCCTTGGAATATTTGTCAGTTTAAGACCTTTGTGGTTGTGCAGTACGAGACCTATTTCCAGAAAACGTATAGAAAAGGAAATTCGTTTTCCAAACCCAAATTTCCACAGCTCGCAGATAGCCTAATTAAAATAAAAGGAGTAAAACTAATCAATACAAAAAGTCACGTAAAGCCAGGGGTAGGACACTAATTTCGACATAAATATTAAGGCCGAACGCTGAATTTTAAAGGCGGCAATTTGAATCTACACTCTCATCCTGATCGCAGGATAATTTATCTTAACGAAAGAAAGGGGTGGCCAAGGCGGGCCAACGGGGTGGGTAGTCACCCAAAAATTGGGTAAAAATGTTGCCAGCCAGCGATTAAACCGTTGGGGGAGATGCGTCGTATTAATCACCACCCAGGCGTCTTCTTAGATTCTCGCGGTATTTTTGTAGAGCGGTTGTTACCGAAAAATTTTAGGGTTAGAAGTAAAGGGTGAATTTGGAAGTTTTTATTAAAATATTAAGTAAAAACAGATAATTGTAACTAGTTGATTTACACTACGATACTACTTTTCAATTCTAATACAAAAACCTACCCCTTTTATGAGTTTAAGAAGTTTAGTATTACCAAACTCAGTTACAAAATTGGACACCTTTGGTTGAATTCTGGAGTCCATTGATATTTGACTTTCTTGTACTTACATGGTTGGCTCTATCTTTTACTATATTATCAATCGGTACGTTTAATTTAACGACAAGCCTACGGCAAAGAAAGTCAGCATACTCGTAGCTACGGCGTCAATGTGTAGCGTTACGTAACGGGTGACAAAAAAGTGTTGTGAGAATTTTGTGGATTTCTTTATGTAATTGTTACCAAAATATAACTCGCAGCTCTATAAAGTTAAGTAGGTAAGTCCGCCTGTCCGTAGAAGGCAGGGCGGCCACCTTGGCTTTGTTTTAATATTTTCGCAAGCATTATGAAGGGTTTGCTTGCTTTCAAATAATTTCGGCTTCTGGTAGTGAAGTTTTGATAAAAGTTTCATTCTATCAATAATTAACGGGAACAATCCTGGTTTGCTGATGCGATTATAAAGGTTTGGGGTTTTGCATTATCTTTAAATATTTTTTTGGATGTCAAAGTTCAGAAGTTAAAATTTTCTTTGTTGGTAATTGAGTTGGCCAAGTTTGGAAAGGGGAAGCGTGGGTTAATGCTTATTTTAATTTATTGGTGCACGAGTAATGTTGGATGACAAAGGATCGGGTGTGAGCCAAGTAATGGATGCCGGCTTCTGGAGTGGTAGCAGACCTGCCATTACGACCATGCGCTTATGGTGCCTAATTTTTCATGTAAGATGAAGGAAAACTCTGTTTTTTAACAATATGTACTGACTTATTTTACCAAAGAGGTAGTATTCAGAAATCAAATTACATAAAGGTAAACTGTAGATACTGAAACAAAAAGCTGACAGTCAAATTGCTATCAATGTATATTTCAAATACCTTGAAGCTTTTATTAGGAAAAATGTAATCAGAAAAACGAAAATAAAAATATTATTTCCACCGAATTCCCTGGATATTTGAAGGCAGATATTCAGTTCAATGTCTCAGTCTTAATATCCCGTTACCAAGAATTGTCCCATCAATAAGACCATTATGGCTGCCGTCAAAACAACGTAACTATTTAAAAAAAGAACGATCCACCTTGCTCGTGCCAAATGTCACACAAGTGCGTCTGTAATGTCAACACAAACACATACATACATAGACTTGAGATATATAACAGGACGGAAGAACGGAAAACTTCCACGAAATTTGCTCACCAAAATGACGACGCTTGTTTTTTTAGGTGGTGTGTTACGTTGGATGTGTGTGGATGTGGTTGTCTAATTAGTGGGGTTGTAGCGGTATTTTTTGATGAGCAAGTGTTAGAGTTTTGAACTGGGGAAAGTTTTTGAAGATTTCATAGTCGATAGTCGATGATTGTTTTATTTGGCTAAAAATCAATCAATAATATCTTTGCGATTTTAAAAAATGCTCTTGAAACAAGACTCAAACTATAACTCAAAAATGCAATCAAAAGTAACGCAGGATATCCGGCATTTTGTAGCCATCATGCCTTTACCGATCAGTTTAAAAAAAAATAATTAAAAGAGATCAAAACCTTTGAAATGTCTACTTTCCCTCATCCTCATAACAGAGCAAAGGCAAAAAAAGACAAATCTAGTCCGATCTATAAATTAGCAAGAATAATCTAGAAAAAAATACAAACAGAAGACCCAAAAACAAAAGACTTTCCAGAAACCAACCACGAAAATTCATTAGCAGTCACATCCACTCTACACTAGCGCACCCTAACAAACTTATTAAGATTTCTTTTCTTTTTACTGTACGTGGTTAGCGACGTATGACGCAAGCTAACGGCCACAGGGGGGGAGGAGGGCCAGGGTAGGCCCGGGGGGGGGGGGGAGGAGACCCTCGCACGCATGGCCGCTCTCATGATTTAAGCACAGGGATAAGAATGAAATTAAAAATACATCCTCGCCATTCCTTAGGGTGCCAGGGGGACATATATGCAAATGAACCACCCCCTCCCCCCCTCATAAGACAGGGGGGAGTTTTTTGTTAGGATGCTATTAATTTGGGGTGTAACTCACTAAGTATGGGTACGCATGTATGAGGGAGTCTTGGTGCGTTTCTTAGAGATTCTTTTCCATTTTTCTGTTTAAATTATGTAGGGATGTGAGCGGAGATTATTAAGTGTAATTCAGGTGAAATTTATTAATTTTTTTTCTTTAGAACGTGGGGTACGATTCGTTTTTACGCATACGTAAATTGATTAAAATTTTGAATGGTTTGTTTTGGTATTGTTGCATCCTTACTGTGTCTGAAAAGAAAATGTTCTGTAATTTGGTACAAGTAAACTACCACACTTTAAGAAGAAGAGTGATATTTTTGATTTAAAGATACTTAATTAATTATTTTGATCTATAATTATAATAACTCGTGATCCATTGACTAACAACTGGACTTTCAATGGAGAATCTTCGCCTTGGAAAAAAAGAATAAAGCTCACTCACATACGTCATACGAAAGACAATAATGTTGTATTTAAGACCAAGTTACAACTAAATACAAAACCTTCTTCATACTATACTTCTACTACGCTGAGAAGCCGAGAAGAATTTATCAAAAAATGTAAAGCGATGCCGTTAATCAAATTGAGGGTTCTATAACTCATCAGTGACAAATCAGGTAACGCATGAAAGGTAAGGGGGAAAGGAACATTAGAATAGGTAAATATTATAAAGAACATATATGCTAATATGTTCTTTATAATATTTACCTATAAATTATTTTTATAGCCTATAAGAAATTTAAGTCTCCGCACTTTACGTAAAATTCTTATACTACTTTAATGTATTAATATGGACTTTAATATTACTTTGGATTTGATATTAATATGTACTTTAAAAATAAATAAATAAATAAAAATAAAAATTATTTATCAAGTTATAAAAAGGTACATGTTATTCTCATAAGGCAAGACGGTGTCTTACAAAACAGTACAAACTGTTTGACTGCAAGATCAATAATTAAACATGATAATCTGTTGCAGTTTCGAATTAAGAGAATTAATTAAGGGCTCTTCTGCAGTTCCCTTTTAATACTAGAAGTAATTAGTTCAAGAGCAAACACTACCTTAATCTAAAAAAAAAAATCAATTTTACAAATACTCACATAGCATAAAAACTCCTTAAAAAATACGCGATATAGAAAAAAGAAAAAAACCTTCACAAATTTTAAATTGTCCCTGATGATCGGCATTATAAATCAAGTTCGCGCCATAACAATATGTTGATACAATCGCTTTACAATACAGCCCGAGGTGTGCCTTCACACGTTACACCTTCACAACGATGATTTGACAATTCTCGAGGATTAAGACTGTTTTCCAGGAGAAGAGAAAAAGTTGCAAAGATATGTATTATGTGATGGACTTGAGATTGTTTTCAACTTTTTTTAGCATATGTGTATGTTATAATAATAGCAGTCCGACCGATTTCGGCCACGGCGGCCAGTGTTACTATGACACCAGCCAGCTACGCAGGACATATTATAGTGCACAAGCGTGTGCGCAAACACAGGTGCACTCTCTGTTCCTTTACTCTCATAGCCCGATGGGACGGTAATCCGACACGACCGGAGAGAGATCAGGCGCAGGACCCACATTTTTACGTGCCTTCCGAAACACGGAAGCTGTGATATTTATTTCTTAAACGCACACAACATTCGAAAAGTCGGTGCGCGCCGTGGGGATCGAACTCAAGACCTCTGACTTAGCAGTCCTACGGTCTCGCCACTAAGCTATCACAGCTTCGTGTGTATGTATCACAGCTTTATGTGTATGTTAAGAAATATACAAATCAACTTTTACATCAAAAATCGCCAAACTGATAGTGGTGCTATTCAATTTATACAATACTGTTGCTTATCTATTATTCCTATTCATGAATATATAATAATAACAATACATATCTTCATTAATTATATCAAAAAAAATCAAGTGATTCATGGTGATGAAAAAATTTCAATATACATTACTGCAAAGCAAAATGGGTTACTTGTTATAGAATCCTTGGACACAGTAGCTTCTGTTATTGACTACAATAGAGAGCAAACGAAAATAAAACGAGTACCTAAAAGTAATTTAAAAGAAAACACATTAATTTGTTTTTTTAACATCATTGCACTATATGAAGGATCAAAGTATGTTTCTGTTTCACACACTACTCATCTCTTAAAAGAATATGAACAAAATGATAAAGCTATAGTCCGGTCAAATTAGACCAAAAAATCAGTAAACCCACGACAAATTCAGGGGAAGCTGAAAATTCTTACAATTGTTTAAATTATAATTATAAACATTGTCTTAAAAGTCCCAATCTATCCCATGTAAGGAAAAAATTATAGCGGGGTAATAAGGTCCAAAAAATGAGTTTTTCGCGATTTTCTTGAAAACGGTAAGTTTTATCGCAAAATTACCTCAGACATAATTTGTAGATCAGGGAATTTCCTATAAAAAAGGTATCAATAATTTTTTCCCTAAAAGCCACCGCTTCTGAGATATAACGATGCGAAAAATTGCGAGCGTCATAATATGCCTAAGTACCTCACCCATATACTTTCTGTAGCTGTAATGTAAGTAAGAATATGTTTCTGTCGGTGATTTTAAGTTACATTTAAAATATTATTGATGGTGGATATTTACTGCACCGTGTTGTTTGGGATACTGAAGAAACATTCAGTGTTATTTTTGATAAGTACGTTCAGTATGTACGTCGACATTTTGGTCCCAGAGCTACTGTCGTATTTGATGGCTATAATGATTGCACGACAAATATTAAAGCAGCAGAACAGCGTCGTCGAACTTTGGCAACATCTTCATCTTCCGACATTTTATTTGATGAATTTATGACAGTTCCTACTAGTTAACAGAAATTTTTGGCAAATACTCACAACAAGTCTCGATTTATTTCAATGTTAAAAGAAAAGTTTACTGCTGAGAATATACTGGTTAAACAAGCTCATAACGACGCCGATGTACTGATTATCGAAACAGCAATAGAACAAGTTAACATGACAAATATAACGATTGTTATGGGTGAAGATGTAGATTTACTCGTGTTACTCACTGCTCGAAGTCCAGCTGAAAAAACTATTTTCTTCTTAAAACCAGGAAAATCTCAAAATCAATCAGAGTTTTATTCATCAAAAAGTTTGTCGACTTTTGCAAAGTGTCGAAATCACATACTATTTTTACACGCCATAACTGGCTGTGATACGACATCTGCATTTTACAGGAGGGGTAAAATAAGTACAGCGCTAAGTACACTACCTCAAAGGTGGCGTGGAAACGTGTGCGTTTATAACGCTTGCAATTTTTTGCATCGTTATATCTCAGAAGCGGTGGCTTTTAGGGAAAAAATTATTGATAACTTTTTTATAGGAAATTCCCTGATCTACAAATTATGTCTGGGGTAATTTTGCGATAAAACTTACCGTTTTCAAGAAAATCGCGAAAAACTCATTTTTTGGACCTTATTACCCCGCTAAAATTTTTTCCTTACATGGGATCAATTGGGACTTTTAAGACAATGTTTATAATTATAATTTAAACAATTTTAAGAATTTTCAGCTTCCCCTGAATTTGTCGTGGGTCAAATGTCTAAATTGACCGGACTACTATATCAATCTCAAAAATTTAAGAGTAAGTAACCTTTGTCTGAATCTTTATAATGACAGTATCGATTCTCGACCTACTTGAGACTAAATTTTCAACAGCCATTGAACGAAATATGAATAAATTTCTGTTTAAAATAATTTCAACGTCGCCGTTTCTAGAAGGGTTGTTTTCTTAAAGGGTGAATTTTTGTTTGTAAACATAATACTACTGTGACGCAAAGATTAATTAAAGATGAGAGAGTGGTATCATATTATAAAGAAAGACAACACTTTTGGGATATCTTTTTACCGTAAATAAATTAAGGTTTCAATTGAACAATGCGAAAGATGGGTTTAGAAATTCTTAATTAAAAGTTTGGAGCTTGTATGTGTATGAGCATACTTACATTTTTTTATAAAGTATAGACGCTTTTTGTCACATACGACTTTTGTATAAATTTAAAAAGAATCTGCCGTAAACAGATGACCCACTGAAATTAGCTATAAGGTTAGATAGTCCACACCTTCATCTAATAAACGGTACTCATCTAGTACCCTAAGACTGAAAACTGACCCTACCACTGTTTGGAAAACCGCTAGACAGTACAAGGCCACTTTTGTTGCTAATAAGTTTTCTTATTTTTTTACCAAAATAACACTTTCGAAAGCACCAATCATAAATCTTTCTCCAAGACTTAACAGTGAAACAGATGACTATCAACCATTAGATGCTCAAAACATCTCTAAATCCCATAGCATTCGCTATGTTACAAACCTAACATTCAAATCGTATGGGGGATTCGATGGGGATCCTATCGCCTTCCGCTGTCGGCATCCGCGAACAAATTAGATAATCCACCGCGGATTTTGTAAACATGTGACAATTTTCAACCATTACTGCCGTTTTCAATAAGTTCGGGTCGGATGATCGATTTTGATCCTTGATTGTTGGTTGTTAGAGTTTTAATTGCATTACTGAATTGTATGTGGGTATTTGTTACTTTTTTTTTACCTATATATCGAACTAAGAAGTTTTGATGATATCCTCTAGATCAAACTGCACTCCTAGCTGTAGACATAAAATTGAAGTTGAAATATCTGTAATTAAGACAACAGTAGACAAAAAAAGAGATTATTGGTGATATTCAATACGTAGGTATTATTTTGCATTTTTTATGTTCAAAATAACAATATAGGCATCCCATTACCAAATAAAATAATCAATAGCACGTAATAAATTCAATTCCATTTGCAATTTCGACTCTCGCATTGGACCGTAACGCACACAACCCAGTCTTCAACCTTCTTCATAAATGTTTAAGTAAGAACACAAAGGTGTTCCACTTTTTAATTCCGACACGTTTTCACACACCACACCTGCATTTCCGAATCCCCTATTATTCTGAGAAGAGGATACCCCATGAACTTTGGCTGTTTCACGCCTCGCATAGCAAAGGCCAGATCGATGGCTGTCAAACAATAAATGTCACGTCCACTCCCTCATGTTAATTCACAAAGATATCTTCAACTCAAAATCGCAAATTTCAACTTTATGACAACAGTTATAGAGGTGATGGTGACTGTAGATTTAAGTTTGTGAATCCGCCACCCGATTTTTCTTTGAGGTGCGAACGATGCCCCAATTTTTCGCGAAACGTTTGGTATATTAAAAAGTAAATGTTTGAAGCGAGCGTGAGGTGTGACGGTAAGATTTTGATATACGGAACAGTGTTAACAAAATTTTATTGGTACTACGGTATTTATGAAATAGCCTGTTCAACGACCCACTTTAAACTCTACGACAACATACTTTATACTAAAAGTACTATTTAGCAGCAGAAAACAATGCAGTACGAATTTATTTTGCATGCGATATGGGTGGTCAAGATTTCCGACATAATCATATTAGGCGGTGGTATCAAACGGCTCATATATTTTAAAATACAACTTGATTGACTTGATCTAAAAATTACACCGACGTGAGACGAGTTCATATTTAACTGTCTCAAGCAATAGTTCTATCGATTCGCTGATAAATGCATCAAAAACAGAAAATACAACCAAGCCGTTTCGTCCCATAATCTAAGAAAATCCATACCATCGACAGTCGGTAATATATGGCTAATAAATCGCAATATAAACACATTGATACAACATCCGCACACATAATACGATATTACATCAGACTTACACAAATAAAGCGAACTTCATTACATACTATTGAATAGTTGAGATTTGAAATATCTGTTAATGCAACAATTCATGCTTCGGTTAGAGACCGGACACACGGTGCTGTAACGCTCAACAAATGTTAATACGAACATACTTGAATATTTACTACTAGGTATGAAATAGTAGTATTAAAGGAGGGATATTTTATATAAATAATTGCGGATTTAATAGTTAATTAAAATAAAAAAAAAACAATTGACAGCTGATGGTGTTATGTATACTATTAATTACAACCTTTAGTTATTCTTATTAGTAAGAAATTTGCCATTAAAAGCAAAAGTCGTCAACCCATTCATACCTTCTTACAACCTCTCACCTTATCATTAAATAACCCTCAGAATACAGAAGTTTTCAGATAACACTGCAAAAATAGAATCCTATTTTCGTCAAAAACGAATCACCCATTCTGACTAATACATAAAAACAAATGCTACCGATGTGTGCTCGTTCGCGGCTCGCGCTCGCATACCCCGCCACTAACCCAGCACCCACGGCTTACCGAACGCATGACTTATGCCAGTTTGTCACATTCGCAATCAGACTGAGTCTGTCCCATGCAATGATTAATGCCTTTCTTAATTACTAAGTTATCGCTGGAAACGGGGGGCCGATACATGTGTTCCTTGCCTTAATTTATTGACTTTTGTGGCGTGTTTTAGGGGACCGCTGATTGCTTTAGCTTTTAATTTAATTTTGCTTGTTTAAGTTTTTTCTTTTAGTGTTTATTACATTGGTACATGTAGACCCACCTTTCGTGTCAACATTGTGGTTAACTTCTAATTTGTAAATCAAAACGTCTTGTGTATAATTAGCTGATTAATCAATGGTAATGGGCTCTTGACCTTACTTACTCAACACTTCCCACTAATTTCATATTTTTTTTATCGTTACAAATAATGTAGTACTAAGGCAATGACTATATAGCAGGTTTCGTGTGTACCAAAATCAGTTTAGCTTGTTAAGATTCGTTCCAAATAGACACTGTACCGTACAGTATCCATGCATACCTTAGTAGGAAGGAAAGTAACATCGCTTAAACAGATCATAATAACAACCATAATATAAATTGTATTTAGTAAATCAGCAACGACTGCTACCGACTGACTAATTGTCATAAAATGTAACCGATTGTTATTTCAAATTAGCACGCCAAACAATTTATGGTTAACAAGAATCTGTACTAGGTACCTTCCATTCCACAACACTTATCGTAACTCAACTACGATCAGTACATACTTAAAAATTACCGAACGAAAAACGCGAACCCAATCTGCATAATAACAAAATTCTTACATAAAACTCGCTCTTAAAACCGTCACCTTAAGCTTAATACACACGCGCGTCACGTTTCGCGCTCATTTGGAGGCGTTCATCGATCGGAGACAAAGCCGCGCCAGGCCCCGATAAACGAATTAAGGAAATGGGAGATTTTTTATCTGGGCCGTGGGGTGGGGCGCGACACGCGTCGTAAAACGCAGCAATACTTTCTTATGCAAAGTCCCTCCGCGCCGATAATTAGGTGAGCGGCGGTGTGTGCGCGCCTTACGCGAGTGTTTTGTTTTTAATTTTTAGGGGTGTTGTGTTTGAACGAGGAAATTACCGATGTCAGAAATTGTTGATGGAATTTTAGGAATTAGAACTATAATATTGCCTTTCGAAGATTATAATTAAATTACATGTTCAGTATGTTCAGTGCCATTGTGGCACCATGTAACTTTTATGTTTGTCAAATCTGTTTCTCATGTGGTGTGTAATAAAGAATATTCTATAGGTATATCTAACTATCCAAGTTAGTGGGCACACTTTCGAGGTTGAACAAATAGAAGTAATACAGAAAAAAAAGAATGTTACCTACATCCAATTTTAAGCACCAATTAAAATTTAAAAACTCAACCTTCGCGTTTCAATTTTTTTACCACATACATTTAGTAAGCAACATAACAATAAATAAACGGTCGTTTCGGTGAAACGACAATACATAAAAATCCAGCATAAATGTGTAACTGCGTAACATTTCGGGAATATCGCGACAGACATAGATACGGTACAATCGTTTGCAAATGAACGAGCGAGGCGACTGTCTTGCACATCACATGCGATGTATATTCTTGATACTTGAGACTAATTGGCGAGTAGGAAAAAAGTTTTGATATTGTGTAGATAGTAATTTTTTTGACAGGAAAAGAGTTTGTAAGATGAAGTATGAGTATAAGTTTAGTGGTATCAATAAAACTATGAATCAGTAAATTGAAAATATTTGTAATTTATAAAAAAAATATCGTTATGATATCTATTAAGTGTAAGTAATACTTACTACACCGTAAATTTAGTACCTAAACTAAAATTAAAAAAGCGTCTGTTACATATATCAGCATGAAATGTCCCACTGTTGGGCGAAAGCCTTCCTACTCTATTTCCAGTTGGCCAGTTTCTCTCAAGAGCCAGAAAACGGTACGTCTATTAACGGAATTAAATTCTATTCTAACTTGTAAGAATCTATAAATAGGACCAAGCAATCAACAACAAATTCTCAAAACCAACCAACGAAACAACACTTTCGTTAATTAAACTCAGATCAAAAATAATCTGTCTGCAAAAATAGATAACAAACAAATGTCTTAAAGTATCAAGAATCGCCACCCACATAACACTTTTAATTTACCCTCCTTAAAAAAGGGAGGGCAGCGGTGTTTTCGGCCCTCGTGTGTGGAGGTACCCCCCTAAAGGAGGGAGGGGGGCGGTAATCAAGACACGCAATCTTCGGTGAACCCTTAAAAACTTTAAAACTCATCGCCGCCTTGCGCCTGTACGTATAAACAAATATACATACATGTTTTGGAAGGGACCGTCTTGCTGACTTTAATTTGTCGAGTTTTTTTCGGAGTCTTGCGTTAATTAGTTAGAGTTTAGATGTTTTCGTCGTCTGTTCATGTATTTTTTATTCATACGAATCTTTTCTTTTAGTTATTGGTGTGATTGGAAGCGTATCCATCAATGGATATAATTTCCGACTAATGAAGATATTTTTTCCGAAGATAAAATTATCTTCATCAGTATAACAATAAGATTTGTAGACATACCTAAATGTAAAATAATTATGAGTCTTTTTGGGTTATAATATTCAATGATACGTGTAAGATCTCTTCAATAAAGACCTGCTTAAAGCTCCAAAAACATCATCAAAGACCGTTCCTTTCTGACCTTCCATAAGTTCGTAAGACCAGGCAGAGAAACGGTTTTAAACGAAGCCTGTATCAAGTAAAATATTCAGAAATCATGACACAAGAAACCAATTCTCCATTTCTCAACTATCAGTAATTAGTACTAATTATTATCAAATTGAAACAAGGATCAAGTAATAATATCTGTTTATATATCTCTTCCATATTATTTAGCAAACTCTTAAGATATGAAGTGTCGTTTCAACCCCCACTTCTCTTGGTCCAATGCTCGTGACCGTTGCTCAAATTGTCCATGCAATCATTTAGGGGCCAAACAATTGAAGGACTCTCTTTTTTATTTATTTTAAAAGTCTTGTTTCCTTTTAAGTATGATTTTTTTTTGGACATTCAATCATACATGTTTGAACTTATTTAGCTAAAATTACTTATTTAGTTACAATTACGTAATTAAAAAAAAGACTAAGCAATGTTAGGAAAATATATTGAATAAAAAAATACAAACTTTTTAGCTGTGATCTTACTACTTTAGTATCCACATTGATTAAAAGACTAATAATTACCATAAGATTTGCTAATCATTGATTTAAAGAAGAATATAAGGCTTACCGAGTTGCTCATATCAATCACTGAATATTAACGAAGAAAAGGTACGTATGCGTTCTGAAAACAAAGCCATTAAAAATATACAACATAAAAACAAAACAAGCATTCGTTTCTAAATTCAAATTCACCCGGGAACGCATCATAAAAACTCAGGGCAATACAAAATCGCACATTCTACCGTGAATAGTTCATTAACTTTTTTACATGTGTGCGCATCTATTAGTCATTTGATCGTATGCGTGTGTGCGTACAAACAGGGGGTTTTAATTTTTGGGGGTTCTTTAATGACACTTCTTCGCATCGATTTTAGCATTTCCAGAGGGTTACGCTTTTGTTTTGCGATATCGATTCGAGTTTTTTTTTCTATTTGAATAGTCGAGTGCGTGCATACGTGCTTTGGTTATGCGGGGGTCATATGGGAGCGTGTGACGTCATAGGTCTTTGAACCAGTAGCTTAAATTGTCAGTTCAGCAGGAATTAAGTACAGGATGTACACGAAAATTTTTACGTTTTAGGCTTATTTGATTAGTAATTACATTCCATAAAAGGATTCGCAATAGGAATACATTGTTTAACTTATTATCCTGCTCATAGTTTAAAAATACAATACGTAATCTATGACATGAACAGCTTCTTCAATATTTTATCAATAAAAATATATATTTTTTTTATATGGTTTAGGTACTAAACATTGGTAATCTCCAATGAAAATTAATTTCTTTAAACCATTTTAGCTTGTCTAACTCCAAAGTACACTACATACAACACATAAACTGTAAACAAAACAAAACACGCAGTACACGCTAACGAAACAAAAAAAAATTAACGCAAATTAAAGAAACGAATAACTGGATGAAGACGCGCCAATGAAAGGGGCAAAGTTGCCCCCCTAAACACCCCCTAAAAATTTAATTCATCACCGCCGCTGAGACATATCTCCTGCTTGTCCCTTCCCCTTTCTTCCACCATTCTTTGCTTTCTTGCAAGCTTTTTCCGCGAGCAAGATAGAAATACACACGCTGTATAAGTTTCTCAAAACTCCAATCCAATCTCAACCTTAACTTATAACAATAAAGTCGATTTTCGAGTGAAGTGTGCCCGCAGTTAGGTTTTTCTTTGTAATTCAATACACAGGCCGTTTCATTCGTCCGCATTGAAAGCTTAAAACAAATAAACCTACAGGAAGCGATAAGGTTTTCTTGATGTCGGTAGGTGATCAAAAGGCGATATGTCTTATCGGTCGGAGCCTCGCATCATTACGCTTTGTAGAACGTTAGCGCTCTCGGAACTATTAGGTAGATAAATAATGGTACTTAACGCTTGATAAGTTCTTCATTTGAATGATAATTAGGAATTTATTTGATCACACTGTATAGTTATGAGAGGACTATGAACAAATGACAAACTAATGATCGTGATTTTGATAAGCTCTATGCTATTTCTGCATAATACATTTTATGTGCATTTTACAACAGGATGAGCGTCAAACGACGATGGATAGTTAAACATAGCTATCACACAGCCTACATGCAGTCAGATATGTATAAGCCTGTTATTAATAAAGTAATTACAGTGACGTCATAATATGATTTACAAGTATTTGTGATCATTTTTTATAACCACAATGATACTATTCTTTAGTCATTTTTAAAGAGAAGGATAACCAGAGGACCTATGATTTTATTAGATTATAAACAATAGGTAAAGACCTCATGTCAGATTATTTTTGATGACACAAAACGTAGAGTCTTCTTATTGGTTGTTTTCTCAAAGATACTTTCCGTTATCGTATAAAACAAAAGACTGCTTACCATAATATAAAAGCAGTTTCGAAATCGTTAAAGTCCCTTTATTACGAAAAGGAATTTAACGATAGTAATCATCATTATCAACTTTCATTACTTCAAAACATTATTCCCTAAATTAGGTACATCCAGGATTTTGTCCTTGTTCAAACGAGCAGGTTTGACGCTAGCTAGGTGAGCCTTACGAGTTTTTTCACTCAACTTAATTAGGAATTACTGGGTTGAAGACTCAATCAGAAAGATATATTGCTCATGAAGTTGAAGAATTGGAAAGGTCTTCTTTTGTTTTTTTTCGATCAATGTACCTACTTACTATGAGCTCCTAAAGCAGTCCGTTAAAGTTGTGCAAACGAGATGCCGTTACGCGGTATTTGTCTTCGTCTCACTTTTACTGTTTTGCCGATGAGCTTATAATAAAGATTGTTGTCCAGAAATACTATCACCCAAATCAAATGCCTGTTTTTCTGTCTTCTTGTAGCTATCTCGCATTTATTTGCATACCTTCGTATCTTCCCAGAGACAATATTGTCTTAGTAATACCACCTAATTTGTATAGTATTTTTTCTCAAATCAGCATCTAACTCTTTGAACAAATCTCCATTTTATTGACCAAAAGCCACTTCATAATCACCAATCATAAAATTATCATAAAACGAAGAGTAAAAGTCACCCTTTCAAATATCCTCGTCATTAAGTCTTCCGGAAGGTGTCCTTGCGTCCTGCCAGTGGCCGCTTAAGCCATTATTGGCTGACCATGACCCCTGTATCAAAGGACCGGATCTTTTAAAGATAAATAAAAATCTCTTCAGCTATTTTCCTTGCCTTTAAAACTTTTGTGGAAACTTTTTTTCGGAATATTATTTTGTTGACAAGACGGCTTAGACTCATCAATGGTGATTTTGAGATATTTGTTAGTTGTTATGTGATTATAAATTATTTCAAAAGATTTTATTGAAAACAAAAAATCTATTTTACGAATATTTTTTTTTGTGTTTTAATTTGCGTTCTTTATATTTTAGCTTTCTAATGAGGGTCAACTCATACAGCAATACCACGAAGAAATATGTGTAACTTTGAGTACAGATATAGTTTATCATTTACTGAAAATACGAACAATCGTTTATTTTTATTTTTCGAATAAAAGTAATTTTTCAACAAATATGTTATTTGCAGGTCAGTCAGTCATTTAATTTCCTATTTAATAATATTCTCACGAAACGCTTTCTGTTCTATTTGCTGAAACATTCAATAGGTACTTTAAAGCTGTTGTCTTGGCAATATTATTTCGAATGCATTTCTAATTTCACAAAAGCAGAAAACTTACAAGCGATAGCTCTACTTAACAGTTATCTTAATACAAAATAACACCAAAAATAAAATATCAATCAAACAAAGTATCAGAACTTGACCAAAATTAAAAGTTTCGCCGAAAACTTTTCGAGGAACAACATTTTTACGTACTAAAACCGGGAAGGGGCATTTTAAAACCAAGAAAGGGCATATTAAAATGAAAATGTCTCGATACCGCTGTCTTTGCCAGGCTCTTATCGGAGAAACCGCTTTCAATTAACCAGTAAATAACGCTTATGTACTTGCTAACTCTTCACATAATGAGTTAATAACACAACACCTACACACGCGCGTTACAAATGGAAAATCGCCGACACACACATAAAGCACACTCACACACAGACACTTTTCGCGGCTGTACATAAAACGCGTCTTTCTTCTTGTATTCTTAATTAGCGTGTCGTATCGCTCCGTCTCTGTCCCGCGCACGGTGTTAATTAGAAAGGCGTCCCTTTCCCGCTTTCTTAATACATTCTTCCTCTCCGCGGTGTTTCTTTACGTTTTTATTTGTGTGCGTGTCTGTGTGCGGTGGTGTTTAATTTACATGTACTTGTATGTCAGTGTACAGTCGAGAGGAAAAGTGGTTAAGTGACGGCGTTTGTGAAAAGGGATGATCGAAGTAGTGTTACCTATGGGGAAATCGTACTGCAGTAGATATTTGTTAGGAAAAACTTGAACATTATGTCTTTAAACATATACGATAGATTGTATAGAATATCTTTATTTATATGTAGTTTTTGTAACTTACAACGCTTGCACTCTAATATGAATGTTTAATAAATTACACGACATTATCTCACAAAAAAATATTTGCAGAGGTAATCGAGTACTAATCTGTTGTTATTTTATTCCATCATTACGAGTTTTATTAAATAAACCCGTTATTAAACAAACCTACTCATAAGCTAAAATATTAACCCATTCAAAAACATCTAACTTAAAAATCCAAGTCTATAACCAAAAAAATCTTAAAGAAAACCAATAGACAGCAACGTCCAGTTTCCCGTGCCGCTGTACCGGGTGTTTTATACGAATGTGGGTATGCGCGAAAGGGTGTCAGCGACGCGGGGGGGAGCCGAGCGGAGACGGGAGGGGGGCCGGGCTACGTACACATAAACACTTATAAAAGTTTTTTGACAACAACCCCTCCCCCTTCCCCTCGAATTCGCTAATTTATGTTGCTTTTTTAATCAATACCGGGGTGTGTACGAGTTATAGGTTCCATCGGCTCTCTTGGATTGTCTCAGACGGTTTTCTTAGATTACGTCACGCTTTGTGGTGGGTTGTGACGTATTCTTATTTTTACAGCCATGTCGCTGGTTGGTTTTGTGTCTTTGGGTCTTTGGTTAGACTGTTGGATGGTTTTAGAATGTCGTTTTTTCGGTTATGATGTAGATATTGTTAATTGATAACTGTTTGATGTCAGCTGCTGATGAATGTCTTCTCCTTGATGAATTAGTCCATTAAATTTGTGCATGAGTTGTACGTAAAGTTTTGACCAGTTGCTTCGTGAATCATAAAACAACATTTTGTCACTTGAATACATGATTTGAACTAACTGACCTGTTGTTTATTTAATAATATTTTAACCTAAATAGGACGAATAATTTTCACAATTAGGTACATAAATTAGTAACCATAACAGCAGCACACAAAATATTATTATAGACAGACCCCCCAAAAAAACATACTAATAAAAACGTAGGCCGTTTATATTTATTCGTAACCTAATATATCCCCATAACGCGATCAAAACACGTAATATTCATGGATATAACATAATAATCCCCCAAACATTTCGTCGCCAATAAACCTAACGAGATAAGCTCGTATCTGCGAATATATCACGACGCACCCACTTAAGTCCTTCTTCTCAAAAAAATAAAGTTATATCGCAATTTTCCGTTTCGTCAACCTCCTGTGCTTACGTGTGACGAAAAATCCGTTCACTAACAAACTTATTTCATACGGTCCCAAAAATCAAATCCGGAACATACAATCAAGTGGAATTCCAAATCCAACCGCATTAGAAACTTGGTAACATACTGCTGTGCAAATTTTGACGTGCGGTTCAGTTATTGGATTTTGATTTGTATTTTCAGGGCGTTAAGGTTGGTGATGAGAGTAATGTGTGTTTGGTATTGATGTTGGCATGCGGCGTGATGGATGGCTTGTCTCACTCGTGACGTCATTGTCACGCTGAGGTTCACGTGGTTTGGGTTTGAGTGACGTAGGTATTAATACTTTATTTGAACGTTTCTTACTTCTCGGTAACTTTATTTATGGATAAGCAGTTTGGATATTATGGGGATGATTATGCATAAACCGATTAAAATGGGAAATAAAAACAAACACATTTTTTTTATGATATAGGTAACGGTTTACTCACGTGTATTTATCAGGATAGTCCGACTAGTTTCGGACCCAACCGGAGTCCTTGGTTAATCATGAGTTGACGCGACGGCGGGGCCACAAGTCGAACTGGTTCGACTCGCGACTACGAACTAGTCGGGCTACCCCGTAAATACGCGTGGGTAAACCGTTATACCATTTAAGAATAAATCATTTTCACGAAAGTTATCATAAAAAAAATATATGTCTTTTTTTGTTTCTTCCCTAACTGTGTTGACATCAACTTCCAGTCTTACCAGATAATTGGTTTAAAATTATCAGTAATCAGAAGCCCCCTACCTCCAGCCCATTAAGAGCCGACTATCAGCTGATTTACGTTTAAAAATTAAAAGTTCTGTGTTAAGACCTTACCCAAGTATTCAAAGAAGGCTATGGAAATATTATTGCAATTTCTTCATAGTCCTCATGTCAAAACTACCAAACTAACATTAAATTTTCTCTGATACCCGAATACCTTTGGTGTCTGTTCCATCTTCACCCACCTCACAAGTCATACTAGCCTAGGCTTCATACTAGCCTTCTACATCAAAATCGTGACCAAACCAGCATAAAATATAATAACCAAGTAAAGCTAAATAAACAAACACGTCACGCCAGTGCACAATTACAGCCACCGTTAGGACCACACCCTTGACGTATCTCCTCATTAAGCCCGGTGCTCATAGCCTTGCCTTTAATTAAATAATAATTAATTCCTACAGCATAAGTTTTGCTATCATGATTTTTAGTTGCAGTTCTTAGATTGACGATCTCATTAATTTATTGGAGACCAATAATAGGGGTGATGACAGGGTACAAAAAGTAATAATGTAATTAGTCCGTCAGATAGGTAATAAAAATATTAGACACATATCTATAATATTTTTCATAAATAAAAAAAAATACAAAGATTAGCTGCTTTGAAGTTTGAGTGCTTGTGTCGTAACGCATTCGTAAAATGTATACGTAATAATGACGTCATTTGACAGGCGTTGTATACTTCTTAAGGTTAAAAGTAAACTTTACTTTGCAAAGGCTAAGGTTTTCGAGTTTGTTCATTATATTTTTGGTGATTTCCAGCATTTTGCTCATGTCCTCATAGACATAAACGTCAGCAAATCAATATTTGATTCAGCCTACTACTAGCCTGTAACTCTTCGTTGGAATCTACGGACAATGAAATTTTGCCCAAATTTTTGAAAAAAAATCCCGAGATTTTGTGGCATGTAGCACAGCGTAAAATTTTTGTAATCAATTGATCTGAAATAGCTGTTTACGAAACACCTTTAGCTTTTATTAAACACAAACCAGCAACAAACTCGTTCAAGGATTTCTTCGTAGCAAGCAGCTCAAGCAACAATTTCTTGTCACAGGTTGCAGAGCGGAGCCGTCAACAAATAAACATGTCATAATGTGGTAGCAATGTAAAAGTCACAATTACAACTACCGTTAACCACACCCCGATGTATCTGCTCTCATTAAGCATAGTGCACACGACAGCGGGCTGAATCGGCCACAACTCAGCCCGCCTGGGGGCCCGCGGCGAACGTGTAATACTGGCACATAAATCTGTTGTATCGGCCATTTTGAGCTGGTTTAAGCGCTTTTTGTGTGCTCTCGGTTTTATGAAGTGATGTATAGATAAAAGCATCCCCTTTTTGTTTTTTTTTTAGTCGGGTTTTTTATTATAAATTTGCTAAGGGTTCAGTTCAGTCCAACGTCTTTGTTGGTCAGTTGAAATCAGCTATATTTTGTTTTTGTCAATTGGATACTTACTACAATGCACTTTTATATCATGCTTGAATCTATTTTTTTTACTTCAGCTGCATTAAGTGAAATTAGGGTAGACTTTTTAACAGGTAGATAAATATTTTTATAATAACTTTCGTGAGGATGATTCATACTTAAACGTTATAACGGTTTACTCACGCGTATTTATCGGAATAGCCCGACTAGTTTTGGTTCGACTCGCGACCATGCCGCCGCGCCAACTCATGATTAAGGACTCCGGTTGGGTCCGAAACTAGTCGGGCTATCCCGATAAATACGCGTGAGTAAACCGTTATAACGGTAGATAAATATTTACCAGTAAGTTTACCTTCTAAATGGTGTTTGCATAGATCTGATGTGTGGCCACATGAGAAAGTCAATCACGAATTGAGTAGAACGGAGATGTAGTTTCCCTTTTTTCATTACGATTTTAGTTTACTGAGTCTTACTTAAGCTTAACGATAAAATGATTTACGCTTAGTCCTTACATAGTCATATCACAAGAATTTCACGCAGCCGACATCTCAAGCGGAAGTCATTATTAATACACATTAAAACATAAAAGTGAGATAACCGTCCTATAAGGCCAGCAATTTCTGCATTCTAACACACATCACCCCCAATCGAGCGAAGGCATCGCTTCATCGCTTTACAGCGCATACAAGCCCGTATTAACTGATAATAGGCAATAAATAATACTACCCATTCAGCAGCTTCAACGCTTGACGACCAGCACCGATTGTTTACGCGATCGCTATCTAAGAAACTGGGATTTTGTTGCGATTATATCTAGTCTTAAGGCATTTAAGTTTATTGATTGTAATAAGAAAGTTGGTTGTTTTATACGCAGGGAGTCAGGTTATTTTTGAGATGGGAAATTATAGGCTTTGGTGGGTGCTTTTATATCACACGTTATGTTGTTAAAGCAGGAGTTACGTACTGGTTGCATAACGATGAAGTTGGAAGTATTACTGTCATTAAAATATTATGGCAGTTCTGCACCAAATTCGGATGCTTCCTGGGTATTCATAACACAATCCATTTTGGAAGTGTTTTTTTTTTGACGACGAATTGTGATAGCAAAGCTTTAGCGTGCAAAAACCACCATAGACTTTTTTGTTAATCTTGCAGACCAAACGGAACCGCATAGACATCCCACTTTCGACTCTACCATAACTACTACACTACAATAAGACAACCAGCACAACAAACATTCCAGACACTTTCGAATACCCCTAGAAACTTCCCACTCCCCAAGATTTCTAACCAAACAAGCGCGAAAACAAGAAAATACAAGTAGCCTTTAATTAATAATCTATAACATCTCCATACATATTCTATGATATACAACATGGTATCGCAGGCAACTTAATTGCATATTAATCGTAGCGGAATCCGGACTGCTTAACTGTAATTATTGAGTACTCATATTGTGGCACACCCTAGCCAGGCCAGCACGTGAGAAACTTTGATTAGTAGCTTCAATCTGTTAGATGTATGGCTTACCAATGACTAGAAGCTGGCTTAGAAAAACATGGGGCTACCTGTCGTTAAAGACATAAATCCTAGGTACTGGATTCCTAGTTTGTAGGGGTATCCAGAGGCAAATGTGGTGGATGTTAGAACGAGTATTAGATGAAGAGTTGAAATTAAACTCTATATTTAGTTTAGATTTTGGAAGATGTGGGGGAGTGACTTTTATTTTGTAGCCCTATTCTGTATTTGTGATAACACAGGCATTAAACGCTTTCCAAATTCTGAATGCGATCCCAATAGTAACACCAAATTTTGAGTTTACAACCAACATTCTCTATCAACTGAGTTCTAAGTATATTAGATACTTACTATTTACTTGAAACAAATTTAAGAACCCTATTTACTATAAGCAAGGAATCAATTTCAAACAAAGCGGTCTAATAAGGTATTTTCCTCAGAGGGCCTACCATTAGCTCTTACAGGCATATTATCGCAGTTGTGGAAGCGAGACAGAGCACTAGATGGCGAGTAGCGGCATCTCTTTTCTACAACGGCATTAATATTGATTTAAGTGATGGTAGTAGGAGAGCAGATATTGATAACACACTCTCGTCTTGAAGTGGCAGGTATTTTAATAGGAGCCGCGGCTAGTCACGTTGGCGGCCATATTGCCCTGCGCGTGCGCACCCGAACCGCACTGGTTATTGAACCTTTACGGTACTGTTTATTAATTAAATTCGTGATTGTTTAATCGCGTCTTGTGGGGTGGTAAAGAAAGATGGTTTCATGTGTGTTCTTGTAAATGATCTGTCGAATTGAGAATTTATTATTGTACTTACTGAAAGGCTGTTGATCTGATTTCATAATTGACTAGATACTATTTATACTAATCAGTTCATTATATACTAATCATGAATTGATAACTACAAAACTACCTTTAAAGTTTATTATAGTCATTGTATTTTTATCAAAACCTGCCTTTAAAAGATCTAATTTTGTAGATAGGTAAAACAATTCCGTCAAATATGTTCGTAAATCTTGATCAAAAATTCTGATTTTACAAAAAAAATACCAAATTAAGTTTTATCACAGATACATAACTGGTGACTGGCGACAACGTAAATGTTTATGATCGGACCATTCCCCAAAAAGCGCCAACTTTCCGAGGAATGGTCTGACACATAAAAACAACATGGCTGAAACGAACACGTTGCTTGATAACGTTTTATAGAACTGCATAAACTCTACACTAACTAATGTCGAAGACTTAGTAGGATTGATGCTGCAGTACGATTATACAATATGATTTTGGCCGTATTTTCAAAGTTTTGCAGTATTATTGTATATGTGTAGACAGTTCTTAAAGTTTACTCTTCTAATGTAACGAGATTTGGTGGTCTACTACTACTACTGGCTGTATAAATGAGATACAATACAATTACTTCATCATCATCATGATCATCATCATCAGCCCGTTGCAGTCCACTGCTAAACATAGTCCTCTGGCCAGATGACGGGACGACTTACACAAGAGGGCCGGCAGCGACTGGATACATAAAGCAGAAGACCGGGCTCTGTGGCGTACCTTGGGAGAGGCCTTAAATTAATTTGTTTAAATGTAATCATGAATTTTTATTTTGTGAACTGATATTGATGAAGACTTTATGTAATAAGACTGTTCAGGAAAACTACCTGTACTGTATATATTTTTTTTTTCACTGCTGTAACTAGGGTGTACAATATAGTGTTCTATTCTATTCATTTTTTTTCTATACTTTTAATCAGCACGCACCCAAAACTAAGCTAACAAAAGCCTACACGAACAAAGTGCGCCAATATCCCTTGAACCTGTAAATGGTCAGCGTACGAGCCGCCTCACGATCTCCAGATATATAGTCGCGGCTCGCTCTAAATAAATCACTTCCTACTAGCGATACAATGCCTCAGACTTCGTAGTAGCTAGACAGTGCTAGACTGGACAAAATACTAAGCAAAGTTTAGTCTGTTAGAAAGGAAAATTTGGGCAATAAAATCCTCTTTGGCTTAGTCTAGAAGGTACAATAATTTAGCTGTCATAGTGGTCAATAATCAAGAAGATTAAAAGTATAATTATGGTCATGTTTAAAAAAAAGGACCTTAATCTTCATGAAATCGCAAACAGATAGTTTAATTCATTTATATCGCAAATTATTTAATTTTCCTTCACAATTAGTCCTTAATTCGACTGATTTTCCAAATAGCATTCTATTTTATTTCTCTTATTTTTCAATTACACTCTCCCCAAGACCTTTCTTCAGGAATTTTCAAATAGAAATCTAATGTAAACGAGTACCAACGATTATTACTTAGTTATTAGAATGCCACTAATTAGACTCCCTGCTAATACAGTTCTCCAGCCATATTGAATATCGAGGTAGTTTATCTGGCGATTCGATTTCATATTTCCACTCGCTTCACCGGTTCGTGATTTTCTACGGAATCTTCATTAAGAACTTTGTTTTCTGTGGGCAATTAATATGGTATTGCTGTGATATCTATTCCGTTAACATTTGAAATGAATACTATATAGAATGTATGAATGTAATTGTGGATTAGCCTGAATTTTGGGCTTATTTCTAGCAGCAAAATAGGTTTAGTAAATTAGCTAGTATTTTTATGTATTCCATAGTACTAAGGTTGTTAGGAACATTTTTAAAGCAGAACTATTGTAATTTTGGACATCGCTATTGTGCAGCTTTTCCAAGAGTCCTAGTGCAGAGCTGGGCCTGTAGATACTGGCAAGTTACAGCATGACTTCACTTAGGCCAGAAACAGTATCATCTTTTGTATTTTTTTACTCATACTTATTTATATTTCATATCAAGTATACCTCTCAGTGATTGCCAGTTCTATGGCATAACATAGTGGGTCTGTTAGACGTCCGTATGAGGCGTGATATATCGACCCTGTAGCGTTAATAAGCAAACACGGCCCTCGTGATCGCCAATAGCGATACAAGTGTGTCAGAACAATTTTTGGTATTTTACTTGACAGTTATTGTGAGGAACTGTCAAACATGTCAATGTGTATTACTCAAATTATTGTACGCTGAAAATGGGGAAGAAGAAAAATAGTTGACGTTCGAAATGTTTGACGATTTTTTTTTAAGGCGGATTCGTGGAGTCCTTCAAATTGAATTACTAGGCGGTTAAACATGTCAATGTATACTACTCAAATTAATGTATGCTGAAAATGGGGAAATATGTAAAATATTTGCCGTTTGAAATGTTCGACGATTTTTTTTTAGTCGGATACGTGATGTTTTTCATATCGAATATCCCCCCATAGGTTTAGATTTATTTTGTATTACTTTAATGTGATTTTAATTAAAAAGTAAAAAAAAGTTTTGTTATATTTACAAAACCAAACTTTTTTCAGGTCAAAAATCTCCACGAAAATTCTCAATCAGATCATTGAACTTTTTCAATATTATCTGGCATAAAAATTGTCAGTTCTATAGCATTGCTTGGTGTGTATGTGAGGCGACGTCCGTATGAGGCGTGATATATCGCCCCTGTAGCGTTAATAAGCGAACACGGGACTCGTGATCGCCAATAGCGAAAGTGCGGGTCGTATGCGACGAATTTACTTTTGAAACTTTTGTCCACTTCAGGATTTTTATTATTGTTAGTGTTTGTTTTAAATATAAAACGAAACGAAATATCGACAGTAAAAATGACAATTATCAGTTCATGTATTTTCTTTGCCATTTGCCTACGTTTGGCACTGGATAGTGATAGCCTAGTATTATAATGATAACGATGAATACTTTGCTAAATATTTTATTTGTGAAATGTATTCATCTTTATGTATCAGCTTGACATAAACTTAGAGAAGAATTTAAGTACGATAGTTATTTTTACTAAAGTATGCCCGCTCATAAAACGGTAAAATCAAATTCTTCTACAGTTAATAAGATCCTTGATTAAAATTCGCCTTATTTAAACCGCACTTGTTACATCTAGGTCACATTCGCGCGAAGTGCCCGTGTTTGGACGCGCTGCGCCGGCGCCGATAAATATACACGTCACAGGAACGTGTACCACTATAACAAACTATATTTTACCGCCCACGAACTTTAATACATTTAAATATCAACCTTATGTTATAAAACCTAAGAGCCATAATAAAAATTACAAGATTAAAATTAATATTTGCAGCATGTGACAAGATGCTTATAAGAAAATATTTGCCAATAAATATTGAACTTTAAGAATGGGTAAATAAAGATTGTATTGTAATTTTTGAACAGTAAAATTTACTTGGTAATGATATAAGATCCACACACGAGCGTTTCGTGATCGCCGTGACAAACATTCATTTAACTGATTAAATTTCCTACGCTTACATAATTTACCTGTATGGGAAGAATTTTGTAGTTATCTTAACTTTTTTCATGAAGTGACTATCTTGCTAACATTTATGGCGATACTGAAACAATTGCTTATATCAAATTATAAATAGTTCAAATAAAAAAAGAACCTACAGACAGTAGATTTCTTTTTTGGCAAATGCACGAATAATTACTATTCGCTCACAACATTATAGGATTTACCAATCTAAATACGATTCAGAGTAACATTATAGTATTTTGATAACTTTGATTAAAAAACCTTCTGAACAATACTTCTTGCAAGCCATATTTCTGGTTTCAAACTCCACACGAAAAAAACAGGATTTGCATCAATAGTTTTTACAATTGCACATCAACTTTTTTCGACAGGTACTTCACCAATGGTTGATGGTTGTATTCTCTTAAACTTCATCAGACGTATTTTAGACAGCAAACAGCCCACCCGTGACCACAATCGGTGCAATTCGGCCGAAACGTCGGGAGAAAAGAACTTACATGAACCTTTATAATTACATCGCGAGTAGGACCCGTTTATTGTCCAAAATGTATGTACAAGTCGCGAAAGTTTAAAAACTTTCATGAGACAGTTCACCGGACTAAAATCATCCGTACATTGTCATCTGTTTCATCAGTTACAATCAACAGGCTACACCCTCTAAACAGCTAATATAAAAACACATTACATAACAAAGCATCCTTCGATCACTTTCTAAACGTCCTGTACAACAAAGATGACGTAATCACTAACCTTTCGACCCATATAATTTAATAACACGAATATATCCAGCAACCGTATGGTCTAATGAAATCCACTTTCAAAGCAATCTGTTGCCCAGAGGTGTGTATTGTTATCAAACTAATACTATACTATATGTATTGTTTAGATCGGTTGTGGTGCACTGAGAGCGATGTAACTTAGTCGACACTAGCGACATTTTATGCAGTGTCACGATTTGGAACTACGCTCGAACTAGAAATCTGTATGTAATTTTATTATGCTCGATTAGGTTTGGTTTGATGATTTATATTTATGAATAATACTATCGTTTTTTTTGCCACACTAATGCCACACACACAGGCTTTGAATCAGTAATTCCTTTCTTACATAACTAAATCAGATTTATAAAACCGAATCAAAAGTTAAAAAAAAGTTTATTTAAAATTTATGCGAATTGAATGTTTGTGAAACCCTCGCGACATAAGGATTAAACGCCCTGTGAAAAAGTCGCTTTAAAAAAAAAGGTATGCTTACATACACCTTCTTAACAACATTGCTGCGTCTAAGTAAATCTAAGTGAATCCACTCTGTTAAATCGAACGGTGGGCCTTTCGTAACACAATATACTATCACAATCAGACAACCATGGCAAAAAACTATCAGATTTCGTAATATACAATTTTCCGCAAGCGTGACATCTATTTCAAACCTCTTGACTTATGTCATCACTGTCCCACTGAAATTTCACGTTCTTTACCTCAATGTAACAAATTCTGTCAATAAAATAAATACACAAGTTCGTGAGAATTGATATCTGTTTCGTTGTTTGTGAACCTTTTGTACAAAAACTGTGAGCACTTACCTAACGGATTTAGAAAAAAATGGTACACTTGTAATACTAGCTTTACCCCGCAGCATCGCTCGCTCGCATATGATTTTTTATTGAAATTTGTTGAGCAGTTTAGCCCTGAAAGACAGAATAACCTTAATGTTTAGAATATTTGTCTGGATCAAGTAACTTTTTTATTACAATGTGTGACAGACACTATACTAAACAAGAAATATCTACATTAAAACTAAACTTATAAAATAACATATTTACAAAGCGTCAGCAAATATGTCATCATAGATGTATGGACGGATTGTTTGCATGGATTATAGTCTGAATGAATATGATATTTTAACTTCACTGGACTGTACTACAAAAAAGGACACTGCCAGTTAAATTTATTTCCCTTTTAAATATTTTATTTCGTTTGCTCTCGGTGTGCACCTAACTTAATACACGTTGGTAGTACGGCCCTCCATAGGATGATATAATATAGTTTCTAACACGGATATTGCAAGATAATTCCATGTTCCACTTATTTTACACTAGTTGCGATCCCGGCGTTGCTTGGACGGAAGTCATGGGGCCTTACCTGTGTAATGAAACTTTTACCGACGTTGGCTTGGGTTAGAGCTTATATGTATGGTTATTTTAATGTTTCTTTTTTTATGGCTGTGATATATGATGCTATAATATATGGTAATATTGATGGTGAAAATATTTTGATGGGTCTTACATATACATAAGGCGAGGCATCCAGCAACACATTTTGGTACAAGCTGCATTTAAAGTCGTAAGCGTCAAAATTATTTCCAATTACTTAAGAGGAATGTTTCCAAAAAAATATATTACTAATTTTATAATTTGGGCAGATTTTGACGATGCTTATCTAGAACTTAGATCAAAATGACGATAAACTATTAATCAAGATAATTCATACTAATTAACTATTAACTAGGTATTTATGAAACCTATTTAGTCCAGAATCAGTCGTAAAAGTCAAGTACTAACCACGAGCTTCCTAATGGACCTACATTATTAACAGTTACGAGCATAATATTAATGATCTATGCAAATAATATTCCAAACATAATTGCTTGAAATCCAGAACATGTTAATTATTTAACATTGACGAAATAGAAGCATATTATTAAACGTCAAAAGTGTAATAAGGAATAGTAAAGAATAGATAGAATAAGGACAATAGCGTAGAATGATTCTTCAAGACGTCATTTGTTTATGAAAATATCAGGACTAGAACACCCACACATAAAGAAACAAGAATAATTTCCAAAAATAGATAATAGAACACATGACGATCAAACAAAGGAAAATTAAAAAAGAAATGCTGGTTAACTGTGGTCTGCTGATAAAGTTGAAAACACACCAGAAACAAAAGACAATGTTGATGTTGTTAATATACATGAAGGTTTACTTCCACCAGATGTCATAGAAGAAATAGAAGTCCTCAACACAGACAGACAAATTAATCCCTTTACAATTGCAGTTCGGATTCAACGCTCTACAGCTAATGATAAAGCTGTAAATCGGGGGCGTAGGCGTGATTGTTTATGAATTCGTTCAATACTGGGTTTCCAATTATTCGCCTGTTGTGCCAAAGTAATAGAGGACCTATTGAAAACACCCTGGAAACTGTTTGTAACCCTAAATTATGGTTTGAAAGGTGTTCTACAACAAATTTGTTGTGTTGTATCAACAATGATAGATTAAGTTGTTCTATTTCATAATTTGATCGGTTAAGAGATTAGTAGAAATGGTTTAATTGTATTTGTGTAAGTATTTTGATCTGATATGGTGGCAGCAAATGTCGTTGCCATAAGTAAACATGCAAATACTGTCAACAGTATTTAAATTAGTTTGATTGGTTCTTGTTGAGCATTCAGATTTCGTATCTGTTTTAACAGGTGTCCAAACACCATGTCCATGATTCATCTCAAAATTTTTGTGCCGCAAAACATTACAAAGCCAGGAAGACTAAATTCTTCATCCTCAAACCTCAGTACATACAAAGTACCCAACTAGAACCTCGGAATACCATCTAAACAACACACTATTACCAACAACAACAAAATATAAGTGTACCGTCTAAAAGCTATCAGATATCTGCCAATAAAAGTCAATTTGAAGGCAGTGTACGTCGAACGGTAGCACATTGTTCAGGGGAGCGACTGATGCTATCGTGCCAATGATATATGTGTAACGAACCCTGCCGCGGTGGTCCTCGACTCCTGGTTTATGTGGAAACTAGAAAAATGTTAGAAAAATAATAGTTCATGTAGAACTTATCATAGGGTAGGGTTTTTTCTATTTTTTCAAAAGCATTTTGTCTGAGATTGTCTAATTATTTTCATCAAAATTGTTTTTTTTTTTAACTCTATTTATTATTCTTACCAAGTCACATATTTTTTTCAGTTTAAAAACATCATATTATACCACACGATAATTGTCACTATCGCACCAAACTAAAAAGGTTTTCATTTTTTATATAATGTGAGGTTGAAATGCAAGTACTATCAGCATTTCAATACGCTAGTCATCAGCAATTTTTACTTTCGCTCCAAAAGCCTCCACACTAAACTTTCCATTGATTTTTGTTATAAACAAGTGAGTTTCTTCAGCGATAGCTGTACCAGGTTTAGGTGACCTCCTCGACAGATCAAAGTTTATTTATTAGTCCTTAACTTTATACAAAGGCTTTTCAGCTGTCGTTAGAGATAACGTGAATGTGTCGTTAAATTCTCGATAGTAATTTTTCTCTCGTTCCACATCGATGCAGAAATCTTAGGTTCCCTTCTATACAAAACTGCTCATCGCAAAATAACGTGTATTGAGTAATCCCATTATAACCGATATCTATGAATTCATTGTTCTACGTGAGAAAATTTCAACGCACGATACAGCTGCAGTAATCAATGAAACAAAAAACTTAATCACAAAATTATCATCAGTAGAGTACATTAATAAATGGGTTAGTACCATCCTTGAGAGATGCTCACTCATTGTTAGACTCAGCTCTTTAAATACTCAAGGCACTTTAGAATTAAATGGTTCTATGCTAGGAGGTAGCAATCCATAAATTAATTCGTATAATTTCGATTCGATATCCGTTATTGCGTTGAGCAATGCCGAATTTCCTGAGCGTATATCAAACGAATAAAAAAAATAAAAAAAAAATATCTTGGGACAATATCCACGGCCACGGCCATCTGATCCCAAGCTAAGCAGAGCTTGTGTTATGGTAATCAAACAGCTGATAAACATACTTATATATTCCTAAATACATACATATTATAGATAAATCACACCCAGACACAGAACAAATGATCGTGCTCATCACACAAACATTTGTCCTGGGTGGGAATCAAACCCACGACCTCCGGCTTAGCAGTCAGGGTCACTAACCACTAGACCAACAGGCCCGTCAATGTCCTTGATTGTGTATGACGGAACAGTGTAAATGTAACATGTTCACACAAGCTGTGTCTCTCAGTTAGAGATTGCGGCGTCGAGCTGTGCTGTCACATAATTGTGATTAATTTCTAGTGAGCGTGTGCCTGCGGTCACCTTAGGAATGTCGTCCTAGCGAGCGATACTGGCTGGCTGCGAGCTCTGTTACAGGAGGAGCGGGGAGCGGGAAATGTGAAATGAAAGTGGAAAAATGGTGACTTAATGGTAATAGAGAGATTGAAAAGGAATTGTATGTGAGAAGCAAGGTGAATACTTGGGGTTATTTTGTCTTTCTAATATTTTTAAACAGGATATGAACGCCCAATTAGCTAGAAGAAAAAACATTTTTCTAAGTAGAAAAAAGTTATTTCTATTTTTTTTTTGTAGAACACTTGGATGAGGGAGTCATGAATAGTGACAGAAAAGGTAAAAGGTTTAAAAAGGTTTAAGTGGTAGGCTTATACCAAACAAACGATAATTTCAGCCTGTAATGACAATGATGATAATATTCTTCTTCATCTCTAAAATGACGTTTCACTATAATTTTTGAAATCTTTTTGTGCAATCACAATAATATCTATATACTTATACCTATAATCTTGATAACAATCAAAACAAACCTAGAAATCCACAACTAAAACAGTTCCAGTAAAATAGATCACACATCTGTAAGCTTGACCGGCGCCCACGCATCGCTTTCAAAATTACAACTTAACGTTTTGACAGAAATTAAGTTGCACAATTACAAACTGTTGTAGACGGAGCAGTATTGTGGCTGTTGCATTATTATTGACGTGCTGGAAACATTATACACTTAGAAAACGTTATATACCAGAACCTACTAGATATATCTTAAAGTAAACTAGTTGCAGTTGTGGAAGCGAGATGCCACTATACAGGGTGTAGCGCGCTGTCTCGCTCTCACTAAAGTAAAAGTCTCAGTTTTTAGTGATAGTAGCGAGGTTCACAGATTGACAAGGCAATTAAGTTGAAATAAATTGAAGAACATTTACATTATTTACGATTTACATTTGATGTTTGTATTCATTGAACTAGCGAATGTCCTTTATACACCTGAGATATATCGATAGAATTTATTGACGCTCGTTTATATGCGTTTATTCTATACAAATATGGCTCTTGTACCATTTGATTACCTTTCGCGGAACCGAAATGGCGTTTGGTATGTTACATTTAATATTTGTTGGCATAATATATTATAATTTTAGACGGAGTTGTAAATATTTATTTATTATTATTAGAACGGTTAACCACTTACACAAAACTTAAAATTATAAGGTAAAACACAAGAAAAAAAATGTATAAAAAAAGAACAAAGAAAAATATATATTCAGATATTTTTTTGTAAGAAGTAAATATTTAAATATGTACTCATATTTAAATATTTACTTCTTAAAAGACATCTTATTCATCATTCTATTATGAATTGTAATCACAAAATTGTATTAAATGTCTTTTTTTGTATGGTTTCCAACATGACCGGAGCCTTAAACCGCATTTGCTAATAGAAAACTCCTGCGCACTGTACTCTGTAGAATTAGGCACATTTCCACGGCTGTATAATTTGGCAACGTTTACGAAATCACGACTTTTGTACATCTCGTGTTTGTTGTTGAATCATATTATAATTTGTGAAACTAATTTGAAAATGAGGTCACGAGATAAGTGTATTTAGTTGGTGATGGTGATCTTCTTAATTATGGAAACTGTCTGTTAGTAACTGATGAAGAATTCTGGAAAGCTTTTCTTTGAAAAAAAAAATGTAATTACTGACTCTAAAGTTTCCCGATACACAACATTCATCTCGCTGCATAAGTCTGAGCACTCGAAGTCGACTGTAAAGCCAGTCATTATGGATTATATTGGTCATTTTGTAAAGTTATTTCAGGAAAAGTGGCTATGATCACTCTTGGATCTCAAAGTTACACAAAAAACGAACGATTCACAAAAATTTACACCATTACCACGTTGAATTGCAAATAATTTCAAATACCTTTCGTTTAGCACTCCACCTAACCTCACACAACTAAACCTTGGGCCATTACAGTAATGTAAGCTTCCCACACACGGTATCAGGACTAAAGAAACCTACTATCACTGTTAAACGTAATATTATAACAGTTGTGGAAAAGAGATGGCGCTCTACACCGTGTAGTGCGCTATCTCGCTTCCACACTGACAATAATATTACTTTAAGCGGTGGTTGAAGGCTCCCAGTGTCTACATATATTTAACATAAGAATGTAAGTATGCGTGAGAGGTGACACACGGTGGCGATTATCATACAGCGATAAAATTAAATCGCCGTGCTATCTTATCGAATATTTTGTATGACTTTCTGTTAAGACAAAATGGTATGTTCTATCTTAATGTATTACTGGAGAAGTTGAGATTAAATTACTATAGAAGCCTCTATAGCTCTATAGACTCTTTTGTAGGATACATAAGAGATGCATTGGTAAACGTAGAGATATCCTTTGTATCGGCACACTTCACATATTTTACACCTTAACTAGCTACAAGTTTTAATGCGTCCGTGTTTGTGTTTTTTTGCCACATTTTCACAACTAAACCGCTAAACCGATTTTCATGTTCAGAATCAATAACCAAATCAAATTTAAATAAAAAACAGACCATTTTAAACTAAACCTGTAGGTACCTGAAATAACATGATATTTACAAAGCATCAAAAAATATGTCGTCATATGGTGACTTACCCAGGAGACTGGCGGCATTTTGAATAGCAATGACAATTCTTTTTGCAAAAATCAGACTAGTCTTCTGATCGGTGGATTAGGCCAAGCGCTTTACGAGTTTCTTATAATAGTACTCGTGCATCTGGCCTTCATGTCTCAAGCAAAACAAAATCAAACCAGTTTCGGGAGTAAGGGAAGGCAGATCGGCATCAAGTCTTACCAGATTCACCTAAATTCCATACTTTTTCATGTTCTCCTTCAAAAATTTGTAACAGTAACTACTTGACGTACAATTACGCAGGTCGTAGTAAGCACACTATAAATAGGCAGCAGTTTCGTTAAGTTCTAATTTACCCAAGTTAGGTCATAAACTGGGCAAGTATTTAGGTCAGTAGTTTAATTACAGTTGTTACACAAATTGCCGTGTGTTTGTTAGTTTCTTTATTGTTTACATGAATTAATTTATCAACTTTATTTATATTGTGGAGTGATGAAATGTCTTCTAAGGTAGCAATAATTTGTTTAGAACAATTACTTCAGGTTTCTAAACGCTAATCAGTTTAGTCTGTTGTTAAATCTACGGATCACGACTGTGTCTATTTACTTAAAGATTGATAAACTATTGCAAGGATTGTCGCATACTTAAAATGGGTGATTTTTATTCTCTTACCAGCCTTTTATGAACAGGGAATGTATTAATAATTAAAATGTCTAACGAAAAATCAACTAAAACGTGTGTAAAAAATAATTTGACAGATAATAAAGTAGCACATCACTGAACGATATTTTCCCCTTTCTCAATACCAAAAGAACATATCCCGTGTTAAATACAGTCCATAAATATTTTGATTTAATCATTTAAGTGAAACCAGTGCAATCTATTCAACACATTTGAATGGAATGTGGTAGAAGCTGAGATAGTTAAGATCAAAGTAAACGATACAGGTTAATAAATCACAAATTATTTGATAAGTCTCTTATATTAATACTAGCTTTCGCTGACGGCTATGCTTGCCTGGATGTCCGCAATCCCAGGCTCTCTCTATAAATAAACTATAGCTCCATACTAAATTTGTATCAATTCCGCCTGTTTACGATATGCAAGGATAAATAATTACTTTCGCATTTCTAGAATTAGAAGATATTAAAAGCATTTCAACAATATTATGCACTGTAACACCAAGACCCTATCTTCTTACGCTATTCCCTTTCCATCACTTGCCAGATGAGCCCATATAAAGACCCCTTCATCTCCTCATCCTTAGCCTCGGCCTACCACACAACCTTCACCTATAACTAAACATGCAAATCGAAAAAGGCTAGTCAATCACAAAATCCTTCACTCCATACCAAAAGTGCAAGAACTCCAACCATTGCAAGATCTACTTGAGTATACAATACACACCCAATCGAAACGAAATCAATTCATTATTATTTAAAAATGACGGTGGTCGCCACAACATTCCCTGGGCATAGCTTAACACGACAGCAGACCATAATTCCCGTCTCTAATGGAGTCTGTAACACGCACTAGCTACACATCAACTTGGGACAGACAGACGGACTGTAATACCTTGTTTGGATCACCAAATGAATATAAACTTTATTGTTATAGCGTAAGATTTGAATTTCAATGGCAACGGCTGGGTGTTCGATCTTGGGGAGCTAGTATATCGTCCGTGGTTAAGAATTCTGGTTGAGTTTTAAGGCGATTCCTTAAACGGGTTGGTTTATTTCTTTACTATCGGTGAAAGAGATATCACCTTGTAAACGTTTAGTGCCTAACTGCGAGGTGTTGACTATCTTTTGTTTTATAATTCCATTTTATTCTTAATAGCTTTTTTAAAATAAGTTTTTTTTTTAGCTAAAACCTTGGTGCTGAAACATACCCATTACACCAAGTTAAACCAAATAAGCTAATTTTAAAACATTCAACCTTCTTGGAAAACTCGAAGGATATAAATTTGTATGTTTATTTTTACTACGTTTTAACCCAACCTATTGTTAAACTTACTTTAATGAAATTTCCTTGAGCTATTTAAGCAACTTGATGCTCCTACTTAGGGGTAGCCTTTATATGTCTGTGTCTTTCATTAACAAAATCCTTTTTCCCAAGTTGTCAAGGCCTCACCAGTGTGCAGTCCACTCTCCGCATCCTGAGCGTGTGCCCGCGTCACATCTCACCCGTCACAGCCGTCACATAATTCTGCGTCGGAATGAAGTCACAAATCTACGCCGTGGATATATCTATCTCCCAGTCGATTCCATACATACCTGTCTAGCCACTCGACTGAATAATGTACTCATTTTAAAACTAGGTTAAACACCGTCGTTTGTTTTACACATTATAATATTCGAGGTGGACGTTTATGTGGGAATATTTTTGGTATTCGAATGGTTTTGCTTGGTGATTTGAATTGTGTTTGACCTCATTTTGACGAAAACCACATTTTTATCATTCATCACTCATTTTTACAAATCCACCAAACACATTCTGAGAGTGCTGAATTGTTAACCAGCAACTCACATTAAAGACATCATATCAAAACCTCCTCTTACGACATACCTTCAGAAACTAGTAACTACAAATACGTACAAAACTTTCAAAGGATACACAATATTATACAATCCTAAGCCTTCAATACCACATGCGGGCTTATCGTAATTGCGTAGAGAGACGCGTATCAAACAGCTCTATGTAAATATTGTTGTGGCCCGTAAACTTGATGGAATGAGGAGTGCCTACTGTATACATGTTGTTTTGTGTGGAGATAAAGAGGAAATTATTGAAATAGTTTTTGGTAAGAGTTCTGATAGGTTATAATATAACCTATCAGAACTCTTACATCATATTATTATTATGATGAAAAAAATGAATCATCGATGAATTTTCTACTAGTGTCCAATAAAAAACCTTAACCTATAGGATTGAGGAAGGATTGAGCATTAATCACCAGTCTATACTTTACTAATTTAAGTCTAAGGCAGTAAAAGACTATGCAAATGCATCGATGACCTAACTGTGAAGGGTAAAAGCAAAACAAAACATTTTTTGGTGAAACAAACCACCAAACGCCCAGGGCAGTTTGAATCCACATCACAGATACTACAGGTGAAATAACCATCTACATACCATACGTGAACTTAAAATCGAAAGTCCCATTACCTTACAGAGTGAACTAAACTTAAAATCTCTAAATGAAGTGTACCATATCGACATAAACAGGAAACCCTTTACCAGTCCCGTGTTATCGTATCAATAATTACTAAAACAGATTTTACACCACCGGTATACATTCGCTTTTACACAACCATAACGTTTTCCATTGGTTTGCACTTAATTAAAGGATTTGTGCGAGCGGCGCCGGGGCGCGGCGCTAGCGAGAAACAAACTTGTTCACCGTTGTTAATGTGTAAGATTTCATAAGAGATCTTATCGTATTGTGTTCGTACCGCGCCTATAAGCTTCCTTGTTTTAATTGAAATGGTCGATTTTACAACCTGAATATTAATTCAGCTTAAGCACGCCTGATTGCCTGATTACTTAGTTTTTATTTGCTTGGCGTATAAGTAAGTAATTTACATGATCGTGATAGTTGAGCGGCGAGCGTATCACTTGCTTATCGTCGTGTGCGAATATTAAGATTGCCTGAGAGGAAATAAACTTCGATATGTATGTTATCATACTGAGGGTCCATTGACGTCATCACTTTTGATACATAATTTGACCTTTTTTTAAGATAAAACAGCTTTATTTTCTAGGTTTTCAAAATCGATAGTCTATTAGCTTCTTCTTCATTAATAAATTGCGTTTTCTATTAGTAGCTGTGCTGCAGTGCACATCTTAAATCAAACAGCTAAATTATTGCAATTATTTTTTTTTAATCCTCAAAAACTATGCTCATAACAATTTGATCAATGGGATAGGAATATAGAGGACAAACGTTCAAAAACACATTTTTGCTCACGTTGACTAAATCCAGCAAAACCAACTCAAAGCTCAACCATAACCAACCAGGAACAAAGAAAACACGCAATACCTGCTCTAACTGTAAGCCAATATAATAACAGTACCGACACACAAGGAAAGTTAATGCTAGAAGGCGTGTGTCCAATTTAACATATCGTGCGGCGGGCTATATCTCGGGACAAGCGACAGAGTCCGCAAGGTGCGTAGGACGGCGTAACGGACGCGGTAGTAGCAGCTAAATCAACCATTGTCTGATTGGGTGTAGCCTGCCGCATTCTACGACGGGACTGGGGGATGAATGGAGATGGCTGGGATTTGCAAATGGTTTTTTTTTTGGTGATGAGGAGAGGTGTTGTTTTAAAATTAGGATGTGGATGTTGTTGATTTGATAGGGTGGAAGAAAATACTGGTTAGTTCGGGAAAACGTGTGACTTTTTTCAGACATTGAAAAGTCAATTTCTGAGTTCTAGTTAACTGTGAGTTGTGCTGTTTTGGATGTCTTTTGTTTTAAGCGAAAGAGTGAGGCAACGAAGCATTTCTGAACTGACAAAATTTTCTTCTATGTGAAACTGCATACTAAAATACTAATAGCTTATAATGATGCATAGCAGCTTTATTAATTGTGGGTATGTGTCTAAAACAACGATACAAAATTATTTTTTTCCACTTCAAAATAACCAAGCATACCAACTGAAAATTTGCAAACCGCTAAAAATTTTGCAAGAAAATTAAATTCAAATTAATACCAGTCCATGGTTTCCATCCTCGTCTTGTAGAGCACACGTCGGGCGAACACACGGTCGCGTGTCGGCGACTACCCGCTGCTATATATCGGCCATAACTCGCTGCCGCTGCACCGTTGCGCGGGAGTCCTGCCGCGTCCATTATATAGCTTCGTACACACAATTAAACCTCATAAAACCTATGATCTCCTGGTACTTGCTGCTGTTTATTAGTAGCTCAGTCGTGTCGTTTGGCTGTTTATTAAATGTGGTTATGGTTTATGGATATGTTCAATTCGGTAGTTAAAAGAGTAATGATACGCAGAAGTTCGTATGACCTATGGTTCCCTGGTACTTGCTACTATTGTAGCTCACCCGTATCGTTTAGTATTTTATTGAATGTTTTGCTTTATTGAAATGAGGATAAGTTTATTAATTCGGTAGGCTGGGAATGTTTGCCATAATCGCAAAAAAATGTGATTTACTGAGTATTATAGAACCATGATAGTGAGTTAGTCCAAAATGCTAAGTCAAAGCTGCAGAGCCAATTCAAATTATTCTTTAAAAATCCTTAATTTTATGTCCTTATCCAATCATCATTTAGAACGAACATAATAACTGAAGACATTTCCTCCGATAAAAAACAACTTAAACTACTTAGAATCATATACGAGCAGAAGTTTAAACTTAACGACACTCGCCAGACTAGTACATCAGATCCAATGTGTGCGATAATTTACGCAACTAACCGATACTCGTGCATAAAACGGGACGAATACCACATGAAACCCTTTGAGAAGTGACTGCCGATCGTAAAACCCAAGTATTACAGTTACTTTGTAAGTTTTAACTGTATTACGATGTTCCGCAGTTTATTCATAACTAGTTTTTTGATGCGGTTATTAACTGTTAGATATGTTATCTTGTTAAGTACCTATATTCTAGATTGTAGTGTCATATATTGAAGTGCGTCTTTGAATAAATTTAAAATGTTTTTCTGTATTTTTTATCTAATTTTGCACTCTCAATTCAGTCTTAACAACTGATTGAGGCAAAATTTTGCACACTTAATTAAATCAGTGATACAAAAAGTACACAATACTGTGACAGATATGACCTGCGGGTTTACTATTTTTTTCGAAGGGTGACAGCGTTCTGCATAGCGGCATAGAGGAACTTCTCACTTGCACACTCGCAATAATATTACTTTTACAGGTGGTAGTGAGCCCTCTAACCTGATGCTGCAGCGGTGAAGTAACTAGGGGCCACTGTAAAAAGCAACGTAAACATAACGCATATTTGGTCTCATTCGGATTTAACTCTGCTCATTTCAACCATACTATACACCAGTTTCATATGTAAACTGATACTCTACTTATTATCAAACATAAAAAGTTTCATAATTTGTTATCAGACTAATTGTCTACAAGGGTTAGCTGAGATTTTGCTCTCCTAAACATGTTCCACACCATTATTTTGCCAGCTTATAGTGCTTATACGATTCTCTATCAATAGTAATAACACTTAAAAAATAAAACCTAAAACACACACCAACACTAAACACAAACACGACCAGAATACCGAACTATTATCAAACAGATTTCATTATCAAATGTCCATAAAGAATCAGAATTATCGTCTCCAATCTAATAATAGAAAATCGTAAAATACATCAGCGGTATCGCGGCTAGACTTATCTGAGTGCTAACTATAAAGCTCATGTGTATGTGGGATAAAGTCACTTGATGTGGAACTTGACTTCCCGTAATGGTTATTATTTTTATGGTATTAGTTAAGGTTAGGTTTGACTTCATTCGTAATTGAACCTTCATGGTTCGTGGTAGATAGGTATTAAAATCTTAATAGTGTGTTTGTTTTTGTAGGCACTCTTTGGATTGGGTTTTTTTGTTTCTTTTTTGGGTGTTTTTGGCAGTTCCCATGTCAGGGCCCAGTTTTTTTTTCGTATTCCATATCCTCTTAGCGTTTTTACCAGCTGTTCTGAATAGGATGGTAGCACTCGATCCACCTTAACTTTTAGTACCTACCTACCTATTTACTATAGTTAAAATACTCAAACATAATTATTACGGATACGTAAACATTTTTAGACCCAAATGGACCCCCTTCATTCGAGAACTCAGCCATCAACGTTATAAAACAAACTATCGAAATTAATCACCAAAAAACATTAAAGTGATAAACAATCGTAACGAAAAACAAAAAACATGTATCCATAAAAGCCATCTACACACAAGCGAAAACCGTCAACAGAATTACTCAACACTATCTACCCATCGACCCATTTCTCCGATCATCGATACAACTAAAACTCATATGTAATTGTCAACATTACTTAGATAAACACACACCCTGTCATCTGTACTTGGCTTTACAAATATGTGTACATGAATTGCTTACTCCTGATATCAAACGCGGCTCCCTGTGATAACATTACACAAGTTTATTTGAGGCATAAAATACACTCCAAATTACCTAATTTGAATACTGAATTTGAATTTAATATTATTATATTAAACATATGATTTCGATATCCTTTAGTTGTTTTACTCGTATAAAATAATTTCTTGATTCTGCATACATGTGGGCAAAGCGTCTCTGCTGATGAAATAACTTTAACTACTCTTTTCATTGTTCTAATCAATGGTTCTACACATTTGTCAAATGGTGAGCAAAAAAACATACTTAGAAAACTTGAAATTTTGGAAGATAAACATTCAAGTGAGCAAGCAAGGCCAAAGCTCATGTAATCCCCTGTATGAAAACATTAAAAGTAATCAACCGTGTTAAATACTCGTAGGAGACAAGTGTAGTTGTAAGTCGAAAAGTAGAGACAAGTCTGAGTCACGTGACTTATTTAAAAGATATTTCCTTACAGTTCAGCCGTTCCAATATCATTTTTATCGAGCCTATAATGTTCCACACCTGGGCATCCTCAAAAAGCCATAAACAATCCTATCCTGCGACACTTCAAACCACCTCTGCCAGTTACACCTCAGTTGTTGCTTCGGATTTTAGCACTGCGACTATCCTCCCTACCCGCCATGTAAATCTCGATACTCCCATACAATCAGGTATTAAGGTATTACAACAATGTGCTACGTATGTCGTATAGAGCTGCGCGCGCGCCGCTCGTGCCGCTAATCACCTGCCGCCGTATATCGCGATACAGGAGCTATTCGAGCTGAACCGATTCTGTGCAGTGCTGGACAGAATGTTGACACAGCTTGGATGAAAGATTAGTAATTTGCGCTTTTGACCATATTGGTGTAATGCGCAAAATCGCTGCTGAAATATCGCAAAGTTTGAATATGACGTCAACAGATTAAAATTTAATTGCATTAAGGAATGAGCAAAATTATTTAAAGCGACATGGAAAACCGTTGTATACCAAATTTGTTCTTTTTTAACTAAATTTTTTATTATAATTTTGAATAGAGTGCTATGGTAAGGAAACCTTTGCCATGCAGATACGGCGAAAAAAAAATAAAAAATGTTTCTAGATTACAGTAATCCACGATGAGAACGTCCAGATATCAAAGACAAGCAATAATATCTTCAACTTCAGACTAGTATCAACAGACATTACATCAACGTTTTTAAACATACCGCTTAGTTAAAATTAATGACATTGAAGTAATACTACAAGAATGATGAATATGAGGCGTGGACGACGTATTTATAAAACCCTGTAATATTTACCTAACACATCAAAATAAAGTACTATAATTACGCAAAAAATATCAAGAAAACGCACGTCCGGCCATAATTATTGTATCACCCTCAAGTGGCGCCATTACCCGATCAGCTAATACGCTCATCTGAACTTATTTATTCATATAAATCATCATTCAAACAGCTTCATTAACTTAAACAGGTAATGTATTTAAATGTATAAGTTAATTTGGCCGGCAGCAAAGGCATTTATCTACGTGTGTTACAGTTATAGTTATAAATAAGGCAGCGCGGGGTCTAAAACATTACTCATGGGTTGAGCTTGCCGGCGCCCGCGACGTCATATATTGCCGTATGGACTGAATACCGAGGATATTATGCTGGCTATGTTTATGGCTGTGTTTGTATATTCATTGGTATGTGAACTTGATGAAAGGTATGCAGATATGCAGGAGTGGGATTTACGCTGGAGATAGGAGTGTGTAGCTGTAACTGAACTGTTGTTTCTACAGTGTTAAAAATACTGGGAAACTAGTCGAAGGAGCTGATAAATAATTGTTTTGACCAATTTTCTAATTTGCGCAGCAACTAATTATTTTATTTTAAGAGGCTTATTTACAATGATTATTGAAGGGGGCACGTTGTTTTGACAACACGCAAATTCAAATCGACCAACAAACCCAAAGAATCTACTAACTTTATCAAGTACAAAAAATAACAGCATAATTATTTCCGCAGCACACAACCAAACAAAACAAAAGCCATTGCAATCCTGGACTCAATCTACCGCGACACTAGCCCGGGGTACGACGCGTGATCTGATAGTGCGCACGCGCCGCTAACTGCCTGTAACCAGATGCAGGCCTGAAACGATACCATTGTGATCATTGCGGGTTGAGATAACTCTTTGTTCTTTGTAGAGAGTGCTTAGGTTGAGTGCGGATGTTGGTAAAGTTTCTGGAGGCTAGAAATAAAGGGTATTTTAAAATAAGAAAGAGTCGAAAAAAATATACATCACCTCTAGTGGTAATAAAGAGGGATTAGCAAAAATGGAAAATGTCCATGAGAACATAACTAACGGTTTGGCAATTGTTTTTAGAATGTTAGGTTGTTATGTGGTTAGCTACCCTGAGGTCCTAAGCCTGATAGATATGGCACATTTTATAACAAAAATAGTATCCTGTAACGGGTTAGAAACTAGATATTTGAACTTTAGAAGAAACGATGACTTGAATCAGGAAATGTCGACTCAAAAAGTGACGTCCAAAACAGGTTGCATTAATCCTCTTTGCATAAAATACATTTTCTTTTAATTTTAAATGTAACAAAATGAATTCCCTATATAAGTGAAGTCAATCGGCAACAGTAGCGGCGGCACGACATATGATCAGATACTGCGCACGCGTCGACGCCGACTGCGTGTATCCTGGTGTACCTACACTGTTACGATGCTAACTCGAGGAGGTTTTCGCTCACTTCCTACTTAGTTTAATTTTAGATTTAAGGCATACTTCTATCGTCCTGTCTACTTCTTTTTTCATAAAAAGTTTACTACTGGTTCTTCAAATTGCTTCACAAAAAAACCTAAACGAAATATACAATAATACTAAATAAAAAAACTACATTTTATTTTTTCCGTACTTACTTGTTACTTTTGGGCGTAAATTTTCTAATTAATATCGTCTGAAAAGCGGATGCCAAAAATTGACCTGAGATTTTAAGACAGTACCTAGCAAATTCAGCCTTAGCTTATGGGCAGTATTTTTATTAGCTTCCGAATAACAATATCCAACATCTACAAATGGGAGAATCGTTACCATTTTAATTAGTCACCAGAGAATCTAAAACCTACTAGATTATCTGCATAAACATCAATAGGACAGTCGACAGTCGGTGATCGCATCCGCAGTGACAATGCACTGAGCTGATTTGAATAATTGCGCAGGAGTCGACGCGATGCCCGATAGATGGAACGGATCGCAGGATTAGATCATGTTCAATGGTACTATTGTGCATACGTTTCTCGTACGCATATGTATCTTGTTGTTAAGAAGAGCAAATAAGCAATAATGATCATAAAAATTGCCGTTTTATTCTGTCTCTTAAAGTCGACTAAGACTTGCTTTCGACTCCCTGTTAGTATTAGCGCCAAATCGAAGTACGGTGTTTTTCACTTCTCTCCAGTTTCCTCGACTTCTAAGCTACTCATCAATTAAAAAAAATCTGTAGCATAGAACCTGAAACGTACTTTCTCTGCAACTTTTTCAAAGTTAAAACCAAATAAAAAGAAAACAACAAACAAATGAAACACCTTAAACAGATTATGTTTTTGAGTTCAAATTTCTAAATACGAACACAGACAATAAATCGAGCAGCATTTGGCACAAGGCTAGCTCGGGACACGGCACCGAAATACTCTAATAATTTATGCGTGATTACCGCCCACGCGACCACGTATGGGAATAATAACTAACCGTTACATACCAGTGTCCTAGGTATTACTTATGGGAAATACTAGGTTGAAATAGGAACTATTTAGGTTGAGGAATGGAGATTGGTAAATGAAATATTTTTCTGATGGTCTATTGTTTTTATAGCTACACCATTCATTTCCCTGGGACACACCGAGCTTAAGTTCTAGGTGGTATTTTCTGGTTATCATTGTAGATCCTGGCTTACAGAAGTTGTAATAAAGGGCATGTAAGCAATATCTGGTACAATCCAGCATTCAAGGCTTTGAAGCTGGGAAAATTGTATCCAGAATCTTCCAAAAATCTTGTATATGCTATTTGTGTACATACGCTTTTTGCTGATGCTAGTAGGGTTAAGTAGGGTTATGCTAGCGTCAAGCATAAACTTAGCTAGTTATTGATAAATGATTATCAATAAAAACAGCCTACATATGGCCAGTTAGAGTCCAGTTAGCTAAATAACGGTGCCCCGATCATATTTAACGTAACATTACAACTAACCTGTGATTACCGGTCGTATTCAATGTTCAAAAACCGCAATACCACACACTTAGAGTAAAAACAAACATGGAATCTCTTAGATGTAGGTGGATAATAAATAGGTGAAGGATAACAAAAAAGTTTTAATCTGTACCTTGGTACAACCCTCTTACTATGACCACTTAAATCTGGATAGTTGTTGATGTAGAAGCGAGACAAGGCTAACCGTAGTGTATGGCGCTGTCTCGCTTCCTCAATGGAAACCGATCTGGTTTGAGAGCACTTAGTAGAGGTATAGGTAATGCAATACCTACATATTACAGAAAGTCTGGCATTTTTCTCATGATAATTATTAATGGAATGAGTCATATAAATACGTCAATATTTAGTTCTGAATACAGAAGGGTGCTTTTCAAAACAGCTTGTTTGCAAACAGTGTTTTGACTACTAAGTTTGGCGCACATATTTTGTAAGTTTTTTGTTATCCGTATTTGGAGTCAAGCTCATACGAAGATAAATTCGTAAGATGCACTTAAAGATGATGCTTCTGTTGTAAGCTCATAAGTTTTGCGATAGATTGCCATAAATTTCCGATTTCAAGTTTAAATGAAAGCAAATAAAAACGAATTAAGTTCTCTATAACATAATTTAAATATTATAGAGAATTATAGGGTTCGCAATTCTTGTACCACCAACATTTGCCCAACTCGCAAACACAGCCAATAGCCAACAAAACAAAAGCCACTCGCACATACAATAGCTCCATAATAAATGCTCACACGGCCGCGACACGCGCTATGCGGCATCAATCATTGTACAATAGTGCGCTGTCATTTGTAATGATAATGTTCCCTCTATGACAGTAGTGCTGTATTTTTATGATGATGTATCTTTTGTACGTATGAAATATATTAAATTAGATTGATTTTTGCGATGATGTGGGTTTTATTATGGAGTGAATACTCGGTTTTTGATTTTGTTTCTCAAATTATATTTTTTTGTTTTGCATTTCCGGGCCATATTAATTAAAAAGCTTAACTATTTTCCTCAGTGTGTGTTTTTTTTACTAGATAACCACCTTAAATGTCTGTCTACCAGTGGTTTGCCCTAAAACATTACCATTTATCTCAATATTATCTATACCCTGGTACGAGAACCCTACATGTATTTCCTAACCTATCCATTCCTCCAAATCATTTTAGAAAAACATCACCTACTCCAATTTATTCACATTCCTCTTCACCCATTTGTGCTAAATCTAAACATTACCTCCATCCTTAGACCAAGCTCCCACAGGTCAGCTCTCGAGGATAATAAATGCTAGCATACTTGACACGCGTGGCTGACATCAGTCAATGCCGCGCGATCGAGATGCCCTCATCTGTAATGACGTCACGGTGCAGAGGTACGATGTAGTGGAGACTGCATGGTATTGTCCAAGATATTTAAGAGTAGGAAGTGGAGTCTGAAATTAGTACTTATTGGATACTTTTTCTGCACGGCTTCAAAGAAAAATAAAGGCAAGAGAAAGAGTGGGAAGTCCTTTGCCCGACTGTGAGACATTTTAGGTTAGACATGATTATAATAATTTTGCACAGCTTCATGTCGTGGTAACATTCTTTCGGAAATTTTAACCTTCTTCGTCTCAATCTTGAAAAAAGAAATTCACAGTTGGTTAGATGCCATTTTTTTTTTAAGAGTATTTTGTAACTTCATCATTTTTATATTCTCGTGACCTGAAATGGAAGAGAGAAGGCAAAAGCTTTGCATTTTTTTTTTTTTACAAAAAAATATGACCAAAAACACCAGTCACATCCAAAAATACACATGCAAACCAAAATCTTTAATTATTCAACTCACATAAGGTAGGAACACCAACAATCGTCCTCATCCACATTTATTTCGTTTTGCAACTCAACAATGGCATGCGTACGTCGACATGCGAAGCTGTCATTCTAAATGATGCTGCGATTCTCAACGAAGATAGATCCATCTGCAATACTACCACTACCAACTCCTAAAGTAATATTATCGCTGATGTGGAAGCGAGACAACACTCTACATCCTATATAGCGCTATCTCTTTTCCACAACTGCAGAGTTTTGCTTCAAGAGGTGATGGTAGTTCAGGTCGCTCCTACTTTGTATTGCGCATGCATGATCTTGTTTCTGATTTAATATTGCTATATATTAAAGTGGCAGCAACGATGGCTTTTACCTTACAACCTTTTTTTTCGTGTTAAATCTCTGATCTGTAGTGAAATTGTGCTCGTTAAGTTGATCGTTTGTTGTTTGTGATTCTTCACTGATTAGTATTGTATCCAATGGATTTTAGAGTCTTAGAACCATGAAGTAGAATTATGGGTTTCCTTCGATGTTATTTTGGTAAGAGTTTTGCTCTCCTTTTCATAAATTTTGCAAAAGTTTACTTAAAAGAAAGAATAAGATATTTATTCTTTTTGAGATGTCCGTAAACTTTAGAGTACACTATTTTGGGTATTTTTGGCCTATAACGAACCGCAATCGATTGATCAGATTGTTTGTACAACTTTTTTTGTTGTTTCATAAGAATGTATTGCAAACATTTAACGATTACTTTTCCTCAATCCTGTTACATTAATAAAATTCATACAAAATGACCAACCAACTTCAATATCCGCACAAACCTATCACCACCATCCTCTTCAATAAATTAAACAAATTAATTCTCACCAACGTATATAAATAAGTTAAACTGGCTTATCTGTCTCATACAACAATTTCCTTTTTCAACGCCACTGGACCGCTGGACTGGTCCAATATGCAAAGCGATACGAGTTATAGGCTCAGTCATTAGATGGGCAACGCATTGTACAGGATGTCTTGGGGCCAACTGGCCAGATCTGATACATACACCGCACCCAGCTTTCTAAGAGGGAAACTACGAGGACTAGCTTGTTGGTTCATTTTTTTAATGTCGATTATTGGTGGTGTTAAAATTTGGTATTAGAATTAAACAAGAGACCTTGCATGTCACTGCAATTGCTTAGCTTATTGACCAGTACAGCAGTCGTCACAATTTTTTTTTTATATTAATGCTTGATACGGGAGAATGAAAAAAAAAACGTGTAGCGTCGACACCAAGTAAAATAGGACAAGGGTAGGAAGATGATGATGATGATATTGATGCTTGATATTTATTCTGAGTTTGATTTAAAAGGTGGCTGTTTACGTTTTACTAACCGACTCTGATAAATTTACTAGTTTCTGAACTGTTAAATAATTGCATTTAACGTGTTGTAAATCGATTAATTGTTTAAGCAAAAACATAATTTTGCACTATCTAAAATTAAATTTTATTATTTAAATTCATTGACTACATTTTCAATCCTTCTCTCAACCACCCAACCACAATTTTTTTTTTTTTCGAAAGATCTAGATCACATTTGTTCACACATTTTCTTAACTCCCAACTCTTTGTAGTCACAGCTCAGTTGCAGAACACTTTCTATATGAATTGTAGGTGCATGCATTGTAATGGTTACATGATAGATACAGGATTGGAAAGTCTTTTCCCTCAGGCTTGCGATTACCATTAGGTACCCACCTACAATCGATTCACTTAACTCGCACTTGCTTATGAGTACTTCCGATTTCTATAGAAAATGAAATCTTAATATCTATATTAAAAGGTGTGAGGAAAAAAATAATAAAAGATTTTGTTTTTTTGGAGGCCCCTGTATAAGATATATTTTCTCACACTGTTTGCATCACACACACACACATATTTTTAAACAAGAATTAAAGGGTTACAGTATAAGTATGTTAAACTTTGTTATCAGTGTAGCCAAATAAATCGATACAAAAATGATTTAGAATCTATTCATTAAGTATAATAATATATCTCTTTGCTTAGGAAAAAGAGGACTTTTTTTCGGCTCACGTCACGACATTGAGCTACGTATCTCTTCTATAACTGCATCTCCCTTCGTATTCTTCGGCATAATGTCGGGCTTGTTGGTCTAGAGGTTAGTGGTTTTGATTTCGATTCCCACCCAGGACAAATGCTTGTGTGATGAGCACGACCATTTATTCTGTGTCTGGGTGTTATTATTTAAATATGTATGTATTTATTATCTAAATATGTATGTATTTAGAAATATAAAAGTATGTTTATAAGTTGTCTAGTACTTATAACACAAGTTACTGTCGTATATTTCATTTGCAATTAGACGGCGTTATGAGAATGTCGTCGGCAAGTCTTTTTATACCAACAACTAATATCAATAATTTCCTATGAAAATCAAATTAGACCGTTAATTAGATCTGATTGGATACAAATTTCACAAGGAATAATTGATTCAAAATTGGAATCTACAATCGTCATTTTGCGTGTAAGCAGTACTCATTAAAGGAGATTATTCAAAATTAAAACAATAAGTCCTTTAAAAGTACAAACAATCACAAAGGCAATTCTTTTACATTCACAAAGTTTTGTATTTAAGAATTTGGTTAATTCCTATTCAAAGAGGTTTCTATTTGTTGCTTTTATTTATACATAAAAAACCTTTCCAACCCATTCAAAGATAAGGAAAAAATTATATGTTTCAATTACAATACGGATGATGACAACTTTTTCTTTTAATATCCGTCATACAGTTTGATGAAACATATTGGATACGTATTTTCTCTTTTGTCCAGTAAACAAAAACATATCACAGTACAGTTAATGAGAGTTACGCGTGACGTCATCGTTTCGTATAAATTTTGCGAATGCGTATCTCGAGTCCCTCTCCGAAAGTTTAACGCAGATTTCACATTTTTATAGTTCAGATAAATATAAAAAGACGTATCCAGTATAATAACGAAAATGTGTAATTACATATTATGTATGATATGAATAGGAGTATATACGTAATTAAATGCTTATAAACTATTCAAACTTTCACCGTTTACGCACTAATGTGGACTAACAGAATATATTGCTGCTATAAGATGCCTCGGACTTCCTACACACTGTTATAAAACCAGAGAAATACTTCTATGACATAAAATATCACCGGAGATTTGTAAATACGTATATGGAATTCTTGTGCGAAGATAAGTGGCTTCCTTTCTCAATTATTGATATCTTGAAATAAGGATTAGATACCGCTTGATTAAATTTTTTTTTGTAACGGTTTTAACGGTACAGAACATAGGAATTACAACCGCTAACAAAGGTTAAGAATGCTGTTTTCGAGGAATAATTGCATGTCAATGAAAAACTTGTCTAAGGCATCTCATTCCTATTCCTATTCACCTTCGTCTTAGAAATACTCATGAAGCATTTTCACATTATACAATATTTTTATAATAACTTTCGTGAGGATGATTCATACTTAAACGTTATAACGGTTTACTCACGCGTATTTATCGGGATAGCCCGACTAGTTTCGGACCCAACCGGAGTCCTTAATCATGAGCTGACGCGGCGGCGGGGTCGCGAGTCGAACTGAGTCGTGCTTAGTCGTGAAACTAGTCGGGCTATCCCGATAAATACGCGTGAGTAAACCGTTATAACGTTTAAGTCCTATACAATATCTGTATCGGACGACGTGATAATGGCGAAAGTAGTTGCAACCTGTTAATAATGTGTTGTAATGAAAATAAAACATTATCAACAAATAAATCAAATATAAACAACAAAACAAAACATTTCATAAAACTAAAGAACTACAAGAAGTTAAGACTAACAAAAGCGAATATTATTAAAATAAATTTTAGCTTCTGGTTCCTGATATTAAAAATATCTTATTGAATAGCTACATTTGCTTGTAATATATCCTCATTCGTATTAAAATGCACCACCAATTTCTACCTAAATTTACCGAAAAATTGCATAAAGCGCAAATAAAGCGCCGGGTCAGTCAGCTCAGTCCCCCAGCGGTTTTCCCATAAAATTGTTTCATTTGGACTGACCGTGACCATTGTGTGTCATGCGTAAAAACATTTATTTGTATCCCCAACGGTTTGGTAAGCTGGTGTTTAATAACAATTTAACGCAACATGGAGTATGTATAAGGAGAAGTAAAAAAATCAATTTTTTAAAATTGTTTAAAATTCTTTATAGCCAAAGGCCTCCCTCAAGTCCTTCCACGATTCTCTATCTTGCCCAGTAGTGGGACACTCTAGGCTAGAAAAAAAAATAACCAAAAAAGCCTGAATATATTGATGGCCCTGGACCACTTTATGTATTCCAAATAATAATATGTAAGTATTATATAAGCAATACAAGGAAAACTCTACCCTCAATCTTTAAAAAACCTTTACCTCTAAAAAAAATCTTATTGCAAAATTGCAGCAAAAAATAAATCTTCTTTTTTCCCATTTTATTTCAATTTACCGTCCTAAGTTAATCTTAACATCGTTGATAACTTTCTAAATTGTTTTCAAAGCTAGTCCACGTCTCGGCAAACTCTTTATCAGGCTAATATGCAAATAGTATATCGAGCAAACCGGAGCGTTTTCTTATGCGGATACAGGAGCCACAGGTGAGAGCCTTATTCTGATATTTTAAATGTTATTGATTTAAAAATGTATGAGTAAATGGTTTCGTTTTGTTTAACGAGTATCGTTACGAAAAAGTTTTTTTTATTATATTTTTTATAAAAACTTAAAAATTTAAACGATTTCCAATTTGAAAAATTTTTCTTAACAGATTAAAATCATTATTTAAGCCGATAAGTTATATAAACTCATAGGCATACTACACATCTGTTTTTTTAAATTAAATATGTGAAGAGGGTTTTATTTATGTTCTACTTACTTATTTTTAGTTTATCAAAAATGGCATTTATTTTTGATGATCTATAAATAAGTAAGAAAGACATCATCATTTAAAACAAGAATTCGATCTCTAACCATAATACACCAAAAAATATCACTTAAACAATTGCACAAAACAAAAACATTCAACTTCAAATCTCTACAAAACTTTCAAACAATTTCCGAGTCACCAGAATACCCCCATACAATCTCCACATTGGTTTTTATTAGAATTAGTCCACTCGTACGCATACATTATTGTAATGACGGACATTCCGATAACTATTTACCTTTGTAATTAAATGATTATTGGTAAGCACATAATGTGCGCTTGCGATCGCCGCTGCGTACATTTTATGATAATCGCACGTTTAATTGGATTAAAATGATAGTTCTTACAAATGGACGCTTCGAGGTCAGCTGTGAGCAAAAAGTCAGTTTAATTATGTATGTATGTAGATGTGATTGTTTATTTGATTTGGTAATAGCTAGTAATGAGTTTCACTTGTTTCTATTGATGTAACAAGTCTATTATGTGTTTGGTATGTGCAAACTACTGGTTGGATTTTGATGGTTTTTTTTTAAAGAAACAGGCGTTGTTCTTTTGTTTTATTACATTAATTTTCGAGTTTCATTGATGTGCGTTTGATATATCGATCTTGTGTCTTAATTAATAGATTTCTTATAGAGCTAACACTGTTTGCTAAATGCGTCCATCATTTAAATGTATTTTCAGGTTTTCTTCAAAGGCTATTTGCATTTATTATGCAAATAGTATAAACTAAATCATTTATTTTCTAACATTTTGATACATCGCCGCAACTAAAGCAAACATAGGAACGTGTGCTCGGTGTGCAAACAAACACTTTCACCGGCGCCCGCGCACGCGACGACCGGTCCGGGTTCGATTCCCGATAACAGCACTCTTAATGAGAATACCAGTTAATTGATTTATAGCGTTAGAAACGTGCGGCTATTAGAAAATTGGTGTAACTTTAACTGTTTTAGTTTAGTTTAAATAAAGTTTAAAATCTAATAAATATGAATATCGACCTGTGAATCGCAAAACCTCTTTTAATGTTCTTTGAACAAGCGTTGATCATCACGCTTTAACGATTTCAGTGACATTTTCACCATGATTTTTCCTAAACCTTTTGCTTGTGGTGTCAAAGCAATGCGACTTTAAGATAGATAGGTTCTTGTCTAAGCTCAAACTAGCTACCTCTTCCAAACAATTCCTTCCATCTACCTGTCCCTAGATTAAATTCTCGAAACACTAACAAACCAAGGATGTCCGTTGTTTATTAGCAGTTAGTAATTTAAAACCGATCAGCACTTAATTGCGATTGGAAGTTTCGTTGGAGAGACAGCACAATGGCGGGATCACATTACAGGATATCGTTTTACAGATTACAAAGATTACTTCAGGGGACGTACCACTGTATCTTAGAAAAAGACTGTATGTGATACAGAAGAGAGATGGCGCTCTACAAAATGTAGAGCGATGTCTCGTTTTCTCAATTACAAAAGTCGAATTTTAAGAGTTCGTGGTAGGTGTTCAATGTTTTGCTAACTTTAAGTATTGTATTGGAAGAATGCTATCTTCGCGATTTGTCTAATCGTCAGTTGTTTATTTTAGGAATTTAGGTAGTGTTGTCTGAATTGTTGATGCTATTTTGTTTATTTGAAGGTTTTGTTTTGTTTCCGATGTTGTTTTATTATGACGATTGTTTGTGACGCTTTTGATTGGATTTGTATGGAATGGGATATTAACTAATTTCAAATATGACATAACATTTTATGGAAAACAGTATGTAGAGTAGTGAGACACAAAGTTCGCTCTGTTATTTTAAGTGATATTATAAATATAAAATATTGACTTAATGCAAATTAGTATGTCTAAATAATAAGACAGTCGAAATCAATGCCTTTTCCACATGCATTTGGAAATTAATAAAAGTCGTATGTAATACAATAAATTATCAATAAAACGAAATCTTTCAACTGAATTCTTTCTCTTCAAACTTCTCCAACTCCAGCGCTTTTATTACAGCTAAACCTTAACTTTACCATCTAAGCTTCTAATAAAATAAATTGAGAATAAAACACACAGTATCACATTACAGTACCCACACAATAGCTGAATAGATAGTCCATCAAACAAACAATTACTCAAAGCAAAATAATTAACGTAACAACACTCATAAAGAAACTGCTTGCATTTGCGAATCGAAGACTCCATGCATCTGATCTTAGAAAAACCAACTTCCATCTTCCGTTGCGAAAATAAACGCACAACGCAAACTCTACTTTATAGAGTCAGGCATAAGGTTGATGTGACGATCTTTTTTGTTTTTTTCATGGTGTTGTGAAGTTGGTAATGGTATAAATCGAGTGTTGGCATATGAATACGGCAGCGCACAATGGAATGTCCACCCGGCAGTCGAACTCCGGACTAGCGTAAATAAGAAAATAACCTATCAACCCTATCTTTTTAGCGGTTTAACTAAATAGTTGCGGGATCGTGGGGTGGAGAGGGTCACACGACTAAGTTTTAAAGAAGATGAAAATTTGGACGAACTTTTCTTTTTTTTTCGGGAGTTATTACATAAGTATACATTGGGGCTGATTTACCCCAAGATTATGTATAAAAATGTAATTTGGAAGCTTTCAACTTCGGTATTTCTTGTGACATATATTATATGCAAGTCCACAAGCTGAAAAACTGCTGCACATGGATTTTAACGCATTCGATCTGCGTAGAAAAAACTGTATATTCACGTGAAAACGCCTAAATAAAACACGCACACATTTAAGAACCTCAAATATTGGTTCAACGAAGACCAAACAAAATCGTCTCCACAGTTCCCACTCTTCCCAAAGACCAAAAGAGAAAACAATTAGTGGGTGTTCTCAAAACTGCTATAAATTAGCTCTATCTTCCCTGTACTGTCCCATAAAACTCCATAGCTATGGTCTTTTACTGCACACGAGTAAACTTTATAAACTCCACTGAGAATTTAATTTTAGCTATAAAATTCTTTCAGTGTGTTCAAAGAGGTTCAAAGTGTGTGACGAAGTAAGTACTTTTTTGTTTTACCTTTTTTCTGCTTATAAATTCGTTTTGCATGTTACTGGCCACCAACGTATTGTACATTCATTAAAAACAAATATTTAATGACCAATAAATTAAAAACAAAATGTTAGTACATTCTTTTTTTGAAAATATCGGTCCTTCGTCATATTATTAAAAATAAGATTATCACCAAGTCCTTAATATGTTAACAATTATATAACACGCTTTGCCTGACAATGTGTCAGCCGTAAAGGAGTTTAAGTGTAAAATAACAATAGCATACATTTACAGGCTACAGTCGAATATACTCAATATTACAAAATCAGATAATAACGTCGTAATCAGACTGATATTCCGACTTACAGAGCTAGAAGTGGACACTAAAAATGGTCCATAATAGGATTCTAAACTTCAAAAATAAAGCAAAAACTAATAAGAAAATGTGCTATAAATATAATAGAGAAACTAAGCCACAAACTACGGTGAAACCTCGATATTAGTTGTTAGATATTAATTAACACATGCCGCTGGCGTCCTCTATAAATCTCCGGTGTCGATATGTCGATACGTCGATGTCGATAAAAGTTGACGCGCGCCGGAGCGAGAACTACACTACGAGGACACTCGGCTTTAGACCTGCTTTAAAGATTTTAACTTACTAATAATATATTCGAACTGAATGCATTTAGAATAGTGTTGGGAAATTTTGTATATTTTAAAACTTGTTTCGCTGAGGATAATAGCTTATTTAAGACACTGGCTCCGGCTGATCGTCCAAAATATGGAATTTTTCTTTTTTTACTTTAGTTGTTTCATTTAAATTAGCTCTTTTACAGTCTGATCCACAATAAGCTATAAAATGCTGAAAATAAGAAGCATTTTAACCGCGCAATTGTCATAACTTTTCATTAAATTATGACGGTGTATTTACCTAAAAATAATACCAATCATATGACATGGAAAGAAGAGGTTCGAAAATAAATCATTAACTAATAAAATATTATTTTTTATTTATCTATAAACAATGCTATTTTAAAATATCTGACATTGCCATTCCATAAAACGCTTCACCTAGGATTTATACATTGATATTGGAAAGTCACAGAGCCAATGTGGCCTTAATAATTCTGTATAGTGTCGGCACGTCGCGTCGATAATGTTGACAACTCTAGCCGGCGCGGCGAGCAATGCCGGGGCACACGCGAGGCAAATAATTACTCAAAAATTAAACCTAATTACAAAATAAATTGTGAAATACGTACTTAAGTGATCTAAATCTAATAAAGTACATAATTATTATTATTATTATTATTTATTATTATTTATTATATCAAAACTTATTCTATCATTACAGGGTTTACCCTAATGCGACAGATAAGACCTTAAACTAAAATTTGGACAAACATAAATTATATGTATAAGTACAGTACAAAAAATTAGAAATAATAACATTAAATATTCAATAAAAATAAAACAAAAATATGGCACAAAAACATTGCATAGCGTAGTGCATAATTAATACACTACAATACTACACTATATTATCACATTATTAACAGTCACAGATAACTATCTTAACAATATCTTTCCTATTTATTTAGCTTGTAGCATAAAACAAATAATAACAACCTTGCGAATTCACCCAAAGAACATGTAAACACGTCGATCTGTGTTTGAAGATCGTTAATGACACGAATAGCTCTGGTAAGGGGTGCCTTGGCAAGCAAGTTAGTTCTGGCTGTCGGTACCAGTAGCAGCGGATTATGTATCTAGGATTAAATTAATAGGACTACGAATTGATTTGGAAGAAGTTAAAACCATCTTAACTTGAAATGATACTGATACTTTGTAAAATGGTTTGTAGGTTTTCTCTGAGACCGGGATTTTGTGGTCTTCTGAACTCTGCATCTTGCACAGAGAGTTTCTGGGTTGTTCTTTCTAAGAGGTAGTGAAAACCCTCACTTAATACTATCGGGGTGGTTTTAGTGAGGTAAAAGTCCCACACTACCCGGTCTAGTAAATCTATTTGACGAACTAATTAGTTTTTTCATTACATAATTCAGTGAAAGAAATCAGTAAAAGAGGTCTTTGCACTAAAATAATTATAATATGAACCTCATAACAGTTATCAGCTGCCAATATAAATATAAAGGAAGGTCTTGCCGGTCACACACGTAACGTCAATAATGAGTTAATTGCCATCAAAGTGCATGTCTTCCTAATTGTATATTTATGTCGGAAACAGTAAAAAAACAAATTTGATGAATGCATTAAAAACAAAGATAAACTTTATTATAATCCTTCCTTTTACATGAACCGGTAACACATTCGAGACTGTCCCAAATAACAATAAAATGTTTACTTAAAGATTCATACAGTTAAGACATATAAATATTTTTATTAATATACGTAGGTAAAATGATGACTACATCAGAATCAACTCATAGGTTAAAGTAACATTTCGTTTCATTTTTTTTACTTTTCTGTCTAGGCTATAGATCTATACTTGGACAAATACACTAAACTCAATATGGATCATTGACTGTCACAATCGTTGACGGTTAAATAAAACCTCGGATAGATTAGCTAAAAAATAGTCTTATTCTATTTAGGTAAATTTAAGCAAAGCCACGAGTATATTATTTGGTATATAAAACCTTTCTCAAATCTCTAGTTTTTTAAATAGATCCTGGCCGCTACCATAAACGTGAACTGTACCATCTCTATTTAAGAAATTCTTGCTGACATCCCTCATATTATCATAGAAACAAGTAGAGCAATCTCCATCTTCCTGCAAGCTGTCATAACATTAATGATAGCATACATCAATATTACTTGTATCTCGAACTACACGATATCCGTAATGAATGTACATATGAATATACATGCAGATATAAAGGGTTTTCTAATCAAAACTTTGTTATTTATAGCTAACTGGTCCGCAATGATTAGCATATGGTGGCTTCGAGATAAGTAATGGCTGATCGTTCTAAGATGTCGGACTTTTACTTTGTGTTTCTGAAGCTGGTATTTATTTACGGTAAACGGTATGTGGAGGATAGAAATTTTGTTTATTTGTATTCTTAAGAAATGTCTAAAAAAAAATGTTTTTTGACATTGATGCTGTACTATGCAGGCCAGATATATCTATTATGTATAAAAACTCATTTGTACTATGTTGATAATGGCGTAAAAGGCTTAAATGTTTGGAAGAACTATTTATTTTTTCAATAAATTGTTGTGCTACAAGGATCTTTAGTGGCCGAAATGGAAACTAATGCCGTCATATTATTATGTGAGAGCCTTGTACTTTTGACAGACTGTAGAGTTGATTCTTGTTGCACACCATCGCCAAAAGATCCTTGTTATGTAGCAGTATATGTCATGTCACTTTTATTTGTCAGTTTCATACATTTAAGCATCGATGTCGAATCGCTAGCGCAAACTGTCACTTGGAACCTAGGAGGCCAGAAGGCCAGATACAAATCTGCTTTTGACGTCATTTAGCCACAACTTCTAAACATGTGACTAAACATCCTATGACCTTAGCATATGCTAAATACGATACTTGAACTTACACGTTCAACTTGCAACTCCTTACTAATACCCAACTTACACTTAAAGTACACACTAGTGGCAGCATAATTAATATATCACCGCTCCCGTAACTAAATAACCGTGACACTCGGGTCCTTTCGTGTCCACTCGTGTCTCTTCGGCTCCACTCGGCTACACTCGGCCCCACTCGGCTGCCCTCGGGTCCACTCGTATAGCACGAGCTAAACAAACTCTCCATGTGTTATTGCGACGTGCTTCCAACGCCAATCCGATGTTCAGTCATTGTTTATGTTTGTATTAGCCATATTTGTATGGAGGCTTAATTTGTATTTGGAATTAGATCGATTCTTCTTTTGATTTGGAATAATATTATTTAGTTTGCAAAAATACGTGTGTCAGCTTTTGCCAGTAACAAAAACTTACTTGAAAGTACTTTAAACCAAACTGCATACTTATTTTCATCACTATTGGCGTGTGATTTACAATGAGTGGTATCACTTCGTAGAATAAATCAAAGTCGCTTCCCGCTGACTATCTCGCTGTCTCTATGTTTACTAAGACCATCAATCGTTTTTTAAATAGTTAGTTTCAAGAAGAATCATTTAAGCTGGGTCGAGTCGCTATTCAAATATTAACACATTAGCCTGCAAAAGAAAGTGAAAAGCAACACAAAGCTTACAAATATTATCACTCAATCAAACGCAGCATAAAATAACATCAGCATACTAACAAGACATGTACCAGGGGAACATAAAAACAGTGCATATCAACCGTAGCGGTACTCACTACCCAGTACTTACTCCGCATACATTAAGTCCCAAACATCAATCAATTGTGACTCTCGGCTAACGAGTGCGTTTTCTCCAAGACACATATGCATAGAGAAACCATAATTTAGACATTGGCTCACTCACTAACTCATAGCAGACTGGCGACAGGTTGATTTGGCATGTACACAAATAATACTAACCCACATGCATATGTAAGGTAAGGCTGGGTATTCACTTGCACTTCCTGTGAAAGAATTTAGGTGGAAAAAATGCTCTCTGAGTTTTACGTAGGTACCAATGAATCCCTGTGAAGAAAGTAAAAGCTTCTAAATATAGATGACAAAGAATGACGAAGAAACAATATTATTTTCATTTTGGCATAAAAAAAATAATATTAGCGAAATTAGCATCATATTTGACGACATATCTTTTGACGCTTTATTTATTATTTTATAGTCATACAAGTTTAGTTTCAGATATCTATTGTTTAATAATAGTTTCTACCACACAGTGTATTATGAGTAAATGCATCCACAATAATGTTAATTTTATTTCCAGTTAGCCAAATGCAATTGTTTTATACTCTCTTTATGGACAGACAAATGAACTACACAGTAACACATTACACAGATATTATTAACATATATTACCCGCACTCGTTCACCTCATACCGTATTTTGAAGTTCATAGCTATTTTGAGTATTCGAATCGCCGTTATTTAGAGGCATACCACTTCAGGGCAACTCCTTAACAAGGAATCAAGGTCGGACTACTATCGCCGCACTGGATATGGAGACGCCATACAATTACCGTTAAATACAAGCTGATTGTTATACCTTACGTAATGTGGAAATTTGAAATCAAAATGTAACTTGGTTGGTTCATAGACTAGAAATGGCACTGATACTTTTAAAGTTGAGTTCTTAAATTTTTAAGTTGAGTTCTAATTTTGAATAAGGACTAGAACTCAACCAATCGCGTTTTAAATCGTATCGTATCACATCATGCCAATTAGTATCATATTTTTATTCAGTCCTAAATCTATTCTAAACTATATTATAGTATGGATAACTAAAGGTGACTAAATATGGATGTGATGAAACTATGTAGTTAGGTATTAGTGATTCAAAATGCAGTAAAAAAGATGAAGTTTATAATTTCTTTGTATTAAAAGTAACAGTTACAGTTACGTATACTGAGATCTAAGCGTTAATAATAGTGAGGAATATGTTTATTTTTCCATTGCATTAATACGTCATCAAAATATCACAGCAAAACACATTTCCCGAATCCGCTTTTCTATCTAAAACTCGCTTTTGTCATAAATTTTCCTGTGCAATTAATCATATGCGGAAAAATAGGAGTTTTAAAATAAGGGGGTCTCATACGCATATTTACCGAACATTCACCACAGGTGGTCTAAATAGTCTTCAAAGGAAGGGGGCACAAAGCGGCCCCCTGGCCCCTTGTAACGCACCCTGCGTTTTCTCAAGGGTTTCGTTTTTCAAATCAGCAAGATTTGTCAAACACATGTGTGATTAGATTTTAATAACGGGCCTCTTTTGTGTGCCAATACTTTGAACTTCTTCTAAACTTTTGACTAAGGAGGTTTTTCAAGTGTATGCTTGGCTTATCAAGGAGAATACGAATTATTGAATTTGGACAGTAAAAAGAGTTCATTGATTTTGTAAAATCTTGTATAATCAACAAAATTTAACTCACTTATAATATATCTTTAACTTAATAATTACACAAATTATTTGTCAACCTCCTTTGCACACAGTCAACATACTGACGTAATCTTAATTCATTCAAAACAAAATCCTTAATCAGCATTCAAATCTTATCTACAGAATCAAATAAACACACAAACATGAATTCTAGAATGGAAATTTCAAATTACTAGGACATTGCATATTAATTTGAATATTTAGTTCGATAGTGTGAGCTGTGCCTTACAGTGTGGTAAATAACAATCTGCGCAAACGAGGCGTGTTGATGTTGATACAGCGGTGTACACAAATCACGCAACTCTCGGTAGACATCGCGCCGACACACGATGTGTGCCCGATTGTGTCCAGTGTCCGGTGTCTGACACTCTCGCTAAATATTTGCTGGCTGACGTTTGTTAGCTTGAACTTTTGTCACGAATGTTTTTCGCACTTGTTTTGTTTTTTTTCGGCGTTTGATGCAGGTTCAGTTTTGTTTTCGGGCTCCTTGATTACAGAAATAAAGTGGTATATGATCGATGCTATTAGAGATGGTCTGTAAGTCTTCCTCTCACAACAAGATTTCTGTTAAAGTTATCAAAATGTAGATTAGAAAAATCATTTTCTTTTAGTAAGTGACGTGTATTAATTGAGAAATATACTCTATCAAACAATCCATTGTAACTTTGTAGTGTGCTAAACCTAATATGAACGAAAACTATTCACTAGTGCATAAAGCTCCATAAAACTGACATACGTCATAATTTGACGTTTGTTTATGACTGTCCCAGAACTGTCAGATCATACAGACTCTATTATACCGCGTCAAGTGTCGGATATTGCGAATACGCGACACTACCGCCGCGTAGGGTTAACCTTTAACATGCTATTGTTCGAATGTGATATGATTATTTGTTAACCCTTGCATGCCGCATGTTGCTCTCGAATTGTGACATATTAATGTGTTTGACTGTTTGTTTGTTCGTATTTAAGTTTGCTTGAATAGTGATAGTGTTTTGTTTTGTTGTTTACTGTACCTACATAGTTATTGTAAGCCATTTTCGCAATTTTAAGTTCTGTAGGTACAATAGAATTTATAGAATATCAAGATTAGTCGAGTTAATAACAATTTAGCATAACACAGCACTTATCTCCAGTGCATATCGCTCGCCTACCTTATTTTCTTTCCCAAACCAAGTTTGACCACTACTAATGTCCAAGCAAGTTCTTTATCTACAGGAAATTTATTCGCAGTCGCCAATCAGTTTTGCATACGACACGTTAGCCGTCCGCATCGTAAACCAGTGGTACGGCCGTTACTCATAATGTTATGATAATCCATCGAGTGGAGAGCGTGCGAGTGACTTGCGCCACTCACTCGCCTTGTGTAAACGAGGCTTAAGTAAACTGTAGCCAGAGCTATTGTTAGGCAAAGTGCAAATGAAGTAGGTATGGTTCGAAATGATTTATGACCAAAAAGTTTGCATTTGTTAAGGATTGACCAGGTGTGTTTTGATCTGAGTATTTCTGCGGCAATTTAATTTACTCTGACGTATGGCGGACAATGTCTTTGGAAATATGTAAATATGAGAACTTGAGTGCCAGCTTACGCTTATTGGTTTCCGTTAGGCAAATTCTCATCAGAGTTAGACCGAAAAGGTCTATTTATAACAAAACAAAGTCATTACATTGTATTATGGGTAAGTTGGTATTGGCCATCTTCACCAAATTCACAAATCATTGGCCCAACTCGACGAAAAACAGAACACCAACATTTGCTCCACTATTGGCCACCAACTAACAACACTTTACATAAAATAACAGTGAACCTGAACAATATTTCATCTGCCATATGCTTAGCAGACCCATATTTCAACATTCAGTCGTGCAATCAGCATTTCAAAAGAGTTTGATCCTCATAAATAAGACGGATTCCTAGCATATGAACATAGCACACATGCATGCATGCATGCTTGCATACATGCGTAGTTTTGCATAGCAATATGACAGTAAGTTATACTTACATGTTCGATCGCCTTGTTCGGTCGCGATCTCAAAATGACAGCTAATTTTGAATAGTAGTTATTATAGATGCTTGGATACTACTATGAGGTTGATTTTATAATTTTATTCAACTGAAAAGTCGTTAGTTGTGGAAAAAGACAAACAGTCAGATATATTGAATGCTAATACACACCTAGCCTGTCTTTGTTGACGCTACATCGAATTCGATACTAAAATATCTTCAGTTGAAATGAATGAACCAAATAGAAAGCGCTAAATCTGAATATGAAGTCTTAATTTTATAACATTGTGGAGAGCCACTAAAATAAGCCTTACAAATACTTCTCCTTACTCTCCTTTTCGTTTTGATGTAAATACTGGCTGGTCTGTAGGTCTAGTAGTTAGTGGCCCTAACTGCTATGCCAGAGGAATGGAATATTTAATTGTTAAAATCTAATATTGAAAGAAATGATCTGGACTCGTTCTTACCGAACAGACCACTTGCGGTTCTTGAGAGAGAAAAACGGAAGAAGAGGGAATGCCTTTGTCTAGCAGTGTGACATTTCAAGCTAGTAATAATACATATATCTAACATTCATTTACTTCGAAAATGAGCCGTTTTTATTCCCCTTCCGTAATTAGGTACACGCACGTATCTATAGCCATTTACCATGAAGTCTTAGTATAGCGATAGAAGTCTAAGGCTTTACTTAAACTCCAATTCCTGATGAAAATCAAGAAAGCTTAAGACTATAACAGTACAGTTTTATTTTAGGACTAACTGCCTCATTGCGTTTTATTGCCGTACGAATGAGAATTGTTATTTTAATTGCCATCAGATATAGACCGAAGCTGGCAGATCAAATGCTTACAATTGAATAAGTTTTGACTTGAATTTCTTATCATTGTATACCTAAACCGGTTTGTAAATTATACTAAAAATATGCAATGCTAGCTGTTGCTCGCGACTTTGTCCAAGCGAATGTCGGTTATAGCGGTAAAAGCCTGACCCCCTCGGTTGAAGTCGATTAAAAAGTAGCCTATGTATTAATCGAGGGTGTCTGCTAATTGTATACCAAATTTCACTAAAATTAATCCAGCCGTTTGAGTGTGAAAGAGTAAGAAACATCTATACTCACAAACTTTCGCGTTTATAACATGAGTATACATATAGTAGTATGAGTATAATAGTTTATGTATGGTAACCAAAGGAAAATAAAATTATTATCGTGATTTAAAGTTATGCTTTTGCTGTTTTTTTGATCACACCTTCTTTCATAATACACCCCTAGTCCCCATCAAAAAAAGTATGCGTATTGAATCTTCATTATTTATATGGAGTTACGATATATTAACTTTAAAATCTTCAAACTAGCTGCTCGTAATTGTTACGTTTACGGCTCTAATACAACGTCGACAGTATTTGCACTCAACTCCTGTTATGTTATTAAACCTTTAGAGAAATCAAAGTGATATTCACTTTTATCTTAACGCTTTTAATTTCGCTACGAATTATTTTATAGTTGAATACAATATGTATAATCACTGACTACTCAAAGATGCCTGGGCAGATTTGCAAAATTCTTTTTTTTATTTAACTTTGACGTTTAATATGGCCCTCAATTCCTAAACCTACCAGTATTTCAAATATTTACTTAGGAATATTAAGCGGTTATAAGTAAAATTGAATAATCGAATGCACGAAACCGTTACGGGGCATAAAGTTTGTTTAATATCATTATAATATTAAAATGATAAAGCTCAGGCACCTTCTAACTGTAACATATTAGGGTTGCCACTTGAATCGTGTTCCTGTTTGCAAGAAGGATTAATAATGCAATTATTTTATAGGGAACATATTGAGGCCATTTTTTAAATAAATAGGAATCTGCTTAGAGGGGCTTAGAGTTAATTACACAATAGGTACACCTTTTTCTTTAGAGGTTTTTTTAACACAAGGATTTATTATATTGTTAAATCAAGGTTCGACCTACCAAGTTTGAGCCAGGTTTCAGTCTAGGCTTTATTACTACATGTTGCAATCCTTCTCACGCTATGCTGAAATTATTTAATTAAAGTATCACAAAAATAAAATCGTAACCATAAAGCGAAACACTTTTATTCAAGCCAAGTAAAGAAAACAAAAAACAGCTTCAACTTGTTTTTTGAGACCTCGAAAACCTAATGTATTTTATTTAATGAAGAGATTAAGGGACTAACGTGTCAGCCCTACATGTGTGTATGTGTGGCTGCGCGCGCGCTGCGTCCGCGCCCGTGGGCGAGCGGTAGCACCCACGGTACGAAGGACAATGTACCGTAAGAAACATATTATACAGCCAGAGAGGTTTATTATTAGTTTTAGAGGCTGTGGATATAGGTGATACGATGTTAAAGAATAAATACTTTTTTCTGGTGCAGTTGGATAATGTTGTAAAAGTGTTTAAATAAGTGGTTTAAATACAAAATCGTTGAGAGTAAAAGTTGTCATTAAATTGCTATTTGGACTCTACCGTAGAAAGGCTGCCTACAGTTTTAAGCTTATGTAAAAGTTAAATTTGTGATTCACAACGAAAAAAAATAATTATAAGCTCCTTTAGGAAATCATTCAAATAATCGATCGTGATTAATAATTAATTGGAATACTGAATTCATTTCAGGTTTTATACATTGACATAAAAAGGTATTTCCACTATTCTATCCTAGGCCACATGAAAGTCATATGTTCAACAATCGGCCAACAACAAACGTTTTTCAATAACGTTACAATCAAACACCCTGTACCAGTAAGTCCCGTGGCGTTTCCATTCCGCGTTTTATAGGGTACCGGGTAACACCTGATTATCTGCTCGCATTGTGCCGGACCTGCTAACACTCGCTTAATTTATATTGTGAGCGAAACCAGTATTGTACGATGCGACGGTATAAAGTAAAAATAAGTCAAACGTAGGTATAAGTAATACTAACCAGTAATTGTCACCTTGATTGAATTTTATCACCGCGTTTGCTCACTGGAGGTTGGCGATTCTTTGATTTTTTTGAAGCCAGGTTTCCGTATAATATTTTTCTTCCAAGTTTGACAGTGGTGTATTGAAATCAATGAAAGTTTTCATCATTCCACTGCACTTGTCCGAATTATTATTTGGGGTCGTCTTCTTCCACACGTTCCTATCTGACGTCATATAAAAAAAAAAACAATAAAAAGTATCTACCTAAAACTCTGAAAACAAAACCTTGGCTCCTGATCGTATTCGATCCGAACCGACCTCAAGTATAGAAATCCATTCAATAATTAGATTATAATGATTATGATGATCATGCAAATAAGTATAAACTCCTTCGCCTTTTTACATGGATTTTTGCCGTTTATCATAATTATGTGTGTAAAACACTTAAAAAGTCATAAAAAGATAAAACGCTATTAACAAAGATAAATTCCACACATTCTAGTCTACATTACCATTAAATGTAATAAATTAAAAACTTCACACGTTTATCACACCTATATTAAAAGAAAAATCCATAAAACATGAACAATAAATCAAATTACACACAGCTCCATGATTATATAATTGTTTAATAATGTGCTAATGATTGTAAAAAGTTTTTGTGCTCGGCCGACTATGAAATTACATTGCACTGGATTACAAGCAAACCCCGTACCACGATATATTAATGAATAACTGTTGCCGTTGTGAAAGTAAGACAAAGCGATACAATGATATAGCGGCATCTCACTTCCTCTTCAACAATTTTCTTGTATTAAGATTTCATAGTACAGGTAAAGGCTTTGCTTAAACTGTTACGGGGTTTGTCTAGAAATACTGCGTAACTGTATCCTATAGACCGTGTTATAGTTTTCGGGGAATACAGTTACAATTTGAAATTATGGTGAGTCTTAAGTTTAAGGCCGTTAGATTTTCTTTTTAGCCACTTGAATTAAAATGAAACTCTTTATTTCTGCATATAAGATAAACGTCATCTCTTCTATATGAGCTATGTTCCATTTTATAAGATTGCTGGAGTCGATGTTTCCTAACTGGCTATCCTAAGAAACGTCGAAACAAACTCAACTTGAAATATACAGGTTGCGTATTTGGCTGGAACATGAAGACTAGATTCTGACCCACGTTTGATATGTTTTTCATGGAACGGATTAAACATTTACTAACATGTCTAAAAAGGATGCTAAGTTTTGTCTTGACTTTAATTTTCTTCTGTCCTTTTCTAATTAAATACAAGAGAAAAAGGCACCAAATATCAAGCCAAAAATCTTTGTATAGAGCCTTTGCCCAAAAATGGGCCATTTATAGGATGAAATTGATTTTAGTTCAAGTGTGTTTGTAAAAGAACCAGATACAATATACCTACATAATAATATAATTAATAGACCAGATACAGTGCACCTTATCAACAATAGAAACTACTCAAAACAAAATATAACCCAAACGCGTCGAGTAATTTCCTTCTTGACCAGGCACAAATAAATACCACTGGCCTATATTAATACGAGCAATTACAATAAACTTAGCATTACGCGGTGACAATGCCTGTACGACACTAGCTATGTTAATGGCGAGAGCATGGAAACCTGCATGTCACAGTAATGATGCGATGGTTAGGTGCAGTTCACATTAAACAACTGACCTTTTAGTATTTTTTTTCCTATTTTTTGGAGTTATAGACGTTAGAAGGAGCTGCAATTGGGTGTGATTTCATAGAGACTTGGTGTTTTATTGGCTTGATTCATATTCATCATATTTATATCGTTTATTGCATTCCGTAATGTATATTAGGTGGAGTCTGTTTTTTTTTGTATTAAATCTTAGTATCGCGGGGAAATAGAATCAATTAGTTGTCACAATTATGGATACCCAGATAGGCGTGGGGTTGTTAAGGCATGTTAGCATGCTTTGCAACAGATTTGAATACAGTTCAATAGTACTTAGTTTTCAAAATATCTATGAAGGTGCTGTTTTAATAAAGGCTAGAATCCCAATTTTTTGACTCTGGCATATTGTGATGCTCGTTATTTTAGGTTAGTTAGGTATAAAACTTGCTTAGCAGACATTTATTCATGTCCTCTGGCACAAAATTGATCAGCTAATTTATTAAAAATGCTGTATTTTTCAATATACCCGTGGTCTGTTTTAACACGTTCTGTAAGTCATATCACTTTAATTTCATCATGTCACGAGAAAATAAAGTAGGTTATACATTACAAAGTAGACAGAGTACCTCTTAAGCTAAAACGCCTGAACTTATCTCATGTTTAGAGTACCAAGTAATGATAATAAACTCGGTATTAAACGTGCATTACAATAGTTTAAGTATTGACAGGTCGGTCGTAATGTACGGAACACGGACTGTACTGCAAATGTGAAATATTTCTCTTATATCGAAAGAGGTTATATTTGATTGTTTGTGATTCAAGAGGAATTCTGATTGAATTTCTTGATTGCCATTAAACGCTTGATTTTTTTTTACAATAAAATTAGTGTTTTTTTTTTCTACTAGTTTTTAATGTGTTTTAGCATACCCTATGCGGCTAACTTTCCTGCTCAAAATGTATTTCTGGCTAAGTTGAATCGTTCGTTGCTTATAAAATTCAATCATAATCGCTTTACATGCTAAATCTATTACTATACGAAAATATTTTGGATACGTGGCAAATGTATATCATTATGTAGATTCTAAAACATCTTAATAAAAGTAAAGGAACCAACATATCAACCTTCAAATTGACAAGTGGCAATATTTAAAATTCTGATCAGCAAGTTTCTCATACACTTTCAACGACCATCATTACACATCTTATATTTACAAACAAATAACCTCACACACCAATGTGTCTTCCCCCGTATATCCTTATGCAAGTCCACATGTCCACTTATCTGTAACGGTCACGACGCAGATCGCCGCCGATTGTTACTTTCGCGTTAAACTTTTATTATGGCCGTATTAAAGCAACGTTATGCAACCTTACCTCACGACTCTCGTACGTGTTGTGTGGACCCGCCTTTATCTAGATTTTCTAACATGTAAGCGTAATTATAAATGTGACTTGTTTTTAACTGTTTATGGTTGGTTTATGAGAAAGCGATATCATCGTTTCCACTGTCCTTTCGTTGCCCACTTTGTTTTGTCGTATAACAAAATTATGGTTCTGGATTCGAATGAAATTAAAGGAGTTTCTCTCACTTTTTAATCGACTCCAAAAAGGAGGAGGGTTCTCAATTCGACTGTATATATGCTTTTTTCTTCTAAAAACTTTACTTGATTCTGTAGTTTGGCAGTTACAGTTTCAAAATAGGTACAAAATATTTGAAACTGGGTATAGCTGACTATACCTATAATCACCATCTTTGATACCTACACCCCACAGATGGACAACAACCTTCCAAGCTGTAATCAGATAAATTTTGGGCTATTAACACAAAATCTTGGCTAACAAACACACATACAAACAATCACAATTAAAACAGATATAGCAGGCACTTTCAACGTATCCAGCCGGTCCTCATCCCACGCAAATAACTCGCGGAAATAGTTTATTACTGTGTTATAACTGTTACCTATACTCTGAACTACTTCTGTGTACTATTTATAGGTATCTACCTTTAGTAATTAGTTCAGAACTAATAGCCTAACTGTTAATTACCGTGTGTGTAAGGGAATTGTTATGGAAGCGTATATAAAGTCAACTACGGCATGATTATCAAAGGTAAACCTAACTTGTTGGTAAAAAAAAATGTTTTTTTTTTTGACAATTTTTTTTTCCTAAGCCATATCGAGGTCCCACTTTATCATTCACGCAGCCATTTCTTATCAACATTTTGTTGGCTTCTAGTCTCACCAGCTTCTAACTTTTTGATTCATTTATGTGAGGAATGAGAATACCTAGCACATAAGAGCATAGGAACTTCTTAACACACTTTCTCAAACTTGCAATCCCTTCAATAATCAATACCAACCTGACAATAATGGAATTATAATCCGCACTGACATGCGTAACCGAACTAACGCAGAACACAACACATAAAGACGGAATCTAAATCAAAACATGACATTCGCAATCCATAATTCAAACCAAACCAATGAGTTCGGTTATAAAATATTAATTATACGGATAATTACACTACAGCTTACGCAGTGTTGTGAAACCTTTCATACATACACACACATACATTAATTGCGGTAAAGGGAGCATTACAAAATAGATTGTCTTCGGGCGGCGCCCGCGCAGTAATTGCAATTGTAAAGCTTACAAAACTGTCGACGGTACGTGTGACGTTCGTTTAATGTGTTTACGTAATGTAGTTGTTGTAGGTTCGAGATATTTGCTGGTTCTTAGTGTGAATTTGTGTTACATTTGTGTTTTTGCAGCATGTTTTCGGGTAGTGCAAGATTCATCTAGGATAGCAAAGAAAGCGGGTGCTGAGATAAGCTTGGCAGGTTTTTTTTTTTGCAAACACCGATCCATTATTCCATTAGCAATGAGCTGATAACCCCTCTCTAAATAAAAATAAATAAAAAAAACGCTGGCACAACACTAAACCAACCTTAAAATTGGAACAGAGTAATACACTTATAACTAAAGTAAACAAATGTATCAGCTTTCTGCTAAACCAGCTAAGCCTTATGTTAAAACGCTCATATGCACTTAACCGTTAATTACTTCTGCACGAAACACATCCGTAATTTACCTCAAAACAACATTCAATCACACTAAAGCTTCACCTAGAACCATAAACGAGAAACCAGTAGCGGTAGACCCGTCAACACGATCCGGGCATCAATAAATGATCCAACAATTATGTGATGGTATCTCAACACACACTGGCTGATAGCGTTGGTCTAATCAGCTGCGTCAAACTAACGAAGCAGCTTGCTCTTAATTAGAATGATGTAGGCAGTGCATGATAACGGGAAGGGTTGTGTGGAGACAGTTTTATATAAAGGTTTGAAGGAAGTGAAACGGGTAAGTAAAACGTTAGGTGAAAAGGTTCATTTGTTTTTAGGAAGTTATAATATTTCAAAGGGACACATAAATTACTCGGCATCAACGTATTTGTTTTCGGAGATCTTTTGATTTGTATTGTAACGACTGGACAAAAGTTAATTGAAGAGTAATCAGTGGATGCAAATATGGTTTGTAAAAATATGAGAAGATAGTTAGTAGAGCAACTAATAATAGGCAAAACCGAATATCGGTTCGAAGGTCTAGTAACAAAAATCGAAACCAATAATTTCAATTTTGCAATCAAAACTAGTTCAGTTAAAACTATTTAAGAATGCAAGGTCACTGCATACATTTTCCGCTGAAACTAAACAGGTAACTCCAAGTCCAATAAATTACTTGCTTTTCAAGCCGAAATCACGACATGATACTTAAGGCATAATAATATAATTTCACATTAGCATCGCTCTAAGCTGAGCCCAAAATGGATGTGAGCGTGAACTTATAGATTAGCTGGCGGTAGGCCTAGGCCATTAGATTTAAGGCTAGATACATACGAATGAACTCCCTCCCGGCTATCGCATATTCTTAAATCTCGTTGTATCTCAATCATTTATCTATAAACTGGATATGTACGATGCGTTGAGCACCGCTTGCTACCGTGTGTCCGTAACCTATATTGCCTATATCGTGACGTGGCCTTCCTAGCAGGTGCACTCAACATTTTTTATTGTTTTTATTGGTTCTTGTACCGGTATGGCCTTGGGAAAATGGCCTGATGCCACGAATGTACTGACTTGCTAATGTACAATGTCTATGTGATTGATTTTTAGTGTTTTGTTTATTTTCATTGGGACTAGGGCTGTCTAGTCTAAGTTTTTAGCTTGTGTTTATGTCAGGAACCTGTTTTGAAATTGCTTATTTTGCTTACCCTTAGAATGTAAAAGTTATTAGAATCTAGGATATTAGGTTTGTGACAAAACTCCGAAATTCTTAAGCTGGCTCAGGATGGCCTGCCAATATGCTTTTTTTCTAGTAGCTCAGCAGATGTATCTAAAAGATACTTTTACTAGTGCCATACTAAAACATAGTAACTTATCTAGTGAAAGTTATACTATAACAACAGATACTGTGATATAACGAAACCTTAGTCAGGTGCAAAACAAAGCGATCGTCAACCGTCGGCCCATATCCAATCTAGTTCAGCGCCGCGCCGAGATTGTCCGGAGGGCGCCACCGTCGCTCGCTAATAAGCATAGCCCGCACCAGGCTGACACACATTCCCTACATTTATTAGCAATTCTGATATACGAAAGCGATACAAGACTCTCATAAGAGGACTGTATAGGAAACTACGTCTAAAAATAATGTTATAGCAGTTGCAGAAGAGAGACGCCGCTCTATGCTATGTAATGCGCTGTCACGCTCCCACAACTGCAATCACATTACTTTTAGGGGTCGTGGTAGGCCCTTAAAGCCTTTTCATTCTGCACGTATCACACAGATGTTATCACGACCATTTAATAGAATGCCAGGATTACCTACCGATACAACATTATTACCCACATAAACTCGCTTGACGTAATAAGCCGTGCGTTTCATATATTTGTCGTACAAATCGACCGTTTTCGCGGGATTATTACGCATATACTCATTTGCATGTAAGATACTTTGCTTTTATTGTACAATTTATAGCAGGAATTATCGTTTTACTTATTACAAAGTGTGCTTGAGTAAAGTATATATGGAAATTTGTTTCATTTAGAATGCCTATTATCTCAGATTGTGGTACGAATGGTGCAGTGAAGTTATAGTAATATACTACTGTTTATTTCGTGGTAGATTGAAGTAAGCGTACGAAGAACTCCTATCAGTTGAGATAAACCGTTTAAAATGTATAGCGGATAAAGTTATTTGAAGGATATTATTTCATGTTTACGTAATAGGGCAGGACAGGGATTGTTACGGCACTATGTTTGTGTATTGTTTTGAAGTATGTTTATGAATCAAAAAAACAATAATTTAAGGTGACAATTATGAATATCAGATGGTAAATATATCTAAAGGAAGCTCTGATACACATGTAATGCTTATTTGTGGGAAAATGATCGGTAACATAGCTGCTGCCCCAAGTTTTTTTTTGTACTTAATAACTATTAGTTTAAACTCATTGAGCCAAAGAAATGTATTGTTTAAAAACTTAATCTATTAACGTGACAGCAAATTGTAACATTTTCTGAACTAGATACAAATACGAATATGATGAAATAGATTACAAGACCAAACTGATCGTACGATTTTAATAAATTTTTCAATACAGCTACTATGCCCAATCAGTTGGCCATTTAACTAAGTCTCTGAAAAAGACCTCCTGCTTAAATATCTATAAGTCATACCACTCCCGTATACCGAAATCAATTCACACACACGCTAATCACCCCATCACAACTTTCCCACCACATAAATTCTCCAAACACCAACCAAGTGTTGCCAACCCCATCGCACGGATATTCATTAAGATTGGAAACGCAAAATGATTAGAACAACCCGTTAACCGATTGATCAATAAAGAGATATGGACATATGCAGATGTGAACACGCCTTACCAAATAAGGAAGGAGGGTTTAATGGAGGCTGTATCGAGTGATGCCTTTGCCTTTAGATTGTGTTAAAAAGTGGAGTTGTCAAATTGGTATCTGTCTAAAGCTTTCGGGATAATAATTGTTATTGGTAAGATAAAATTAGGTAACTTTGTTCACATATGAATGTATTTAAACGAAGATATCTCACCTTGTAGGTACAGATTTCACGTTTGGATAGTTATTTTGTATGTTGATAAGAACTCGAAACGTAAGTAGAAAATAATCAAAAACGAATCCCACACTAAATGAATGATTTTTTATTTAAAAAACCAATCACTTTATCTTTTTTCGTATTCGTAACTTCTTATATTTAGGATAAGGCAAATATGATTTCAATAACAAAGTAACACTCAACTAGTTGACTAAAAAACTCATTTCAAATCTAGCTTTGTTCTACAATATCCAAACACTAAATCTATCACACAAAGCCTAGAACATTTCCTAGTCTACCCGTATTTCCTAAGTTTTTTCCTACCCTACATTACAACTATTGGTTGTAACAATGCAGTCTTCCTCCGATCATTACTGTAATGACGAAGTAATGAGAGCTGCAATCAAACCAGCCAATGATCTGAGACTGCCAAGGATATGCAAAAAGGTAACGAGACTTTTTTATCTGTCTATGTAGGTTTTATTCGAATGTAAGTAGAGTATGGGCAGTAACTTTGGTATAGTGAATGGTAGTGTGATAAAGATTGTGTATTTTCTGTTGTTGTTGGTTTTCGTTTGAAGTGTATTTTATTGATAACTAAATGAGAGGCTTTTAACTAGGTGTCACATGTTTAAGTCCTGTCTGATCTCAGTCCTTACATCGTACAATTTATATTCTAATAAGAGGTTTTTTTTTTATTTGTTGAGGTTTGGGACACAAAAGAAGTATGAAGGGTTTTCTTTGGAAATTTTGCATATTATAGTAACACTAATAATATAATTTGAAGTAAAAAGACTAACATAATTATAGTGGGCATAAACTTCTTAAAAAAAATACTTACACCTCTACTATCACTTCTCCTGTACAAAACCATTTTACCACACACCATATCATATCAGTTCCAAAAATATCTTGATCCTATTACGAGAACTCCACACCATCATTAATCACGATTACGTTTCCCTGGTGTTGCCATATTATTTTCCGAAGGTGTATTATTTCAGTTCCAAAGACAATAATTCACGCATTCAAATCGCGCGCCGCCATTTTTTATATCGCGTGTGTTTCGCGCCTTTTTCGGGTGCGGGCGTGTTACTAATAAAATTAGGCTCGGGATTGTAGACTTAAGAATGCGAAGAGGTTTTGTTTATAAATTGTAGAAAGAAAATGTGTTTTGTTAAAGTTATATATTTTCATTTGCATTTGTTAAAAAAAAAAATTAAATGAAGTCTAAAAACGCGTCTTTAATCAACCTAGGTATGTGTTGAATATGCTCGTATACATAGATTCCAGTGTAAATAATTCAGATTTTAAATTCATGTGTGATAGTTAGTAGCCATCAATATCAAAAACTTATGCTATGGTTTCCTCTTAAACATTTTTCAAGTAAAATAAATTTGAAAAATGTTTTGCAAAAATAAACAACAAAAACAACTCTAGTCAAACAACAACCGTATTTACACACAGATCCGTCCCTCGCAACATACTTCAGCACGTCAGTATCTAAAGCACAATTTACACCGACCGTCTGGCCACTGACACAGAAAAATCCCCAGTCGTTTGCGTCTAGTCGTTCCGAACTCTTCGCGAACGCGACCATAAATTGTCGGATTCGTTTCTTGTCTTTGCTCGCTTCGCCCAATGTTGATTTAACATGGTTTTAGTATTATTGATTCTTTATTACGTAAATACACCCGCATTGTCTATGCGCACGCAAGTTTTGTATGTCTTTTAATTAATTTAAGGGTGTAGGCTGGATATAATTGTTTATGGTTTGATTATTACGCGTTCTCACGACAATGCCTTCGTCTTTGTTTGTATGGAAGCTATGGGTTTCTGTTACTATTGAGACTAATTACAATAAGCCTGTTGTAAAGAGTTGCTTTACTGTAATGAGAATAGAAACACAGAATAATGGCTTTCTTAACTTTGAGGTAGAAAACAGTCGTAGGTTTTCTAATTACAAAGCTTGCAGAAAAACAATTACATTCTCTTCAAACAATGTTCACAATTACATTTTTATTTTTTAAACAAGTTGTACTTAATACTGGCAACTTTATCAGTCTGTAAGACGTGAAATATAATAAACGTGATAAATCATATCATCAAAAAGGTCGTAGGCATATTTAGTAACTCAAGCAACTTAAATACTCCTTTCCCTAATACTAAAAAGCAAACTATATTTAACAAGTTCTTAAATATATATCCGTCTTTATACAACAGACAAAAATGAGATTTTGGCACACGAATGACGTTAACGTGACGTTGTTGTGCACTACAAGATTCAACTCAACTGTCCGTCAGAGTTGATACTTTTTCATATATTATGACGGTATTAGTTCCGATATCGGACACATGCCAAAAGATCCTTGTGGCACTCAAAACCTTAAATTACCTGTCTATTGTGTACTAAAAACTCTTTGACATTTCAGTATTCGGCTATCACTACAACCAACTCGTACATACTACACAGTAAGGCTTACATCCGTTCTCACAAACACGTTTCACCTATTAAATAAACGGGACAATCAACATACAATTAAATTGAAATTAATTAATTCCATCATAAATATAATCAGATATAAACTGTAACACCCACTTAATTTTAGCATAAAACTAGGCTATTAATTAAAACGTAGATCGAACCTAGAAAAGGCTTAAGACCTACCACTAAACCTTACCTACTCTTCAAGTAAGATTACTGGAATCGTGTGAGCGAGATGACACTACACGTCGTGTATAGCGCTGTCTCACTTCCACGAAAGTTTTAGCCTTAGTTATTAGGTGGTAGTCACATGCAAATCCATACGATTAGTTCGATACGAATATAGATTGCCCTGTTTTGGAATATGTTTTTGCTATAACAAGACTGATTTTAATATCTCTGTTTTTGTAGATTGGAAAATTATATATGCATGTAGCAGTTTTGACTAACTAGCGTGTCTGTTGGTTTTATGATATCTATTTTGAAAAGGTTTTCGAACCGAAGAGTTAGTTTCAGAGAAAATGTGTTTCATATTAGAATTGTCAATAATTGAGATTTCAAAGGTTGGTTATGATAGCAAAAGTTTTCTTATTATATACGTATTTAAACAGACTTCCGTAAAAAAATCAAAGCTAAAAAAAAACTCAAAATATCTTGACTTTGAAATTTTTAGCAGCGGTATCCCATATACTCCCATTCATTCCCAACATGATTCTTTGGATTTCTCTGTGGCGTACCTTGCGAGAGGCCTATATCCAGCAGTGGACTGCAACGGGCTGATGATGCTGATGATATAAATGCCCAGACACAGTCCTTAAAATACAACAGTGTATTGACACGTTATGCAACTATCAAATTTCTTATATTTTATTACTTATCTCAGATTCTCAAATACATCATCTGTAGTATTCCGTAGTGTACAAATACCATTTTTCGTAGCTTGTTGTAACTTTAGGCAAGTCTAAGAAACTGATGAGGCCGATTAGTTCGTGCCGGCTGGTAACGAGAGCCTTCCTTAATAAATCTGGGGGTAGAACGCGACGCGGTGACGTCACTAAGCTGCTAGCTAGCGTATCTGAATATTTCAGTTATAAGTGCTGTGTAAATTGATAAATATGTTTTGGTGATTTTATTGTTTGGAAATTTGTTTTTTGTTTGTGTACATTTTGTTTCTGGATGCAATAGATCATTGACTCGTGCGATAAGTATGTGATTGTGGTGCATGTAGGTTGGGATGAAGAAATTAAGCAATGAAAAGAATGTTCACTACTAACTTGTAGTGAGGATAAGGACATTGTATTAAGGAAGGCTTAGAGATTCAAAAATTAAAATCGAAATTTATTGTATCTGTCCTCTATGACATTCTGAGCTGCAATTTCACAGCCTGACTATAAAACTATTATTGACAACGTTTAGTATAATCTAGGTGTCGGAATGTTAGGTATAATATCGAGTAAATACGTAAAGATTACAAATCCGCAATAAACCCTTTAAAATAGTTCTTGCAATAACAAATATGGAATAACATATAAAGTTATAAACGTCTTCATATAAGTTTGTTATTCAGAATCCACATTTTAGTATTAGAATTAATTAGAAACCTATGAATTGAAATTACCACTTAAATAATATGATAAAGAACGCCCCACGCTTTACCTTTAACTAAACTTTATGATCTGACTGCTCATATAAACATGGACGCAATATATTTTATTGGGTAACTGAGGTTTAAATGGAAATATTACGAAAGGTTTATCTTTAGGAAATAGGAGTATGTGAAGGTAGGAATAAAGAAAGAAGTTTTTAGTCAAGTTTGAAGGAAGAACTGCTAAGAAAAAGATAGCTTGATTATGTAAAAAGAAATCAAGTCAATACATTACGAATGAATATTCAAAACGTTACAAGTAAAGAGGCATAAATAACCAGCAAAGAAACAAAAGCAAAGCGATGTCTTTTGCAAATCTCGCGAGAGTTAATGCCGACGCCACCCATATTTCCAATATAACGATGTTCTAGCACAGAACACGGCCGCATTGCACTGCCATTCACATATCCAACTTACTAATTAAGTCAACAACCAAGAAGAAAGCTCTAACTTTGACAATGTTCAACATACGTAACAGTTCAAAAGATAACCAATAAACGATGCTCCCCAAAACCTGAACTAAAAGTTTTGATGTGAAATATAGGGATGGGTCAAGTTATATCGGTTGGTGGTAAAAGCAAAGCCGCTAGCATAGATCTATGCTTATTTAGACACGTCCAAATGCGCACAGTAGCGCCACCATATAAAGTAAACAATAGTGCACCAATGACAATCGCGCGATCCCGCGGTGCCCTCATTATAGCCCATGTGTGACTTGACTTGCCTTTTGAAATTATGGATATGAATACGGCGTATTTTCAATAGTGAATGGCCGGTCGTATAATAAATTTTATTTCGCAAAATGAGGATTGGATTGTTCGGTTGAAATTTATGTTTATACGCGATTGTCAAATAACGTTTTTGTTGCGCTTAGGTGGTTCTAATTAACGCTGTTGGAGCTGTCGTTGCTAAGTCGGATTAATTTGTTTGTGTAAGGCCTGTTAAGATTTAAAATGCGAGCAATAAGATTTTGTGTTTTTAAAAGCTTTTATTTAACTTGCAATGTATGGATATTTGTGTGTTCGGGTGAAATCTTTGAACTCAATTTTGAAGTAGATATATTCAACCGTTTGTGCTGAAATTTTGTGGACGCATTTTGTTTGGATGACAATATATGATAAGATATGTGACGTCATTCTAAATTCAATATGGCGGATCATATAAAGATGTCAGAACAGTTATATTTAATCCACTTATACAATATGGGTATCAAATGAAAGGGCTTGTTAAGAGTGACTAGAAAAAGAATATGACGTCATTCTGAATCCAATATGGCGGACCATGCAGGATGGCGGAATAGTTACCTTCAGTCTACTTCTACAATATGGGTATCAAATGAAAGGGCTTGTTAAGAGTGACTAGAAAAAAAAATATGACGTCATTCTGAATCCAATATGGCGGACCATGCAGGATGGCGGAATAGTTACCTTCAGTCTACTTCTACAATATGGGTATCAAATGAGATGTGTATGTATCAAATGTATCAAATTTTGAGAGAAATAATAACTTGAAAAAAGAATGTGTCGTTATTCTAAATCCAATATGGTGGAATATGCAAGACGGTCGATTGGCGATAACTAAAAAGTAAAAAATTAAGTAAAAAATAAAAAAATTAAGTAAAAAATAAAAAAATTAAGTAAAAAAACTTTTTAAGAAAAAGCTTTTATTTAAACGCTCTAAAAAGAAGAAAATAAAATATTCCTTTTGGATTATACTAACAACTCCTCATTATACACAATTTATATATAACAATAAAAGCTTGTCGCTCGATTTACCACAAATTATTATGATATAAAGGAACGTTGATAGGTATGTAAACCTCGCGACAAGCTTTTATTATTATATATAAATTGTGTATAATGAGGAGTTGTTAGTATAATCCAAAAGGAATATTTTATTTTCTTCTTTTTAGAGCGTTTAAATAAAAGCTTTTTCTTAAAAAGTTTTTTTACTTAATTTTTTTTATCACTAGAGTTAAATACGTGACATATACCTTGAATTTATCTATGCAAGGACATGTTATAAACCTAGCCCTGATATAAAAAATATCTTTGCATAACGGGAGTTATGCAACTCAGCCCTATACTCCTAAAGATGTATTCAATATCTACACAATAATATTACGATAAACGCAGAGGAATACAGTTCATTCTATTAGCCCTTCATTATTCGCCATCTACTTAAAACAGGATCTCCATTATTATATCTTCAATATTGAGTACCTCAAAAAACAAAAGCGGTGTGACGTATTATGTGTGACAGTTCTGGACAACGCCTAACTATTCCTCTCGGTATTTTTCACCAAATATGAATTTACCTTAAGTAAATTTTGGAGCAAAATTATTTCTAATTAATTCCTTAAATACCACGAAAATAAACAAGCCATTATATAGGTTTGGCATCATTATCCTGTGCGAAACTAAAGCGACATTGTACCGTGCTTTCGCTAACAACTCGATAGTGTATCTCATTAAGGGAACGCTAGCGACGGACGTTTTGCGTCATTAAATATGTAAATAGTTGGAATACGGGCGTCCATTCAGCTGACATGTCGCGACGCCGGCTTCAACAGACTTATAATTGTATAGACCCGGCTCCATATTCGGTAAATATTTTTCTGATTAATGTAGGTCAGATTTAGTATGCAGGCTGATATCGTAGTGTCTACTTTTTATTATGCTAATTTGTTATTGATTATGTCATCTTTGTTTTACAGGAATCGTCTCTTGAATTAGCAGACTGATCTTCATTTCATGCTTCAGAATAAGCCAATGTACAGTAATAAACTTCAACAGCTTGGTGATGATAATGACGAAAAACAAGTATCTTGGTCGTTTTTTCAAACCTTTTAATTTTGACGAGCCTTTTGGTCTGACTGCTATACTGGTTCGATTTCCACCCAGGACAAATGTTTTTGTGATTAACACGATCATTTGTTCTATGTTGCGGTGTAACTTATCTTCAATATGTGCGTATTTAGAAATAATACGTATGTTTACCGTATACTTAATTTGAGACTAGATGACGTTGTTGAATGTTAAAGGATTTAGAGATCACAATTATCACGGCTACTGGGCCCACAACCACATAATTAAATTCCCTTTTTTTCTGTCAGTTCTAAACATCTTAACTCTATTTCCCTTTGACTGTAATCGGCTGTAGCATTGACGTATGTTAATAGTGGCAATATTATCAGATAAGTTGGGATTACTCCGCTACCGTCACTTATGGCGTATGAAATCATTTGCTTGTAATCCAACAGATAATTGTGAGGTACAGTTTGTAAACTGGACGATTAACCCGTTTAATAGATTAGAGTAATTCGCGCTATTAATATTAAATGTGTGGTTGTATGTAGGTGGTGTAAATTGGTAATATTGCTGTATTAATATAATATTAGGCTAACTATGTCAGTGTGAAGTGTTTATTTTATGTTCGACAATTGTTTGACACAGTACACACTTTCAACTTATTGGCTACTTATTATAATTATATAATTACAGATTGCATGCACAATAAGCGGTAACTTTAAAATAATAAAATATAATATAATCAAATACATAAAATTATATAATCCTTACAATATTTCATTCACTGAGAATAATCGAGTATGGATAACTACGTCTTGCTTCGTGAACTAATTTTAAAAGCCAGTATTGCATTGTATGATACCGTACAAGAGTATATGTACGGTAAATACACTAAAATATTATTTTATAAAAAAATTGTCTATTTATCCGCTTGTCTGTCTGTTTGTCCCGCTAATCTCTAAAATGGCTTAACCAATTTTGACAGGACTTTTATTGGCAGGTAGCTCATGTAAAAGCGAGTAACCTAAGCTTATTTCTTAAAAATCTTATATTTCTGAAAATAAACTTACTAACTTTTTGTCGAATTCCAGATAGTCAAAAGACAGATTTAACTAAGTTCTATAAAAAACCCCCTAACAAAATACCATCGACTAGTTTCACCAAGGACACTTTCGATTTGCAGCCGGACGTTGTAAATTAACGCACGTAGCATTAAGCTGTCCCCTACATCATGCCGCGACACTTCTTAATTAGTGACTTAGTACTGATACGATAACGGTAGCTTTTTATAATAAAACCGTTCGCCGGTTTAGTTTTTTTGCCGGTACGCTAGATGGCGTTAGTATGATTGTGGTATTGGTTCTATGAGTTATGGAGTTTGATGAAATTCTGATTCAAATGAAGGGGGTTGACTTTGTTTCAGACAAATTTAGTGCTTATCCTTGTCTTACTTTTGCCGTAGGTACCTAATAGGGTTCACAATTGTTACCTAGATATGTAGGTACCTAATATATATGACCATGTATACTTTATGAAGAGCAAACAAAGAATTAAGTATTGAATTTGCTGTAATAATTCTGATTCAAATGAAGGGAATTGACATTGCTTCAGACAAAGTTAGAGGTTATACGTCTCTTGTCCTAATTGGACAGTGATACTAATATCCGAATGAAAATATTTTGGACCAGACGATTAGTTTATTTCTACATCAAAATATTTTAACGTATTTACTTTGATGAAACTACAAACAAATGTCTTAAAAACTTGTAGACTAGGCCATAGTCTACAAGTTATTCAAACATGTTGTTTATTTATTTCACAATAGGTCCAAAAATTGTTTTAGTACCTACTTAGTTATAATCTTTCGGGTACCTATGCGAAAGGTTTATCATCAGCTTTTTAGCAATACACCCAGCATTATAAAAACATTAGAATGAAATGAAATGAAGGATACTTTTTTTAGACAGTCGATCTAAAGAAACTAAGTATCACCATATCCCGAGTATTTAGCATCGAATCGAATATAATCAGCTGGTTAGCAGAACCCCCAGCGTCTCTCAATATAAACATTACAGTAAGTAGGTACGCTACGTTGGTACCAGCGGTTAGCGCACGCAGCCTCCGTCACTTTGCCGCGCAAATTGCTTTACTGAACGCGAGCGTCGCCATCACGCTGGACAGTTTTAGGGTACAACAAGAGTTTTGTAAGATCCCTCATTGAAAGTACCGTTAGAATAGTGACTGGCGATAAAAATAATACCGTGGTTGTATTTGAATTTATTCATAGTATGCTGATGATATTCGTATGATATGTTTAACTTGCGAGATGACGTCAGATAGGAAGTGTGGAAGAAGAAGACATACTGCGGCTACACCAAATAATAATTGGGATAAGGGCAAGGGAATGATGATGATGCTGATGAGATTCAAATTTGATGCATAATTGTATAATATATTAAAAAACAAAAGAAAAATGGGTTATGAAGTAGGTTAATTTAACTAAAAAAGGAACGTCTTATTTCAGTTTCTGTTTCCTGTTCCTGAAAACCATACTTATTAAAACGGCCATTATTTGAAATTCACTATACATTTTTTTTAATACCTACTGATTAATTTTACAAAGGGAACCCCGACCTAGCAATCGACTAACTTAGTAATCTTTCAGAAAACAAAATACAACAGCCTATTATTCCAAGCTCAATTTATTTTATTTTAAAATAACTCCAAGACGCGGAACCAAACTCCGTTCCCACACACTGGCATCTCTATTTTTTTCCATTCGCCGCTAAAATTAGCCGACGGATTGTTATTGGTTAAATTATTCCGAAGGCGTTCGATGCCTTTAAGTGAATTTCGCGATCGGACCGCAGTGGCAGTCTCTATTCTGTGAACACACAGCTTCTAGTAACATTGTAGAAGTGCTGCTAATTGTCGCTGTGTGATGCTATACGTATCTGTAATATAAAGAGGTTTTAATGCGATTGATAATATTTTTGTGCGATCATTTCCTAAATATCAAAAATCATAGCGCAAATACGCGCTTTCATCTGTTGGTATCTGTAATATAAAGAGGTTTTAATGCAATGAAAAATATTTTTACCATTATTTTTGAGCAATTATTTTCTAAATGTCAAAAATACTAGCGCCGATACGCGCTTTCATTTGTTTTTCGTTTCCGTAATCGCACTTTGCTTCTGCTTTTAATTTAATTTACATACGAGTATTTTATGCTATATAAAAAAAGACAGAAAGCTTAGTCTCTGGTGGTTCAGGTATAGAATAGAACTTATGATAGTTTGCATGCAATTACCTACCAGTGCAAATAACAGTATGAACTTAAAACCAATTTAGGCAATGACAAATTATCTGTACATTTTTAATGTTTTTTCACGTAAACACAGACATGAATTAATTTACTCAGTAGTCTGCACTGTTGCGGTTTACTATCGTAAATTCGAACGTTGACGGAGTTCAGTTTACTTTTATTTATAACTGAAATAAATTGTCGCGTAATCATTTGTATTATTGCGTGCAAATCGACTGAAATAACTGTATCGTGGTAAAAATATCTAGAAGCTAGTCTAGAAATCGAAATTATGTAGACAAATGATAAAGTTGTTTAAGCGTATGGAAATTACATTTTATGTCATCTTTACTTGTCACTTTCATACATTTGAGTAATTCGTACATGTAAATATATCACTTATTTAAAAAAATTGTTAAGAAATCAATTTGAGACATTCCTTGGCATTGAAAAAACTTAACAGTAGATTCAGACAATAAGCGTGTGTAAAATGAAATCGTTTCAAAGCTTTCGACATGAAGAAAAACAGTGATTTATTTGAGTATACTAGGAAACTTCATAAATTTCTAGTCTTAGAGAAAGCGACTACTTGATCAGGGGTTCTACCAACCCACCACATGCGCATGTATACTAAAAATATTACAGTTCTGGAAACGAGATAGCTCACCACACGGCATAAATCTGTCTCTTTCACAACTGCAAGTATCATTCACCAAGTAGTAGTAAAACCCCAGTAGCAAGAAATAGCTTTAGATTTATAGTCACATGTAATAAAATTCTGATAGAAACAGATTTTAAAGAGCAAACGTAACCAAAACAGCTGTTATTGTTAATATCATAAAGTATGATTTATTACACGACTTTCACTGAAATGTATTGTGGTTGAGACACGTGTTGGATACCTTATTTACATACCGAGTCGACAACTTATTGCTGTTACATATCGGTAATCTAATATTATACAAGGTTGACTAGGATTTGGGTTGGCTGTTTCCGTGTTTGTTGAGTTTTGCTTAAATATTTTTTTAAAACCTGGTCGAAAATACTGTCAAAAATTCACTTACGTGTACGTATTCTTTTGGCGACTATTCATATTACAGTTAAGGTCCTTATTCTTGAAAAAAAAAAAAACAGATCTGAATGAACAGTGTGGATTATACATGTATTATTTTTGTTGTGTTTTATTTATACAGGGTGACTTCGAAGTCGTGGGCAATATTTTAAACTAAGACACTATTAATGATACTAATTGCGTTAGGGCTATTTTTTTTTAGTTACCTAGTTCCTCCCGGCGTGGCCGCGCATCCTACGCCCTGCCAGGCGCCGGAGTGGTCGCGGAAGTAATCCTCTTCGTTTCCCGTGACCTGTCCAAGGTGGCGCACACCGAAAACCCGGGGGTTTTAGTGGGTACGGGGCCGCCTCACGGCCCAAGCCCCACACTCCACAATTTATTTTTTTGCGTAAAAGTAGCCCTAACGCAATTAGTGTCATTAATAGTGTCTTAGATTAAAATATTGCCCACAACTACAAAGTCACCCTGTATGTATTTGCCTGTTCCCAAAAAGGAAAAATATAAGGTAGTTAGCATTTTAAAATATATTCTTTTGCTTTCTTATTTTTTTATTGCATTTGCACTTTGTTATTCATTATAACCAAATCTGTAAGCTGAATTTAAAATAAGCGAAATATGAAGAACGATGTATTACAATAAAATCTGTAAAAATACCATATTTCTGGCGAATAAATGATGCTGATTCTACATATTTGTCGCATCACATCACTTTCTTCTTCCAATATCATTAAAAAAGCCAAGCATCAAATACTCCAACTTACGAGAATGCCAATTAACTTAAATAGACTAAAGTTATTAAGATGTTAAATCAAACCTCAACCTTTGGCAGCAATTAGCGGAATTCGTCGTATCATTAGCTTGGCAGTTATAATTTCTAATTGAATTCTAATAACCACGTAACAGGAGAATAGAGAGTATTTAATGCGATATTATAAGGCCAACAACTTTGTTTATAAATAAAATTGTGATTTTTAAATTGATCGTAGAAAACTAGAATTAAAAGTCCTAATGGATATTGTATTTCTACAAGGATTTTCTAACCTCCACAACCTGTTGTTATGCCTATTTATCAGAATTATTGTGATAGATGCTTATCGACCGTTACAAAAATAAATCTAAGACTTTTAACCGACTGTAACTATTAACAATATAAAAATGTGGATCCTGCGCCTGATCTCTCTCCGCTCGTGTCAGATTGCCGTCCCATCGGGCTATGAGAGTAAAGGAACAGAGAGTGCAGATGTGTGTTTGCGCACACGCTTGTGCACTTTAATTAATATGTCCTGCGTAGCTGACTGGTGTCATAGTAACACTAGCCGCCGTGGCCTAAATCGGTCCGGACATTAAAAAAAAATGAATGTAATGCTCGGAGTCGAACTAAATGTTACATTACACGGTTACAATCAGCGGTGAAGGAGCACCTTAAAACACACGAACGAGACCAAAAAACCTATCACTATCACTACAATCTTAGGAAGCTAAAACTCTTGCTCTAAACTCAAAAAACTCGCGTGTCCAACCCCATAAACCTTCCACATTACCGAAATACATCGAGCACGTATGCGTAGCGTGTGCCCGATAAATTATACTAGTTAATACGAGAACCCTTCCATCGCGTTATTCGTCTGTAATTAATAACGAAACGATACGATACCATCTTTTGGTTAAGTCTTATGGTTAACACGCAACGATTTTTGTCGTGTACGTATTAGGAGACGGGTTACTTGGTAAGGGTTAGTTTAGATTAGGTCACATGTTTTTCTATATAAAGATAGGTATTCAATATTGTACTGTAAAAGTGCAATATACAACGTGAAATGCTTTTACATCTGAGTAGGGATTTGAATAGCCTTTGTCAACGAATTTATTTTTATTTTCAAATACCTGCAATTTTTTTTTAAATATTATCAATTGATTAAAATAAAAACGTGAATCCAAAATTACCAACTAACTGTGACTCTAACCTCAAATCAACAAATGCATTTTTTTAGTTCTTGGAACAAATGTATGATTTGACATTACCGCCTGAAAAACAAACACCACCGCAAAAATTGTGCCAAAAACAAAACAAAAAAGGTTTTACATTTCTAACCTCCTTATTACAAAGTCCCCTAATATGTACAATTTCAGAAGCCAGACTAAGTTAATAGGTTACAGTGAACAGTGGACTTGTTCACACGTCCTGAAATTAAAGATTAATCGCCTCGATAACGCGACGCGTTTCGTTTCAAAATAAACTTGACAAAACGCCATCTGTGTCAAGTTATATCGTGTTTGTTTTATTCACGATTTTACTTTGTATAGTTACAAAAAATCTTAGCGAAAATAGACTCTATTGCGTTGAGATAAGGACTATTAATAATGGACGTACAAGATTGAGTGTACATAACAACTTTATTTTTTTATCTTAGTAGGTAATCGAGGGTTATAAATTGATATTTTGTTGTTAAAGTACTGTTATTTTAACATTACCGCAATGAGCAGCTGCGTTATTTGTAACTCGTCACTGACCGAGCTCTAGCATGAATGATATCAAATAAATTTTTCGAATCGAAGTATCATGATTTATTATTTTTGAAGTTCACCTCTTATCTACTCATTATAATTGTAATTGGTTCAACAAAACACTAAGAATCAATCATAGAACTTTGCAGGTGATTCGACAGGTGACAAGTTTTTTTTGTGATTATTTATTTGTCCAAAGATAAGTACAATTATAAATTATTTGAATCTAAAAAATCGCGAAACTGCAAAACAATCGACGCCGACAGTAGCGCAGCAAGTTATACGACAAGATACAATAATACTTTAAACTAAAAAGAATTAATTTCTACAATAACTTTCACCGTATCCTTTAATATCTTAACATTGTATTTTTCTAATCCAGTTAATGACCTTTGCGGAAACCGGTAATCAGTCAATTCAGAACCTAGAATTAAGATTGAAGACTCAGGAGTAAAACTTTAATGTGTGATGGGTATACCACCAAACTGCGTACTAATATGGTTATACCAGTTATACAGACCAGTCGCATTTACCCAACAACTATATTCCTACTAAAACCACAAAAATCTGCTTATACAGGACTACGTTACTAACCTACAAATTAATATTAATTACCTTTATATCTATACCTTTCAGTAATTTATACCTATATCTTTCAGAAGAGTATCAGTGTATCGTGAAACAATTGAACAATTCACACAGAGAACACAACGGACTCCAATTCCGATTGTTTTTATAAAAGTGGATGTAATAAAAAAGCCTCGCCTCGATCAATCGGTCCGATCCTCATGTCTTCGATATTTGCGGTTTCAATATACTTAGTGATTGGTACCTAAGTGCCAGAGTTTCACACGTAGTCTGATGTACACAGAGTAGGGAATCAATGGAGGTTAGTTGGTGATTTAAATATTCTTCCTTGATATTTTTTATCAATATGCTTAAAGCATAAAAACAAACAATTTGAAAACAGATCTCACTGGCGTGCACTTGGAGACGCCTATGTGATAGGCTGAGGATGATGATGTTGCTTGAAGCTGTGAAGGAGTACGTGAGTAGGTCAGGGCGTTCATAATACATTAGGTTAGTTAATTAATTACAAAACATATAGTAATCATGTTTTTTAATATAACTTTAACTATTACTAAACAAATATATCATTTTGCAATCTTAACCTAATGCGATTTACAAGTTATACATTTGTGATGAGAATTTTATAAGACAGAAAAGCACTTTCAAAAATGTAAACACGCTCCTTCGGTTGTATTTTCAAAGTAATATTTCATAGCATGACTTCAACCAATCACTCCATTGTCTCACTACTCTGTGACTATGTGAGACCGCAGCTGATATTATTGTTTCTTTGAAATTTTACTTAGAACTGCTTCTGTTTGGTTCAATTGTATATTTTTTCTGGTTTATTAGTGGTGTGGCGGGTTTTTGCGGCGGCAGACATACTGGTTGTAACTAGTGTCTGTATTTGCTTTGAGGAAACTATTCTGTTAATGGGATAGGTAATACAATAGACTTATACACAAGTGGTAGCTAAAACACATGGTTAAGAGGTGTTCAAAATTAACATTGACTCAGCCTAAATATTAACCCATGAATTAAAAACTGATGACCCATAAGTTATCTGAAAAAGTAGTTACAAACAAGTCAGAGGAGCGATAAAAGAATACCGGAATGGTTTATGATGCAGATCGTATGTAACATTCCTAATCTGGGCAAAAAAACTAGTATTAACAATCTTATACCAAGGCAATAAAATCTATAAATTCGTAATATTAGATAATTTACACAAAATAAGCTACTATGTAGCACTAAGCAATAAGCACTCTTTGTTAAACCTCATGGACACCAACCTCTTCGGGGGAGGAAGCCGGTAGTATCAGACTCTTACTGACTAAACCTGACATGTTTCCTATGTTTGGTCGATGTTGTGGAAACTCTGGAGTTTCTTGCCAGTCCTTTTCCATTAGAATGACATTTTTTAACCGCCCAACAGTTAGTAAAGTTTTGAAAATGCCTGAAAGGGCCTACTCGAAATAAAAACCTTTTGATTTTGCTTTCATCACGCCAACTGGACAGCATCTTGAGTCGCCCACCTAACACAGCTAGCACTGGCAGTGAAGAAGAAACGTTGCAACTAACTCGATGCATTTATAACAAACTATAACTTAACCGTCAATACATTCAAAATCAATCCATCAATAACAAGTGGAAGAAACACTTCCAATCACTACTAGCCACAACAAGCAGGTGTGGGGAGCGGAGCGTGAATCCTGCAATCAACGGCCATCGACAGAAGCTGCAGGAAATTTGCGGTCGAATACACGCCTGTCTGTATGTCTGTGTGTGTTTTGTGAGCTATGATTCTAATATTTTGAATGTTGGCCAGATTGTCATTTTTTTATCTAGATAAGTATTGCTAACGGCCAATGTTCAAAATTGAAGAGGAGAATGAAGAAGAAGAAGTCATCCATACTTAAACATACTATCTAGTGTCAATATCTCTCTAAGCGTTTTCAGCGAATAATAAATGATTTTCTAATTAGGGTTTTGTTTAATATATATTGTAATTAGAATTTAGTCTTCATAGAACAGCTCTTTTTCAACTTAAGGCTCATTGAGACGATATGTTACGTGTAAGTTGCAAAACATTACTGGCGATGATGCACCACTTTTAATACCAGAACTGCATGGCTCCGCTATAGAACATTTCTCGCGTCGTCCGAATAAGCTTTAAGTTAAAAAAGAACTGTTCTATAAAGACTAGATCCTAATTACAGATTCTAAACAAAACCTATTTAGTCCGAAGTCACATAAAAAAACACTTTTTAATTAATCACGCCTAAACCAATCAGTTGACATTCTTAACTCGCTTTACCCAATATGATTATCCTTAAACAGCATTCTGACTTCTAATTATTAAAACTCTTTTTTGTCAAATATCAAACCAAAAAATCACCTCCTTAATTAATCACGTCTAAACCAATCACTTGACATTCTTAACTCGGTTTACCCAGTTTGTCTTAAAACAACTGCCTGTCTGCAGCCGGACCGGGTATCGTCCGATTATCCACACCAACACTGACCAACGGGTTCTTGTCACAATGTCTCCGTCAAACGGAGCCACGGTTTGACGCAGTCCATGCCTTTTAAAGAAAGGTAATTAATTAAGATTGACATAAAGAGGTATTGAAGTAAAAAATGTTAGGTTTATAATCAATTATGGTAAGAAAATGTGTCTTTTTGTTATACTGTTAATGTTTAAGATTTAAGGTATATTTTTATCGATTTTCTTCACCAATTCCAACATAATAGAATATTTCTAGAGGATAGGTAAGTCATGTATGAATCTTAGACTGTAATTTATTGTATTATAAGTCTTTTGATCAGATTTTTTACCCAGTGTTGGGGAGGGCACAGTCGACTCATAGCAGTAACGGTCGCTTTGAGATCTCAGAATTTTCTTAAGTAACTTTATAACCTAAGGTAAGAATTAAACCTATACTTACAAATACATATGATAAGTGTACTTTTCGTCTTCGTACGTGTTTTAAGTCAATACCTTGCTCATTTAAAAGACCCGGCAGAAATATTACAAGCCTTGAAATCAAGATAATTACTTTAATCACCAAAAAACCGGATGCAAGCACAAATCTAGGCTTTCCTTTAAGTCTAAATCTAGTCTAGAAATACTTAAGAAAGTCTAACGGAACATCTGAAACTAATCTAGCTAGACCGACGAAATCGTCGAAATCTTTTTCTAAGAAACATTCATGCGTTCCGGATCTTTATAAGTAACTAAATACCGGTACTTATTTGTTCTCAAATAAATGTAAATTGTATTCTTTTTAACCGACTGCAAAAAAATAGAAACATCTCAATTTGTCTGGATCGTCCATTTCCAATCAAAATTTTGATTTCGTTTTTGTTCTCTATCTTATGCAAATTGTATTTTAAACAGACTTCGAAAAAGTAGGATTATCTCAATTCGACGGAAACTTTTATTTTCAAGTCTAAATTTTGATTTTTTTGTTTTGTTTGCAAGTAAGTAATTACTTATTTACGCCGTTTATTTTTTGTTTAACTTGCATTTTTTGTTAAAACGAATACGTTTTTGTTTTTGTTAAAGACAATTTGACGTAACTTCAAAATGTCTAGCGAACGTAATCCATAGCATAAAATCAAGACACTGCAATTAACAAACCACACAAATAAATAAAAAAGAAATATATCTTAAAAAGTAAATCCTTATCCAAACAGCACACCTGCAGAAAAAAAACACATTTTAAAAACTATCCCTCCATAAACACCTAAGCTCTAAAGTAGGTAGGTACACAAACACGAGACTAGAAAAAAAAAAAGAACATTCTATATTCAAATCCTGCAGTCGTAACTGGCAGAGAGCATGTTTCCGCCATCGCTGTATTTGTACAAATTTTTACATCTTGAACGCAGCCATCCGTGTAGACTTTTATTACAGTTTGTGAATGCGCATGAGAAAATAGTTCTACGAGGTTTTAGTTACGTGCAGTTGTATTGTAGGTGTTTAGCATTTATGTTTGGTACGAGAAATAAAGAATGAATTTATGTGTATTTTATTCAAATGTTATAATATATTTAAATTATTGTTGTTATTGTGTCATTAAACGGGGTTCAATTTTCATTGCTTTACTTACTAACCGAAATTTAAAAAAAAACTGAAAGTACCTCGAGAATTATACAAAAATGTTAGCCGTCACTTTATTTTAAAAATTAAACAAATGAGTTTTTCAATAAAAAAAAGAACGTATTTCGGCAATATATTATACGATCGTGTGTTGTCACTGAATTTCAAAACATTCTAATTTTGAAACCGATACGCTTCAGCCGTCACTGTGCCAACAACCGAAATTAAACCATATACCAAAGACCTAAAGTTCATTTTCCCGTATTTTCAAACGAATTTATTTAGATAGTTTTTTTTAATTAATTGCCCGCCTTTTTGCTACGGCCAGCAATCTATGTTTTCATAGAAATCCGTAACCGGGTTAATGACACTAAGTAAAGTTGTTCGAAACTTGAAAACGGTTATTTTATGGAATATCTACTGAAGCAAACTGCGCCCACGCATTAATGTTATTAAAAATATGTTTAAAGTTTTACTTTTATAAGTACTGGAAAGGTTGTAATGTGCAATATGTATTTTCCACGTTAGATGGTATTTTTTTTGTTTTTGTAAATATTTACTTTGACTTGAATAAATAGCTGTTTACTAGTAAAGGGTTGCCAATATTAGATACGGTGTCTTGCGAAAAAGATCAAGCAACAAGATTAAATACTGTATGCAAAAACGACTCTTAGGTAAGTGTACCTAGTTCTGAAATGTGTATTTGTCTCTACATTCCCCTGAACATTGACAAACAGGACGACACGTCTTAAGTGCGGTATTTGCATTGCGTTGTTCTTGTATAAGGTTGATATAATTTTATTTACTCCATCCCTTCTGGTAACAAAGACCTCCAAAATCTACCTTATTAAAATTTTCGCATAAATACACAATATACTCCCCGCTCTTAATCTCAAGTATGATACCTGAGCACCAACAAACATACATCAACAGCCCCGAGCATCAAAGAGATCCTAATACAAAAAATAAACCTCCGAAAATCCCTTAATACGGAAAAGGGGCCTACATACGAAGGTGTAATAAAGGTACCTACACGCGGACGCCTCAAGAATTAAAAAGAAAGAAAACTCGAGGGCGCACAAAGTCTACAATGTCAAAAAAGTCTCCGTCAACAAACAAAGTAAAAAAAAACTCCATATTCTTAATTTAACTTGAGTCACTCTTACATCCCTACTCGAAGTAACAATTAATGGAAGACCTCCCCCGTCCCCGTCGCCTGACACATTACAGAGGTCGCCGGACCGTTTAAGGGGAATCGTAAATGTCAAGTTATGTTGGACGCGTGACACGAATAGGGAGGCAAAAGTAAGCAAGTTCCCCATTTCTTAAGGTAATACAGAGGTTTTTGTATGTGTGATACTCGGCGATTCTCGTCGTGGTTCGCCTTAACACGCCGTTCGCGGTAACTTATACGAGGAAGGAAAACCTGGCCTATTTATTATCTGTACTTTGCTTACTTTTACCCCAATTGAAGTAAGCGGTTCATGAGTGAATAAGATAAGGAAATTATAAGGTAACCTTTAAATGTAAGTAAGTAAAATGTTACTTAATTGATCGTTATTGAGATATTTTCCTATAGCTTTAAAATTGTACTGTCTTAAATGTTGGACTTCCAGGAATCAGGAAAATAGAAAAATGTTTAATTTTTATAAATAAATCGACACCCGGAATAACATGGCTAAAGAAATTGAATTTATTTATAGTAAATAAATCGGGTCTTTAATTAATAATTTCTAAAAGTAAATTAGTATTAAACTGAAACTGTTTGAATATATTCTAGATATACACCACTATTAGCAGTTTCTCATGTCTTCGTCCGCGCCAATGTCGCTTATAGCTGCATAATCATTAACCCCCTCATGCACAGTCGGTTAAAAAGTAGCCTATGAATTAATCTAGGGGTCAGCTTACTTCACCCATCAAAATTGAGCCAGCCGTTTGACTGTGAAAGTGTGACAAATATACTTCCATCCAAACTTACAAACTTTCGCGTTTATAATATCAGTAGGACATAGTTTTTGCATTGAGTGACAATTTAAACAAATCATGCATCAAGCTATTAACTGACAAAGCCACAACGAACCAATGTCAAGAGAAAAAGATATTTCCAAATATCTCTAACAAGCGAAATACAAAAATGATAATACCCTAGAGTTTATTACATTGCCATAGTCTCTCATCCCGTATTTACATCACAGAGAAAAACTAATTAAGAAAAGTAAAAATTCGCATGAAACACCCGCGATCAATACCCAAAAAATCTCCCTAATCTATCCCTTATCAAGTTGTCACAAACTTAAGTAACCCTCCCTCACACATGCACATACACACACACGTGCACACACTACTAATTCTCATACGATCACGCACGCACACATCCAAGTTACGTATACCCACACAATCACACACGCACACACACACACTACTCATTATAAGGGTAACTAATCACTGAGCTGTGGAGAGAAAAAAATTGGAATTTTTTTATTCATTAACCACCCTCTCTTCTTAGGCTGATGTCCCTGACGACTAGAGAAACCTATGGAGATGAAAGTTTTTGGCAATTTTTTTGGTAAAGTATTTAGAACAACTTCTTGGCATAATGGTTACATAGTTTTGACTGCACGGATAGTCGAGTGGCATAGAACAAGCATTTCCACAAATGTTTGTTTTGAGTCTTGGTGTTTTTGTGCATGTGAATAATAATGTCTGTGCGGGAGAAGTAAGTAAAGAAAAAAAAAGTTTTTAAGAACTTAAAAAGAATAATATTTTGATTACATTAATACTTTTTTGTATTTGTTTCTAAACAATTAAATTGTATGTTCTATAAAAAATGTCGTCATTTAAAATAGCACAGGGTCTTTCAATCAGCTCCTTCAAAAGCGTGTGTAAATGGATGACTTTTAACGTTTTGCAGATTGCTGTTTCTTAAATGTGTGACGACGACATTACTAAAGAAAATTAACAACAGTACAATTTACAAATGCAAAAAATATAGCTCATAGACCTGTCTAAAGTAAGTACAACATCCGTCTCCACAGCCGTCGCTCTTCCATCTCTGCACACGGCGCACACTCGCCGGCGTACTAAAGCATGAATTTGCATATTTGCTCGCTCACTGAGTGCAATAGCTTGTTTGTACGCACTTCATACATTCTTCCTTCTAACATTCGACAATACATTAATTGATACCGTTTTTCGATTTGTTCTACGCAAACAATTTAATGTTTTGCTAAGACGGTACAGTCGACAACAGACTTGATTCTCGTTTTGTTTTGTACTGGATTGGATTATGTTTTCTAGGAAACGTGTTTTCTAATTTCTTTATAAATGTTTTGTAGTTTTGTTTTGTGGTGTTGGTAGTACGGAAACTATGGTGTGTTGCAGGGAAATAAAATTGCTATTCAACAATTTACTTTAATAAATATATTGCGAAACAAATGAAGAGCGAGTTCCTATAAAACATGCTCATTACCAAAGTATCAAGACTTCGTCCCATCGATGACACTGGCTTCCTTTTCATCGCTCGCCGTTCTTTATTTTTTACTCTGTTTTTTCTTATTACCTGAAGTTTGCGATAAACTTTAATAAACGCGAGACGCGCATCATTTAGGAGAAGATGAAAATCAAAGAAAAAATATCTCGCCGTATAAAGGCCGTTATAGGACGGCCGTCAAACAAACGCTTTTCTTAAGCAAAGCAGCGCCTAATTTCAATATCCGAACGGAACGTGGACCGTTCGGAAACTCTCCTCGGGGAATAAATTACTCCGTCTATTCAATATTTCATCAGGCCGAGAGGCCGACTCTGAATATTCAAAACTAGAGGAGACACGTAAAAGCACGCGCAAGCCATTTTTCGCGCCTATCATCTCGGTAACAAAACGCACTCGTAATTACCCCCTCCCCGCGACTTGCCCCCACCCGCGCGCCCCTCCCCACCCCGCGCCGGAGGGGGGGCCGCCCAGTGACAATTATTGATCAAAAATTCTCTCTCTTCTTTCGCAAAAGAAAACTTGGACGGGTTATGTGTGAACCGGTATAGTTTGATATTTGTAATTAGATATTTTAATTATTATTTTTTTTCTTTTATTAGTTTAAAGTCATCTGTAATCCCACTGTATTGTAGAGTAACACAAAGTGCATGTATACTAAAGCTAGTTCCGCATTTCAAATTCTAAAATCAAAAATTAGATCCGCAAGAGTCGTGTTACAATAAAATTTGTTTTCTAATACGACGAGACTCAACAAGTCGTTAAATAAAAATGTACACTATCTAATACACAATACCACAATTAGATTACAAACCTATTTCATATTCGACTTGTAATTTTGTGAAACAAACCGACTGACATCATTAACACAATTTTTTTCCATCCCATCAAAGTTTAAGTCAAGTACAAAAAATATCAGCAAAGTATCCAAAATCTTCACATTTACTGTTATACAACTACTGTTGTACAATAAAACAATACTAGTTATAAGGCCTTTGAAAACGATCGCAACTTCAATTTTCTGCCGTTCTTTTAAACGAATCTTCGTAAAAAACATCACCAAGTATCAAGTACTACCAGTCGCAGACCACGCGGCCGCCTCGGCATATTAATTGCACGCGGCGCTACCGGCGGGAGGCAAGACATGGGGAGGCGCGGCCGCGAGGTCAACCGTCGCCTTGCCATTGTTTTGTGCGTGCGACTGTACTTCTAACCTATCTATACATCCACCGTTTTCTTAGGTACGAAATAGGGTAAAGAGTTTTGTGTTTCTCAGTTGATGTTGTTTTGAATGGTGGGTTGTAGGTTCGATTTGATTTCGATACTGAAATTTGAAACTTAATGATTACTAATTAAATTCATTTTCATTTGCGATCACCTATTGAACAAATGACCTTTTTTAAAAACCGTTTGGCAATGTATTTGATTGATGCAACCATCTCATGATATACACAACATTTTTTTGAAGTTAGCAAATGTAGCGTGTGCAAAATGATGGTAGAAGGTTAACTGTTACTTTTTTAATGAGTTGTAGAAAGTCAATATCACAAAGTAAGAAAGTACAATACCAGCAAAAAAACGTGGATACTTAGAATGTTTTTAGTACCTAATAAGACTTGTAGGTAAACGCCACAAGGAATAGAAGCTCCACTCAGCTTCAGGCAGTATATAAACAATCGCTCCATACCTCATCGCTCAAATTGGAAATCTTGAATAGTTTGAGAAAGGTTCTATAGGTAAAAACCCTCAATATTGTTAATATGCTACTTCTAGGACAGCAAAAATGTCTTCCTATATAGAATAATTGAGCAGTGATCACCACATTTGAAACGAACATCTATTAAAAAACCGCATCAAAATTATTTCATAGATCTTAAGATGTAAGCATACATAGAGACAGTCACACACGAGAAGCGACTTTGATTTATACTATGTAGTAATTGAACATTATAATATAAAATCTTACTAGCTCTACTTATACCCATAATAAAACCAGGGTCATGTGTCTTAAAAAGTATGTAGCGTAAGAAATAGTTTTGTTTACTTTGACCAAAAGTAACTTATTCCCCAAACAACGGGACAGCCTGCGGAACTTTTTTATTGAGGACATGTTTTTCTTGATCTTGAACAGTAAATAGAACCTTTTTATTAATTTTCTTTTCGTGTTACATTTTACTAGCTTTGCCTACGTACTTTGTCTTTCATTTTACTAGGTTTTAAAGATATATGGTGTTCGATCAAAACATCCATACTTATTAACTTTCACGTTTATAATTTTCGAAGAATTTAGGTATTGTTACAATATGCATTTACGTCGATTTTCCGAAATTGATCATCCAAATGAGCACGAATTTCGGAGATTCAAATAACGTAATAAATTTTCAAAGCATTAGAATTAATCTCTAATTTTACAATTAGAATCACTGAGGTAGAAACTATTTGTTTTATTGTTTATGATATAATTTGTCTTCATTTTCCATCTAACTGGGAAGTATTTATTTTTAGATACCCATACATTAGTCGTACCAGTTCCTTCTTTAGAGTTATGAATTATTTAAGTCAAAACTTTTAATTGCTCAACTGATGTGTTAAAAAATCAAGATTATTATTATAGTAAATAAAAGTTAACGTTAACTAAATATTTCTGAAAGAAAACCCTTAGTCCTTACATACTCGTATAACAATATTGTGTTTAATTGAAGTAATAACAACACCTGTGACGTAAATACTTTTTAGTACAACATTAGACTACACAACAACCAACATAGAATCAAAATACAAAGCTCTCTTACAAAAACAAAAAAACATTGAATACTTAACCGGCGAGCTCTTCACTAAAAACTCTTCAACAATTCATAAATACTAGATACTCCAGATACTAGGTACCTACATCAACCAGAGCGAAATAAAAGTACGTATGCCGTCGTATATTTGGCTCGCAGTTTAATGTATTCATCCCAGCAGCCCGTGGGATTGTTCCCGATCTGCCATTATGCAGGAGTGCAGTCCGTCGCATAAAGCAAATCGGAAAACCGATCGCTTCCTTCGATTTTCCGCGCCTCTGTCCATTATTGTGTTTGTGAGCTCACCACGTATGTAAATCATTCGATCGGCACACACAAATGCAACTCGTCCTCTTCACACGTACCGATAAGGAGAGTGAGAGACAGAGATGGCACCAACCGAATTGGTGTTAATTTACAGTTGGCAATTATAATTTTCGTATTCATGTCCCTTTCTTGCGTTGAATTTTTTGTAGTCCGTCTCTTTTGCGGCGGGGGGTTAAGATAAAGCGGTGAAGACGCGAGATATGTAGAAATTTTTAATAAAAACCGCGCTTCTGTGTGCGCTAAGTGATATGCCTTGTTCTTTTTAATTTCGTTGCGAATGCGAGCGCAGTCGGGATCATCTATCAAGGTTTTTTTATTTATTCTTTCTCTCTGCCTCCACACGGCGTTATAAAGATTTCGCATGGGATATGAATATTGATTGTTTCGTTGCCGACTAATGAAAGCTTGATTGGTGTGCGATGTTGATGTGTAATGAACCCGCTGGGGAATGGGGAAGCGTAAAAGGTTTTTTGACGCGTTAGTTAGCGAGCTTTTTTTATTGGAATGATTCTGTTTTTAATTGTGAGTGGTAGCGTCGTTGTTGTGGCTTAGGTACTATACGTAGTGAACATTGATCGTATTTATGTAAAACCGTTGTACTTAAGCATGCAGAATAATTGCCAATCCTTATTTCTGTAAGCGAACTACGGAAAATCATTTGAATAAAAAGTCATGAAACTTTACCATACAAAACTCGCATGCATTTTTCGTAGAGACGCACTCGTAGGTGCGCACACGCCGCTCGCTACATGCTACACGTGCGTAGGCGTCTACGTGTGTGTAGAAGAATTCAACGCACATACTTGCTACGAAGTTGTATGATTATAATTTTAATTAATTCTAATTAATGCGTTTATATCGCAACAGTGTTCGTAAGAATAGTGGAATTATGATTTATCGTTATAAGATAAAATAAAAGCGATAATAAAATTCGAATAGTATTGTAGTGGGCAGATTGTTTTAACATAATATTGCATATGTCATATTTACGTATCTATCTTAGGTAAATAATCTACATTGTTATTTATGAACTTTCTTAAAAACGGAATGAGTTCCCTCAAAAGGCCTTATTTTCGATCTCTTTCCCTTCCTTCTCTCAAACATGACATTAATTTAATACTGAGTATTGTATGTATCTATGTATTATTTAATACATGCTGGTATAATACCAGCATGCTTTATGATTTTATATACAGTTATATAGCTGACACAGTACAGTAAGCTATTTACGACGCTAGCTCCACTTCACCATCTTTCAGTTGTAAATGTCAAAAGTCAAGTAAATATTTCACAAACTCATTACTTTACAGCATAAAACGTTCCTATATACCTATTACATAAATCGGTATATATAGTATATATACATATACAATAAATGATTACAACTTTGTTCCTCGTAACAAAGTTCATAATGAAAGCATAATTTAGTTTTAACTTGAGTACGCCTGCCAAAATGAAGGGTTTCAAGCCTTTACAAAGTAAAAATTAAATTTTAGATCGCGTACCGTCCTTTAATTTCTCATCAAAATTCTGTTTACTATATAAAAATGGTTCGGCTTTGCTCTATGAATATGATCAGAGGATCTTGATGTTGGTGTAAATATTGACTTCGAATCCTAATAATTGAGTCTACTTGTATACTTGCTTTAGAACTGATTTTGATTCTGAATGTGTTTGATAACTAAGGGTAAACATGTTTCTAGATTAAATTAGTACTAAACTTTAAATCTTGAATCAAATATTAACTAAAACTATCAGTCGGATTTTAACAAAAGCTGTTTTGGCATTTCATAGTCCGATAGGCAAAAAAAAATATTTAATATTGAAATGTTCTACAGTTTCACACAACGCCATCTCGGCTCAAACTAAGTAGAGCTTGTATTATGAGTAGTAGACAACTGATAAACACACTGATATATTTCTAGACAAATACAGTCATATTTAGATGAGTAACGCCCAGACACAGAACGAATCATCGTGCTCATCAAACAAAGATTTGTCCTGGGTGGGTTACGACCTCACAACATCCGGCATAGCAATTAAGGCCACTTACCACAAGAGGTGAAAACGACATATTGTTCTCAATATACTCAACGCAGAACCAATATTTAAGTGTAAATCCATTAAAAAAATACAAGCAAGCAAGGAACAAATTGAACAGAGGAAATGTCTTTTCGATTGGTCTCATACAGATTGACTTGCTTGACGGCTACGGTTACGGACGAAGATCTTGAAATAATTATGCAGGAAGAAGAGAATAGCCGTTGCACTGGAAGCACTGGAATCAGCGTCTATGACGTCACAATTTCTTATTCACTGCCTGATTTTCCTCTCTCTTTGACGTCGGTTGAAGAGAGAGTTCGGTCGGATATAGTCGAATTGGGAAACCTCCTCCGCTTTGAAGTCGGTTGAAAATTAAGCCTATTTATTGCAAAAATGGCAGCAGATGTACATGGGTTTAGGTATGAAATGTGACCCGTTTCAACTCTCAATTTGTATTAGATTTCTACAGTTGATCGTAATGGAATTGATGCGCCTAACCAGTCAACAAGTCCTAATTTCTACCTATGTTCCATGGCAAATACTGCATGCTTGTTGCAGCAGATTTTAAAATGAAAGATTTTTGACAAAGTCAGAACATGGGGTTCAGTTCTGAATAAGCTAACAACAACAATGTATTAGACATATCGAGTGAAAGTGTTCTTCATAATAATACAAGATTTTAATAATGATAATTGTTAATTTGTTAGCTGTGTGTGCAAAAAACAAAAGTGTTTTTTTTTGTCAGAATGTTTTTTTAAGTCAAAATGTCCTCTTACAACACGTATTCTCACATAACCACGGTATCGAAACGAATCCTGTATCGGATGAGGTATCAGGGCGTAACGCATCTGTGCGAGGCGATGACGCTGCCGATCAGATCACCCCCAGCAGTCGCGCCTCACCGACCCAACAGATTGGAAATGCTTTACCACTCCTACACAACAAGAAAACTAGAAACTTGACTTAACATCTTTAAAATAAGGTTGAAAATCGCTTGAACATTGTCAAGAATCTTGGATTTTTCTTGTTAATGGAATTTGAGCTTTGTGTGTGAATGATAGGGTTTAGTTTAGGTTGTGGTTAGTCAAGAATGGTCAGTGTAAGGCGTTCTGGTCTGCGTGTCGCGAGTCGAATCGTCTTCCGGCGTCAGACGTGATTTCTTGAAGAAAGTCGATTCAATGGACGCAGTGGACATTGGCCCCCGATTGTATTTGGATTTCTTTCTAAGCTAGTGGAAGTATTTCTTCGAAAAAGGTTATATGCCTAAAACGTTGTGAAAGGAATGTGATGACTATTTCGAAAATTCTTATACGTTCTACTGACTAGAATTTTTTTGGTTGTCTTAGATACATCCTATTTTAAGGGCTATTTTTTTACGTTGTCTCTATTTCAACAACAAAAAATAGTGTAATTTATTTTTACGAATTGAGTAGCCAATAAAACCTGTTCGTAAAAGCCGTATACTTGATGAAAATGCACACATTTCAATGCATTGAGGTTCAGTTACAAATTTTCTTTTTCTAATATTCCTATGAATTAATCTTGTTAGACTTTGTACCTTTTTATCTAAACCTCCATACCCCTCCAATTTGAAATCTAAACTTAATAAGATTGCATTCTACTCTTATAATCTTAGCTTCGGTGATGACGTAAGAATTGTCAAAATAGAATGTAACTGTCAACGCGTCAGGCGTTGTGATTACCGTTTTATTTTGAAGCCAAACTTTGTTCTTAAAAGAGTAGTAATTAACTGCGTTCTTAACTTTTACGTAAGATTTGCAGTTAACAGAATTCTATGCTACAAAGTTGTTGAACTTATTGGTGATTTTTATGTTGCCATACGTTTTCTTTAAAATATACATTGTGCTTATTACGTTGCGAGTCTAGTGAACCGATTATGTTGATAGAAATACAATGTGCTCTTATTATATTTCCAGGTAATGAGATAGTTCCGAACTGAGAAGCTATAATAAAATTATATTTAATAAATCTCTGTTAGTCTTAAACACAAGAAGTAATAAAAATACTAACTATGATTTCTGAATATGTTTTAAAAAGATCAAGAATCCAAAGGCCTCGTTCCAAATTCGATTCAAAAAAGAAAAATGTTTTTATTTTTATAATATAGTCCGGCCGAGGGTTCGGTGGTTCCATTTTTAAAAGTGCAAAGTGCCAGTAACCTCGGTGCTCCTTTAATTTCAATAGTGGGGTCGCGCTCAAGGTCACCGCCCGCGAGGGGACACTTCACGATCAGCTGATACTCTGTTATAATAATATTTACCGCGTTTTTTAATCTAGGACTCTGTTCAGTTTCGTAGTTGTAGTGTTTGTTTTTGATCCAGTTTTGTTTTTTATTACATTTTTTGGTTTTCGTTTGCAGTAATCTTTACCGACTATTAAAGACTAAATATGTCAGTTATGACAACAATTAAAATGAGTCATTTGCTTGGGACTAAAAATCTGTCAATTATTTAAGACGTTAGGAATTCCGATAAATACAATGTTACAAAATAATGGCAACTACGAATCCTTAGTGCTTGTACACGTTGACTCGCGGGCGCGGTGGCGGGCGATGTCACGAAATATCAAACATATGAGGTGCTTCCGAGTGTTCACGTTCAAAACGCACGTGCGGTCCAACTAGCGGGCTAACTAGCGACTGGCGCGCGCGGCGAGCTCGCGACAATTTCAAACGCTTGAGACCTGTGTGTGTGTTCACGTCGAACTAGCGGCGGCGCGCGCGTTTTACTCGCGACGTCAGGTCAGTTCAACCAGTTTGAATTTGTCGCTAGATGCGATAGCGCGTTTTTATCATGTCATTCAGTACAGAAGAGAAATCTTGAAGAATGTTCCCTCAAAATACCATATAAAGTATGAAATTCACCATACCGTTCTCTTTCTTTATTAATTTCGTGCATACCAATTCTAATTTTTAGCATCTCCCACTTTAGGTATGAATTTTTGGTTAAAAATAAAAGATCGTCGTCCATGTTTACAACCTCTGAAATACGTCACGATCGCGCGAACGCCTGGCGTTTAATGTGAACACGAGCCCGCCACGTCTCCCGCGCCCGCGCACGCGCCCGCGCCCGCGCGTAGCAACGTGTACAAGCACTTACGCAAATAGCGCGTTAATATTATGTACCCAACCAAAAGCAAGCCAAAATTCCTAAATTATAACGACGCAACTTTTAAACTTTCACGATTCGCAACTTGAAACTACCAGTTGCATCTGAAGTTTAGGGGCTCGATAAAAGTAGCAATAAACCACGAGCGTGGGCAGAGGGCAGCGTGCGGAGGCCAGCGGGGGCTGCGGGGGCGGCGGGGGGGCTCGCGGGGGCTCGGGGGTTGCCGGTCATCTCCCCCTTTTTATCTCCGCAAGTCAAGGGCGCGTGGGGCAGGTTCGGCCGGCCGCCGGCTATTGACATTCTGTTTTCAAATTTACCTACTTTTTTCCATTGTCCGTAACTTTTTAATATGGCGGGGTCGACGAACCGAATGGCCAGTGCGGCCTATTACGTAATTCGTTTTGTAATGTTACCTTTTTACGTATTTCGTTTTGTTTTTAATTGATCGTTTGAGATATTGACAGTTGCGTAAGACGGATTTTTGTTTGTATTTTCAGATTAGTTTTGGTTGTGATTTTTTGATTAGAGATTACCGGGTTTGCAATGGCGGCATTCGTTTGTTGGCTCATTAATTAATGTAGTTTCACCATGACGCATACCGCACGAAGTGATTAGATCCTAATACATCGATTACATATGCTCATTTTGCGGCAAAACTACAAAGCATATGCACAAATGACCAATTCGCCAATGACATACGAAAACAAAAGGATCTTATACTAATTATGATTTTATTTTCAATACAATGCATCAAACATCAATTAAGCATATTATGTTGATAATTAATTAAAAGAAATATTATTAATTTTGCGGCGACTTCAAAGGAGCAATTTATTATAATGGCTTCGACTATTAAGATTGATTAGTACTTTGCAACTAAAACTAATATGACACATGACCTCCTGTAACTTACTTAGCAATTTTAATGCAGTTTGTGGTCTAAACATTACAAATGCAGATGGAAATCAGTCAGTCGACACGACGACGAATTTCTATTTCGCAATAAAGAGTCAAAAAGGTAGATCTTTTTGAAATAGGTTGACAATAACTAACCGAATAAATCACTTTAATCTATAATAGCTTATCACTTTCATGTATTACTAAATGTTATTCTAAAACTAAGTAAGAAGGTACCTACATATAGCGAGCGATACATGTTTCATAAATTATGCAAAAAAGAACTGCTCGGTTATATTTTCATTTGTGTTTCTGCATTAACAATCTTTATCTGACAGGCCGGTTGGTCTAGTGGTTTTTGGCCCAGAGATGTTATACCAGAGATCGTGGGTTCAATTCCCACCCAGGACGAACGTTTGTGTGATGAGCACGATCACTTGTTTTGTCTCTGTGCAGGTATTTATAAATATATTTATCAGTTGTCTAGCACAACAATACAAGCTACTTTTAGTACGCTTAATTTGAGACTAGATGGCGTTGTGCGAATGTTGAGGAATATACATGTTATCTGATCCATGAAGTTTGATCTAATACTAATTCAATAATACATCCTAACATCTTTATCCAAACCTAACATTTTACAACATGATAAAGTAGTGTTAAAATCGATCCCAAACACGTTGTATCGAGTGGTAATAATCGAGTTAGATGCGAAGTCAGATATCTGTCATCTCACACAACTTAATATCGCAATACTATCGACATATTATCTTCTGTTGCGGTTCAGGTGTGAATTGATAGGGGTTGGACGTTTTGGGAAATGTCTGATTGATATTCGATTCGGTTTTGTTAGGAATTGTCGTTACTTGGTAGAATTAGTTACAGAACTTATTGGTTTTATGATGATTTATAAGTTGATCTGTTGGAATCTGGTTGGAATAGTTTGTATTTGGGTCAATCAACTATTTTTTGTAAAATACGATTTCAAATGTGAAAAAACAAAATTTCTAATTTCATCGTGATTTTATACTTAGTGTAGTAGCTAATTTAACCTAGTTTACAAATACAACCCGTGCCGCGACCAACAACGTACGAATTATAATATTTTCACCAGTAATATCAGGTGACACATCATCTTATGTCCTTTGGGTAACCGATGTTTAGATGATAACTTTGTGAATGAAAATGCATTTTTAATATTTATTCTTTAATGTAATTAAAACAAAGTAGTAATAGCAACTGTATTCAAATATAAATTCTGATAAAATTTTAATACTTTTTACAAAAAAGTCATAAACAAGGTCTCTTGGGTAACCAATACTAAAAAAAAAAAAATAACTTTTGAGTATTTTGTACTCAGTTGTTCATTTATAAATAATTTTATATTATACGTAATTTAATCAAAGTAATTTAGCTAACAGTAAGAAAAACTAATTATTATACATATTCAAGAGGTAATAACATAGAAAAAACAACTCTTAAAATTGGGGACATTTGGTGACCCAAGAGACAAATTTAGTGACTCAAGAGACCCTATTACTGCATAAGGCTTGCGGAGCCTTATGCAGTAAGTTCCAAAGTCCAAAGTGAAGACTTTTTGATCAGACTTATCTTTTTTTTGTAACTAAATTATTTTTTCGTGTCGTTCTTCCGTCCCATCGGATATAGAGAGTGAGGGAAGAATCGCATACATTTTGTTCTTGATGAACATCATAATTTTTATTCTGATCAGCAACGTCTAGCTCAGCGTCAGTATCAGCATCTGGAAAGCCTGGAGAACTAGGAGGCGTTTCTTCTCTATTGAGATTTCGCACTCGCTCTCTTTGATTCTTTTTCCTTATTCTCCAAATCACTCTCGCGTTGTATCTCTCTTTAGGGTTTAAGTCTTTAGTCAGTCTTTTTTTGGCGTGATAGTTTTCTCTCTTCTTTTTTTGTTCTCATTATATTTATCTGGATCTTGTTTTAATCTCTCTTTATAACGTCTTTGCTTTTCTGCGTTTGTAAGAGGCATTCCTTATACCTAAAACAAAATAAGCTATGTAAGCACATAAACCCATTACAAAACACTGCAAAAACAAAGCTCATTCCGCTTATCACTCCTTAAAACAGTCGTAACGCATAAAAATTATACATTCCAAACGTTTCATCTGCATGCAAAACCACTATGTCTCTTGGGTAACCAAAACTGTCTCTTGGGTAACCACCAGAGTGACCCAAGTGACAGGTTATCCAGGGGACATTTTACACCAAAAGCTGTTCTCATTATGAATTTAATAGGATTAAAATAAAAATTCAGTCCCTACTGACTTATTAGATCATAATGCAATATAAATAGAGAACTAAATCCATTAAAAGTAAAAACTTACGATGTTTTGCACGGTCTCCCAGCAGACTAACAATAAAGACACGTGACGACTTCTCCGGCCGCAGGCAAAATGGCCGAGCGAATCAAAATTTCATACGACGGCAACCTTGATCGTATGATTCTCAGAACTGTTTCTTATTAGTCTAACGCACGTATATCGCTATCTCACTCGCAATCATGTTCAACGGCCGCGGTTACTCAGTGGACGGAGGATGAACTTAATAAGGCGGGACACTTTCGCGCGGGAATATGTTTTCAAATTATGGAAAATATAACATGACTATATCTTTGTAAATTTCTAAACATGTGCTCATTTATATTTTAGTACTGAACATATACAAAATGATGGGACTTTAGTGAAGATTTTTTAAACCAGAGCAATATATTTCTGAAGCTAGGGGTCAGGGGACACCTACGTTTTGTATAGGAACGTGTGATTACGTCCTCTGGGTAACCAATTATTTTCGTTTAAATTTATGTAAACTTAACTTAATTACTATTTTAGTATTGTGGATTTATCCTGCAATTATGAAAACGAATGTAAAATCATCGATTTTTTTAAAAGTTTCCGAATAAAGACAGTAAGTTCACTGGGGACAGGTGTTGAACAAAAAAAAGTTGATTGACCCATTTACGATTCTAATGGGGTTGATATTTTATTCCGACGATTTCAAAATGGATGATGATTAAAGTACCGCATTGTCATTATTTGATCACGTACTAAAACAATCTTCTGATCAAACCAACACCAACTTCCAATTCGACTAGGAAGTTAAGAAAATACCCGAAAAAGTAACCGTAACATAATTCCAACTCCGCCCGCTACATATCGATATATCGACGGGCACACAAAAACTCCAAAAAGTTTGAGTGACAGGACCGCCGTAGAAATACGATGTCGATAGTCGATAATGCAACAAAGCACCCGACAGCCCATCTCTATTGACAGGACGGCCAGAGCGTGTGCTACGTGTGAATGTTATCGATAATATCGCGATGTGGGCATCTCGATAGCTAGACCATTACGTGCACGTAAAAATATCTTGGGAACCGAAATGAGACCGATTTAATCGATCGATCTCCTTTGTGAACTTTGAAGCTGAGAGAGGTGTCATTGTTTCTCCATGTTGCTAATAATTACAACTTTTATCAATCAAATCATAGCGCAATTGATATTATAGTTCAAATTGAATTTATTTATTACAAGTCCACGTCGCGAATTACAAGCAAAACATGACAGCTTGCTAAATAGAGTCCGCATTTCATTTTGCTAACTAATGACAGCGCGACAACAATAGAGGCCAACAGAAGTCTCAATTGAAGTGTTGCGCCCGCGCCGCATCGGAACGCGAAACTAGCAGAAACAAAGTAAACAGATCACTCGCTACCAGAAAAAACCTTGTGTCCGAGTGCGACAGACGAACGTGTTCGTTGACCCCCGTGCTGAAGGCGGCGCGTGCGACGGACAGACAGATGTGCCAGTCACTTCATAATCATAATGGCGGATAAAATACAAAGCCAAATCAAATCTATGAGATATCTCGACAGGATTACGTTACAAATTTTAACTACAATTATGTTACTGTTAACTCGACGCAGCCGAGTAATGAACTTCAATCTGATCAAACACAAAATGCACGTTCCAAGTGTTCCAACTCACGTGAAGCGATCCTTACGGGAGTAAATAAGCTCGGTGACAGTCGATAAAGACTTCATAAAAATCAATTTAGAAATCGCGCGCCGCGACCGAGGCCCGCTTCGATTGACGATTTCGTCTCGGACGGTGGGCGTGTGTAGCCGTTGAAAAAAACATATCACTCCCACTCCGACCGGTTACACAACAACAATTTTAACGGAGCGCTAATGATCACAGAATGAACTCTTTATCCAGCTGAATAAGAGTCACAATGCACGAACCGTTACGATTGCAGATTCGCAGTGGCCGCACCACGCCTCGACACCCGTCATTGGCAGAAATAAAAACGGCGACCACGCGTAACTCGTCACGTCTCGCCGGACAGTGAAATCGTGCGACCGGTGACAATGTGTCACTCTGCCAGCTTGGCGAGACCCACCCTGCCCCGGCGGCCGGACCGCGTGTAGCCCGCAGCGCGAGGGTCGCGGACACAGCCAGGGGTCACCGATCGCTGGACGCGTTATTGTGTACCGCATTCGTGCCGTTGCGTCGCCGTGCCTTATGAAATGACAGTTGAAGCTTCAATGCGCAAACGTTTACCCGCAAAAGGAAATTTCATCGATCACGCTCACAAATTGCGACGTAACTATCAAGATGTAAATCGCTTATGGCTACCGTTATTTTGAAAAATCGATTCTTGATAATCGATTGGTCACAGTTGCGTTCCGTTTACGCAGTGGACTGTCCCACGGTCCGCTGTGTGCGACACAGTGCGACACGGCGACCTGTGTGCCGCGCCGTGTCGACCTATCGTGCGACGACGAAATAATCAAGTGTTTAATCGTATTTGAAGGACTATTATACCAATTGCCACACACTGTCGAATTTCCCAGACATTCCGATTGCGGAATGTTTTTTGCCTGCCATATTTCACAGGGTTGAAACTTATTGAACAAAAAAGTTTCATGAGTTTCTGCTTTCAAATATTTTCAATTCAGCTATGCAATCTATTTAACATAATGGCTACTTAGTAAAGCAAATAAGGAAACATGTTAAGGAAAGCAGCTCAAGGGTAGAAATTCGAGCCAAAAAACTAATACAAATATTCCAAATAGCCATGCTTCGTGCACATGCCACATTAACTCCAATAAAATATACATCAATAGGAACACTCGACAACTTATACAATTCATAACAAAGTTGAGTCAAATTATTTACATAAATAAACTAAAATTAAACTGCTATTAATCTGAACTGTTGTTAACTGTCAACCCTAATAAAGGGATCGTGGTAAAACTTAGCTAAGTTTCGGTAACACGGTAAAAAGTACAGTCATAAAATATGAAACTTTAACATACGTGGTATACGAGAATAAACGGAGGTTCGATATATTTGCATGAAGTTTTGTAATAAAAAAAGGTAATTGAATATATTTTGATTTTTTTCTTTAACTAATCAAGAAGCGATCACACTCGTTTTTTTATGACATTATTACTAATCACAAATTCATAACCTTTATAAGATACCATCAAAGGGATATGGAAGATACTAGATAGACATGACAGGTCCTATCAAACAGATAGAGAAAGAGGAATTGTTGTAAAACTATTTGCACGTCTTAAATTATAGGAATGGATTATAGTGATTCTCAACTGTTTCACAAATTAAAAAAATCACTGCTTTCTCATAGAGGTATGAACACGTCAGTCACAAAAGATTGGTATCCCTTTCCAAATTCTTCTAAACCCACCGATGGTTTTTCGAACCTAAATATTTAGTCTTATGAAGTAGTCAAAGCTTACTGTGGCAATTATCCACAAAGGTATAGACATACAGGCACATTCTTTCCTAACAAAAACTATGAACACATAACTCAATAAGGGTGAGGTACAGTCGTATTTCCAAAAATTGCCCCGTTTTTCCCCGTTCACATTAGTTAGTGGTGGGCAAATATTAGCAGTCATACGGGCACACGTAGACTGACGGCAATTATACAGGGTGATGGCGCGGCCTGGCACCGGCCCGAATTTGCGCCAGGTACCTCATGCAGGTAAAGGGTGGTACCTAGAAATTTAAAATTTAATTTTTCTTTATTATTTTTTAATTGTTTCAATGTTTAAAATTTAGTGTTATGATGATTTTGCGGTTTTCGTTGAAATATAGGTAGTTAAGTAGCAGTAAGGTTCGAAGATGTAAATTGAACAATACAGACTCCAATTGTAAATAATAATATTTTCAAATGACACTTCTACACTGCTTACAATAAAAATATGAGTCATTTTAGCACAGGACCGAAAACCAGCAAAACTTTTACTTCAGAAATAAAACAACCGTATGTTCTTTTCCGATCCTAAAGGAAAAAATGCTATTAAGTTTTTACTACCATGACTTACCAATCTACATGTGAATTAAATTCAACTTTAACAAAAAATATTAATATTACAATCACTACGCCCAGAAACAAAAGTCCATTAATAAAACCAACTAAACAATTAATTCAAATTCAACAATAAAAAGAAATTACCAATTAATAATCAACCATTTAAGGAACACCCTGTAAGTAGTTAATATGAAAGCTTATTCATTTGCATTTGTCGTGGCGAGCACGTGTGGCGGCTCGCGTGCCACCGATGTATTACGAAAAACGAATACACCCTGTATATGCAGTGGTGAGTTTTTTAGGGAGATGGGCAAGTAGGTAGTAAACTAAGAAATTTAAACCCTTTACTGATGTAAATTAATGTCATAATATAACTTTAAATGGTAACTTAATTACGTTCTTGAGTCAAACTATAAGTAAATTAAATATTTTCTGTGTGCAAAAATTAGGGTAAGCTCTGAATGCTTCACTGGATTACAATGTTTAAATACTAATAACAATTGAACCAAGTAATAACTGTAATTAATTTATGTTTTTAAGATTTCTCCATCATTGAAAGGTTTCGTATCATTAAAAGGATTTTTACGTAAATATAAGTTACATTTAGTCGGAACCGCAACGACGATCTCTATTTGAACCTTTAGTAGAATCTCCTTATTGTCTCAAATCCAATTTACCTAAAACGTGATACAATTTTTTTTTAACAATAATTCTAATTCTCCAGGTGTCCTATCTGTAAATACTTAATCTATACCCAAAAGCGATTGTCGGAACTGTATGAGGCAACGATGTATCGCCTAATGAATCATAACCCCGAAACAGTTGGGTAACTCGCTCATTAACTGTGTGATCAATATCGGCCTGCTCGCTACCGTATCAAGTCGTTTTCAATGACAATTTAGGAATGAACTCGTAATGACTCAATGACAGATTTGACAATTTAGGAATGTATTGGAAATGACTTGATGGCAGATTTGACAATTTAGGAATGTGATATCGTATTGAAAAGAATGAGAGTGTGTGAGTTCAATTAATAAAATTGATTAGTTAGGATTAGATCAATTTCTTTTTGATTGTTACATGAATGATTTTGAAAGAAGAGAATAAGCAATCATTGACCTACAATTTGGACCTAAAATATTCTACATTATTGTAAGACCAAAAACCAGTTAAAAACTCCACGTGCTTTAAAACTATCAGTAAAATATGAAGGAATTACAACACACATTGTCCATAACGATATAACCAAAAACGTCATTTCTACCTGCCAAAAAGACCCCAACACACAAGCCATCATAAAATCACTTTCACATAAAAATTACACGTATACAAATACATTTAACACGGCCTTTTAAAACTAATATAGTGTAGGAGCCCGTAAACAATTGCCTGCAGGTACAAAGGCACTGGCCATAAACATTACATGTGGGGGAGTCCAAAGCTTTGGCGGTGTTTCTGTGAAGGTGTTACCGGGCTCTTCGACTACAGACAATAATCTTTTTAACTATTGACTGAGTGTTTACTTAAGTTTATGTGATACGTGCGTGGTGTATTGTTTTATGGGGTCTGACAACTTTTTGATAAAAAATACTCAACACTTTATTTCGCTCCCCAATGATAATAAAAATGCAATGCATTAGTTGAGTTCATTAAATAGAATATTTTCAACAATTACTTTAAGCAAACGATATCTCAAAACTATTGATACTAGAAGTTGTTTGTCAAATATTAATATAATAAATGTGAATCCATCTGTATTCTGTAAGTTTGGTAAGAAAATTTGGCAAGACGCATATGCTAAGAAGGTATCACTCATTCACGGTACAATAATTATTATGTAATAGATATCGATTTAAAAGGTTACTCATTCTAGGAATATGCCTGCCAAACTGGGTCTTTTACTCTAGACAGTTTTTAATAAGAAAGGTGCTGGACATGAATGTGGATGGATATTGCGGAAGAGGACGACCAAAGAAACGATGAATGGATTGTGTGAAAGATGATATGGCTGCAAAGAGATGCGATATGACGTCAGATAGTAACGTGTGGAAGAAGAAGGCATGCTGCGCCGTCCCCAAGTAATTGGGATAAGGGCAGGGGAATGATAATAACATGTGTATTAAATATACCAAACTGAGAATCAAAACACTTAAAACAAATGAATAAAACCTACATAAGGTATAAGGTGTTAAACGTGACAAAATTGGGTAAAATTCAAAACAAAAAACAATCTATTTCAGTCGACACGAACTTCGAAAAAAAAACTTTGAAATAAAATTAACATTAATAAACACGTAATAAACAAGTCGATAGAGCGGTTACTCACGATAATTACTAAAGACCGCCAATCAGTGAACCTACTAACATACCTTAGGACAAGACTGTCGCAGTTGTGTAAACGAGACGCAGCTATACATATTCTATCGTTCTATCTCGCTCCCACAATCCCAACAGTCTTGGTTTAAAGGCTCGTGGTAGAGTAACTGCTGTAAATATTAAATGAACATGTTTTTTCGCCCCGAACCGCCCACTCTCGTGACAAAATAACTGTTAGTAGTGAACAACGTTTTTTTTAGCTTAATATTTTTTTAATTCTGTTTTTATTATCATTTGATTTTATTTGTTAGGTGTTATTTTTTGAAAATAGGCTATCTTTGAATGGGTTAAGATGAATTAGTTTTATATAACTTTTTCCTTACGTTTTAATTTGTTCACATTACTCGAGTGTAGGCAGCGATACCAAGGCATTGCAAAATCTCTTTACGTGTGTATTATTTTACTTAATAAAAGAAATATTATCAAACGTAAGTACTAGATGTTCGTGAAATCTATAGAGAGTTAAATTAAACAAACTTACAAATTAAAATCCCTTATTTCTTGATGAAAAAAAACTCGAAAAACTCATCCGCAAAAAAAACACGTAAAAAATCATTACACTATACAAAAAAAGTAGATACTTACACTTTAATAAATATATTCCAACACATTAATACTAATAACATTTTACACGTGTATTTCACCTAGAAACCTTTATAAAGGTCACTCCTACGTCGCCCTACATTGTCCATGCATAATTTGTAACATAAGAAATGTCTGGACTTCACAACCTTTGAGATACTTTGAGTTTTCTCGGAAAACCATTAGTGCTTGAGTTTATTTGAACATCCTACTTGTTTTTTGAACTTGTTATATAAAATGTTTGAGCCATTTGATCCAATAAAGAATTTTGCAATTATTTATTACATTCGTGTCTAACATATTAACAGAAACGCTTAGCAATTGTGATCTACATTTTTATAGTTCATGCTGTGCCCATATTATTATGAGGCTAAATATAAGGCCCTATAACCTTCTACCAGCGGTTAAAAAGTACTCCAAAGCTGCAATCCAGAATATCAGCTTCTTTCATACCTAACAAAATTTGCCCAGCAGTTTCAACATGAAGGGAAAACAAATAGAGACACTATTCATCTTAATAATATTGGGAGAAAGGATTGCACCCCGAAAAAACTTAATCCTTTTAAAAGGCTTACACGGGGACACAGGTCTAACATGCAGAGGCCTTGTTGAGAACTTTAATATAAAATGTGATGGGGTACCTAACAAACGCCCTATTGATTCCTAGAATATGTTTGATGAATCTATTTCCTTTACTAGTAGAACTATTGCACCTGCCTTTCAATACATGAAAATATAAATACTATTATATTAGAACTACTATTAATTAATATACAGGCACACACCATTTCATTATATCATCATCTCAACAGCTTTCTCAACCACCTGAAACCGACCAATATAACTTGACCTTCTTTATCAAAGCACCATCAATTAATCAGGAGGGCCCGCCAATTACTGGCAACATTAACCGGGGGTTAACTATAGTTAACCGTAGTTTAGACGATAGTTTAATCGACGTTATAACTCGTCCGTGTTTATGATACTTAAGTGTTCCGTCATTAATCTTCGGCCTTTTCATACGATTTGAATACATACATAGAATATTATGCTTGTACAATTTTTTTCATGTCTGTAAGGTACCTATTGTAGATTTTACTGTACTTTTTGACTTTAAGTGTATTTTGAGAATGGGCTTTGAGATTCTTCTTCTACTTCTTATTTACTAAGAATAACGTACCTATGGTGAACTCGGCCCTTAGTCACTTAGGATAAGTTGTCACATACAAGAAACACCTGTCAAAACAAAATATTATTCTTGGTTGAATACCTGAATTAAAGCACATGTACCCTTTAACATTCCACAAAAATATAGGTTACTTTTCATATTCCAGCGAAATGTCAAAATGAAATCAACACCACAAAATAACAAGTGACAAAATAAATACGAAAAGTAAAAACTAAAGAAACTACGTAATCCATTGCGTGTAGCCGGCAACCATTAACACATGACCTCAAAGACATACGACAGAAAAATGCTAATGCGTCCGATCTTAATCTGGTTCTAACGCGTGCGTCCGACCACGCATACTTCACTAAATGTAACCCTTGAACTATCTGATAACACCCTTAGATTCCTGACCAACTAACTCGACCTACCCACCCTCCCAAAAACCAAGAAACTCCAAATAATAAAGGTACGAACAGAGTTTCAGTGTGTGAAGTCAAGGGTCAAGTTAGACTGGTCAAGAAAGCATGCGACGTTTGAAATATGTGTTGTGACGTCACATTTATGTCAGCCAATCCATTAATGTCCTTATCTGGACTTCCGAATTCGTGTGTTTCTTAGGAAAGTGTGTGGGCTTTATTGGCACGAGACATGACACAGCAAGTTTGTACGAGTTAAGTGTTAGTCTTGGCTAAGGAAATTTTTGAGGTACTTAATAAAGTTTTAGTAATTAAATGAAAAGTTAAATAAGTGTAAGCGAGATTTTAAAGTAAACTTCTCCTTAAATATGACAGAAAAAATTACTACGCTTAAAAATTGTTAAGACGTACGAATGCACTTGCATTTAGGTTAACAATTTAAACTAAAAAGAACTGACACAAAGTCATATCGAATATTACTATGATTACATCTTGTGAACAGCGATGACGTCACACTCAATAATTTAACTTATTATAATACCTCCTTAGCCTAACGTATTACTTAACAAGGCCCAATTCACATACCGACAAAATCCCGTTAAAGCTCATAAAATTCGAAGAAAAGGCAAATTTAACAGCACCATAGCCCATATCCTTTGTAACTAGTACATCCCGGAACATAATCACTTCTAAGTACACCGTGTGTAAGTCAGGTAGACGTATTGTCTTCACATATTCTTGGTAAAAAGGGACAAGCATATTCGTAATTTCGTACAAGCTTTTGTTTATATGGATTACTACTTACCCCTAGTTAGCTGGTTCTAGTGGTCATTTAGATTTATTTTTTGGGTTTTGCTTTGCCTGATGCGGAATTCATGGTTCATCGTTCGATCGTCGAATTTATTCGTATTTTATGATTTTTGTGGATCACGTGTCCGTTTTAATTGTAAACATCAGCAGTCATTAAACTTCCCAGCTAGAGCATGAGTTAAATTTCCGATAAATAAAATCTGAGTTATAAATGAGAAGTAATCCCAATGCGAATGGGGAAAACCACATCGCCCCTTTACAAAAAAAAAATAAGACTATAATTTTGCATGGACAGATCAAATGAGAAAGACAGCGATATTCGTCAAAATATCTGCATCCCTGTCTATTCCTTCAACCGGCACGAATTTAACATCATAATCTCTGCTACTTATATTGTACAAGTAGCAAAAGAAATAAAAAGCAACCTCTACTGATATAAAGTCTCATAAAATCATTCGTCCAAAAAGCAACATTCGTACAGAAAATCTGAGCGAACAAGTTTAATAACTCGCTGAAGTGGGAACACAAAACGAGGCAGACATTGGACTAACTACATAACAGGTAATGGCGAAAAATAAGCAAAACTCACGTGTAGACGAGCTTTGAACTAACTTGCGACGAGGAGTAGGAAGCGAGGGGTGAATAGAAGTTACGAGACCTTTTTCTAGTTTACACACTTATAAAATGTGTTTTTAGTAGATCTATGCAGTAGCTAGCAGTAGCCCGAGCGACAAAAAGCTGTGACTGTGTTACTTGACTATGACCATACAGATTTCTCACAGCACGCATTTTTTTTTAACTGGTGTTTTCGCCATTTTTTTCTCACAAAACGTAATACGCATTATATCGTTAACATAACAATTGTGATTTCGGTGGGTGAACTTTTAACCATAATTCGTCAACTCAACTTCAGTGACCGACCAGAAAAATCCATCAGCCAAATTTGTCCAGTCTCTTTTTCCCTCATCAAATTAACCCCGAACTTCATTTTTCTATATCTTATCCTTATGGAAGGCTCGTAAAAATGTGGGTCCTGCGCCTGATCTCTCTCCGGTCGTATCGGATTGCCGTCCCATCGGGCTATGAGAGTAAAGGAACAGAGAGTTCACCAGTGTTACGCACACGCTCATGCACTATAATATGTTATGGCGTAGCTGGCTGGTGTCATAGTTACACTAGCCGCCGTCGCCGAAATCGTTCAGAAGACGTTATTATTATACCTTATCCATTCCTTCCAACCTCCTAAAGCTATAAACACGTGTGCTATGCAGGCACACGGAAAGCTAACCCGTTAAAACTGTAGGGAAAACATTGAAAATTTTGGCGCTTATCAGCCGAGTTCTAACTTTTATTTTTGGTGCCCGAGGCGCGCTCCGTGTGTGCACGAATTGTTTGCAGACAGTAGTAGGGTTAGACAGGGCTTTGTACTTTACTTAATTGTTTTAGTGTTAATATTATCGTTTAGCTAACATTCGAATTTTTGTAAGGGTTTTGTATTTTTTTTATGTTAGGTTAGATTACTTCAGGGCCTAAATTTCAGTCGATACCAAAGGTGGGGGTGTAGTATATTTAGTAACTTTTAGGAATAGCCAAGAAACTTGGAATCCACAAAGGGATCTGAATTCGCCGACTCGTAAAGGTGCAAATTGATTGATGCTTGTGCCTACATAACGGGAAGCGACTTTTTCTCTGGGAGCAATACACTATTAATATTTAAGCAAAGTAGATGTCTATAAAAACACTGGATATAGGCTTGCAGATATATTCCAAATAAATACTTAACTCAGTGACGGTGATGGTGACAAAACAAGCATGACACTTAAGGACGATTTCCAACGTCGCTTTATTAATGCAACCGTCATTTGATTACAACGACTTCTTAGATCCAAAAGGGAGTTGTCCAAAAGTCAGTATAAGTTGAGCTTATACTGACTAACCCATTTTGGGTAAGTCACCCAAGTCAGTATAAGTTATAACAAAAGCCTACTACTTACCGCCAGTTCTATCCCTCTCTGGCCTTGTGTCGGAGTGCACGCGAGGCAGTATTTACGAGGGTATTTCGGCGTGTGCTCTCACACGTCGCCGATACACATCTGATTCATTACCAGGCACTGTCTATACGCTGTACTGGTTTAAATTCAGCTCTGATTAGTCCATGTTTAGGCTGGGAATTGTTTCTTTTCTATTCAGAATGTACTCAGGTACTTTTTTGGGAAAAAATTGGAGGTGGTTTGGATTGCTATTTTACTCATTTTGGTGGACAGGCAACGGGCTGACGATGAGTAACTTCTATCAGAGACTCGGTATGGTTGAATGATGACTTAATATTTTCTTTAATATCATAAACCAAAAATGATATACAAGCTTATGTTTTTTTGTGTACTCAGATACTCGGAGACACTTAGAGAGCTTAAAAAGCTGCTTCAATATTTTGTACATATAAGACCCTAATTTAGTTTTAAACATAATCTACTACAAAATTTTAATTACTCATACTTGAGACAATTACAACAAAAAAAATCGGCCATTCGACTATCTTATAGGCCTTAATGACGTCATCATTAGCGAACGAAGACAATGACATGTGAAAGTGCAGAAACGGTCGTCAACAATGACATACCATATCCCATGAATCATACTTTGATTGATTACTGATAAAGTTCTAGGAAACCATAGATCCGTATGTAGTTCAGCAAAACTATGTAGAAACAAATAAGTAGGTAGTAACCTATATTAAACCTTCTTGCTTCATAGATACAAATAAAAATGAGACCTTATAGAATCTGTCAAATTTTAAATCCTTTAATTAGAATACATATGCAACCTCTTTCTAGTTTCGAATTGTTTGTAGACGTTCGGTTTGATTAGGAACTCATATTGTTGTAAGTGCACTTGTTCTGAATTTTAGCACGGTAGCTATGTTCAAAACATCATCACAACAATTAGAGACTAATGATGATGTCTAATGATAAACTATATAAAAAGAAGCTCCAGTGGTACCTGCCTTCTGAAGTTTAGTGGTGCAAATAGTAAGCCACCTCATTTGCACCACTAAACTTTTTCTAAAGCTATAGAAGATGTACTCTTCACGAGTTCCAATTCTCTAGCAACATCTTGTGTTGATTTTACAACATTTAACGGTCAATGCGAGGTTATCGTTCTAAAAATAGTAAAACAAATTAAATTAAGTGTGGTACAGCATCAATTTCACCGTGTTGTCTGTTCCGACCCTAACTGTTTTGTAACTACTTAAGTAATTAAAAATTGTGGAACTTTCTTACACACGAAGTTCTTCATATTTTTTTTAACGGTTCCCGCGCTAAGAAATTTAATCCTTGGTTAAGGGGGTTTCACAGAGACACCCAGAATCAAAACAAGCATTTTTGGAACGCACAAATTCTTGTCCTAATTAATTAGGTAACGAAAAAAGTATTAGGTAAAAAGTATTTTCATTTATTTTCTGTCCAGCAATACGATACGATACAATGAAAATAATGATGAACAGCGAAACATATTTTTTGAAAACAGGAAAAATACAAAACTTCAACCTATTACGTTGCATGTTTGTAATAATATTACGCACCGGGAATTAACGCGAACATTTATAAATAAATACCTTTGATAACATCGTACTTGGAACAAATCAATCATTTATTTACGTCATACAAGTTCCATTCAATTTACACATATCTAATATTCATTCCTCCGATAGAACACGTGAATTCAAACAAATCCGTAAACAAAAAAGGTTTTCATTAAAAAAAAAACTACTCTCACCAAACCACATTCAACCTACACAGTAACATACTCTTGACAACCAAAACTTCAGCCAATAAAAAATAAAAAAAGCTAGCTAAGCAAAGTGAACACGACTAGAAGTACAGGAGAAGTTGGAAACTAATCTAAGTGGCACAACTTGGCAGGCACGTGCCTGGCCGCCATGTTTTTTTTTTTGCCGACGTCAAAAAAGGTTGTAGTTCACCCTTCAGGCAAGCGCCGTGATATGAGCATCGCATGCATGGAGGGGCCGCAGAGTAGTGTGGAATAGAGGCTGCAACTGCATTTTATTTAAAACAATTTATTTTTTTATTCAAAATTCTTACGTAGTATTATTATAATTAGTCATTATATATGCCATTATTTGTTTGACTGGGTTTTTTTGGTTAGAACTGGGGAGTAAACTGTCCAATGTCCATGTTTTGAGAATCCTTTTAAGTTATGGGGTCTTCTAAAGTATTATATTTTTACCACTGGCCCCTAATTGTCATATTCTAGGCTAGACTACAAACTTTCCAAAGCCATCCAATAAATAAAACTTAATGCACTTTTCACTCATTTTGCAATGACTTGGGAAACCGCAATAAAAATACAAAACCATTTCTCTCAATTACCAGCTGGACGCAGAAGCTTTCGAAAACTATTTAGTTTTAGCATAAGTAAAGCGTTTTTAAGACCTACGTCTAAATTTATTCTTATAATCTTGTGTAGGATTTATGAAAATTTGCAAATATGTACTATAATTACCTAAGTACATAGGTATATTTTTATCAGTTGCAATGATTTATTCAACAAGAAATATGTACTTAGCTAAAGTTTTTTTGCGACAAAAAACAAAAATGTGTGAACGCCAATATCAGTAAGATCGTTAAACAATATTTTGTTCTGTTATAAATGTAATTACATTACACATTAAAAAGGAAATTTAACATCGTCGTCAACTAGTACAATTACACATTTGCTCATTCCGCACTCTCTGTCCCACACTACTCTGTGCCGTCGAAGACGTCTAGATCCTTCTAGTACGTGGTGCCAAAATATTCATTTCTTCCGCCTCGCCGCTCGCCTCACTACGACCTGAACTTGTAATGATTTATAACGAACTAGTATACCTTGTGAGAATAGTATTTGTTCTTTGTAGAAGGGATATGATAGGTATTTTAGTATAAGGTAGTTCAATCTTAAGTATTCTGATGTCTGATGATGTCAGATTTAAATAGAATTTGATCAGTCACCACTCTATTATAAAAACACATGAAGCTGTGATAGCTTAGTGGCAAGACGATAGGATTGCCAAGTCATATGACTCGAGATCAATTCGCACAGCGCGCACCGGCTTTTCGAATATTGTATGCGTTTTGGAAAAAAATATCACAGCTTCCGTATTTCTGAAGGTACGTAAAAATGTGAGTCCAGCGCCTGATCTCTCTCCAATCGTATCGGATTGCCGTCCCACCGGGCTATGATAGTGCTGGAGCAGAGTGTGCACCTGTGTTTGCGCACACGCTTGTGCACTACAACATGTCCCGCGTGGCTGTCATAAAAACACTAGCCACCGTGGCCGAAATCGGTCCGAAAACTATTAATAGTTACATAATTTATATCATCATCACTATCAGTTTTCATGAACCTACTACAGGGTCTTTTACCTTCCATTTCCCATTCTTCCCTTTTTTTTTCAAACAAAAAGTATAACATTGCTAAACAAAAACAAAACACATAAAATACAACATAATAAATCAAACATGAAATTCACATACATCGACATAAAACCACCCTTAAACCTACCACCATACTCAAGCACAGTTAAGTCATAACCCATATCGTTCGCAATAAACCCGCACTACGTCACAACTCATGTTTACCCGTGTTGTGACGTCACGTGACACGTGAGGTCAGATGTTATCGCGTCACATACTGTAACACGTCGCCTTATGTGCGGGGGTTCGTGACTTGACGATGTATGGGCACACGCACGGGGTTTACTTAGCTATTTAAACGTTAGAAGTAGAAGAAAGGTTTGGATGTTTGTGATTTAAATTTGGAAGCAATTTTGTACTTAAAATGTTTGTTATTTAATCTTCGATCTATTATATAGAAACTTGATGTTTACTGGATGTGGTGTGAATGTCGATTATAGCTGCAAAACAGTGTATCAAAACGTGGCGTTCAAACTTTCGCGTTAAAAATATTAGCAGAATCATTGTTAATTGTAAAGATCAAAGGAAGTGAAAAAATATAGATAGCATAAGCCTTTAACTACTGAACAAAAACGAAAATCCCAAATGAAATTTCTAGGTACAGAAAATTATCTTTAGACGCTTATCCAAGCGAGTAATAGATAAATTGGTAAACATGTAATTATAAAATATCAAAAGCTGGTAAGTGCTTTAGAAATGAATAAAAAATCACCCACCATCCATACTTTTCCCATTGCTTAACTAAGTGGAGACCCCATCAAATCTAAAACACAGACTGTCAATTTGACAAGAGCAGAGAATGATGACGAAACTGATGAAATCTAAAACCATGAAATTTCCTCAAAATTCCGACACAACGAGATTGCATAGAACGTCCATTCTATATTTATAAATTACATAAAAATTCCGTCATCTTCTAAAAAATTGGTTTCCCATATCCGCGGTGGCCATTCACAAGTTTTTTACGAAGCTCTGCGTAAAGCCGTGGGGTCAACAGCCGAGAAAGTGACGGATGCTTTCACGCCCTATCTGCCTGAATGAAGACTTTTTACTGACTGAGGCGGCTCAAACTATATCTGTCCCACGTTTATTAATTCTTTGATTCCGTTGTCCGTTGTCCGTAGGAAGATGGCGGGAAACTGTCAAAGACAAGCTATGAAGTATGTACTTACCTCATTCATTTATTTAAATATTCAATTGATTAGAACCTCAAAATTTTGTAAAAAGTTTACTTTATGTACGATTCTATTTTCAAATTGGAAGATTTACGAGAAAAAAAAACATTTTGAAAAAGGAAGGACGGAATTAAAAAAAAGAAACTCGACAAGGCCAAAAGAAGCAAGCCAAAAAAATAAAAAATAAAACCATAATTCAATGATCTTTCCAAAAGATGTTTATCGTTGGAACAAATCGCTTCATAACCACCCACTTATGTTCAACGTAATATTTATACCTCAGCGTATGTCGCCACGCGAACCACTGATTAACTTGGCAATTTATATAAATACGAGTTTAAGGGCTTAGGGCTGCGTTAAAAACAATTCCGAAAGTTCTTCATAAATCATTGTTATGTTATTCGACTTATTTGAGGCAGTTCAAAGGGTTTTGAATGGCTTCCGTTTTGGAGAGTTCAAAAACCTGGGCTTACCAATGCGACGGCTGCTATTACTCTTGTATTGAAACAAAGTTTATGATGAGTAAGTACAATGGTCCTACTGTAATACATAGTATAGTATAGTGTATGTACTACTACAGTCTACTATCTCAGAAAAAAGACTGTTGCAGATGTGGAAGTAAGATAGGTCTCTACAAGGCGTAAAGCGGCGTCTCACTTCCACAGCTAAACATTCTTAATTTATGAGCTAATGGTAGTCCTCCACGTTACTAGACTAGTACTACTACTTTAGTGATACTACAGAGCGTACATTAATTTGATAGGCCTGTTGGTCCTGTGGCCCTGACTACTATACCGGAGGTCGTAGGTTCGATTCCCACCGAAGACAAATGTTAGTGTGGTGAGCAAGATCATTTCTTCTGTGTCGAGGTGTATGTATTTAAAAATATATAAGTGTGTTTATCAGTTGTCGGGTACTACCTACCTACCTACTCATAACACAAGTTACTTCGTTTACTTAAAATACATGTATAGGTACACGACCAAAAAATTGAAGTTTAAGTCCTAGTCAAATGATTAATGAAATCGTAAAAATTTCTTTCATATTAAACATTTTATGTTTAGCTTACATTCTTACAATATCAGTAATATTCCATAACAGCTTCAGAAATTTCGCATAGGAAATCTACTAGAACCGTTTGGTCGTTAGACAGTCATGTATTTACTCGTGACTGCACATATCGTAACTCGCAATGGTAGTATATTACGAAGAAGGATTTAGCTTCCAAAATTACCACCATTAAAGACGGTCAGGATTAACTCAAGTAAGTAACAGATTAGTACCTATTGTACCTACGTACTTACTACAAGGATAAAGATTTTTTTTTTATTAATTAAAAAAGAACGTAATTTGTAACACTACTACGTAAGACTTCATTCAAAGTTATTCTCAAAAACTGAGTGATAATCCGATACCTAATCCGTTAATTTAGAGGATTATAAATAGTTTTCAATCGAATTGTAACGACTTTTTAATATAATATGTTGGTACTTATTGGACAAATGACGTTCGTATTAATATGATTTAATCCGCTTATCCACTGTAATGATTGTAAATATTATAGAAATAGGTAGGTAGTGTTATCAATAGCTACCAATACTTTTCTTTGAAGTCGTTGTTTGATTTTACTACATAGTATAAAACAAAGTCGCTGTCAGTCTGTATGTCCGCTTAAATCTTTAAAACTATGCAACTATTTTTAAAGGTAATGTGATTCAAGAGTAAGATTTATATGTATAAATACTTCAGTATTTCACACGTGCGAAGCTGGGGCGATTAATACTCAAATAAACCTAAGCAGAAATAGTTTTCTCTCTTCAAAATGTATTTTTATATCGGACTTGTAACCCTAAATGTCTTTCGGATCTTGAGTATTGGCAACAAATACAACACCAAAATGCTTCAATATCTACCTACCTCAAAATAGAAATTTCTTTCAGTGTCTAGTGAACAATTTTTTATTTATTCAAACAACTACTTTTATTAACAAAATTATAATTCTACTTGCTCTCTCTCTCTCTCTCTCTCCCTCTCTTGCTCTAGTCTGTAACGCATCTTTTATAAATCACCAGTCCACAATTACAGCTATGTACCAGGGACCCATACGCTAAGAGGAGTAACAGGTAACATTTCACACGCTGTAAGGACATCAATCATCTCAAAATAGAAATTTCTTCCAGTATCTAGAGAACTATTTTTATTTAATTAAGCAACATAATCTATTATTCTCTCTCTCTCTCTAATAATCTGTGACGCATCTTTTGTTAATGACCAGTCAACAATTACAGCTATGTACCAGGAACCCATACGCTATGAGGAGTAACAGGTAACATTTCACACGTTGTAAGGACATCAATCATCTCAAAATAGAAATTTCTTTCAGTATCTAGAGAACTACTTTTATTTAATTAAACAACTATTTTGGTAACCAAAATTCTTCTCTCTCTCTAATAATCTGTGACGCATCTTTTGTAAACCAGTCCACTATTACAGCTATGTACCAGGAACCCATACGCTATGAGGAGTAACAGGTAACATTTCACACGTTGTAAGGATCAATCATCTCAAAATAGAAATTTCTTCCAATATCTGGAGAACTATTTTTATTTAATTAAGCAACTATTTTGATAACCATAATTATTATTATAATTTATTCTTCTCTCTCTCTCTCTCCCTCTTTAATCTGTGACGCATCTTTTGTAAATCACCAGTGGACTATTACAGCTAGTTACCAGGAACCCATACGCTAAGAGAAGTAACAGGTAACATTTCACACGTTGTAAGGACGTCACAGACAATACAAACTCTCCTTTGTTTTATAACCTTACCTGAATGGGACTTTTTAAAGGCACATATTATTAAATACTTTTTGTTAACTGTTGATAGCGAAGTTAGGTTAAAATCATGAAGGTGCCAAGAGTGTGGCATATTATATCTGAATGACAAAATAATCCTTTGAAAGCTGAACGGTATTATTTGGAGTAAAACTATCTAAGGGAATACACATAAGACAAGAAAAGGGAGATAAACAATGTAGAAATTTATCGTTCTTAAAGTATAGGAACCTACTTACTTCTATTTCTTCATTTAATTCATTAATTCTACTCTTATTCATATTTAAAAGAAACTACTGAAACAAACTAGGTACTAAAACATGTGAACATGAGTCATTTACTTATATAGATTTTTTTTAAGTGTGCTGGTAATTCGTTATTTTTTAATATTGTTCTTTGACTGAATAAGATATTAATGTCAGCAGAACTATCCCAATCCGGAACAGGAATAAGTGTTACCATACTTTAAAAAACCGTCATTGTTTTTTCAACCAGTGTAATTAAAAAGCTTACATCCAAATTGTGCCGCCAAAACTATTCCAAGGTCTCTTCCATAATACGCTCTTTTTTCAAATTTAAACGTGTTCGAACCTCTATGTTTCTACACACAATAACACATTTTACAACCGGCCAGTAACGGTTGCTTATAGGTACATTGTTTATTTTTTTATTACCGAACATTTTATATTCCACGACATGAAAAAGTTTTTACTGATTTTTTGTAACAAGAGTGAAAATAGCTCCAAGTCGTATAACTGCTGCTCAAGTCATGCATATTATTAAAATTGAGATTCTAAGTGTTTAGAAAACTTCTAAGCTATTTTATAAATACCTGAAAACACTTAAAAATAACGGTTTACATCAGATATTTTTTTATATTAAATGAAACCATTTACAAGTCCTTACATCGGCTTCTCCATCGAAATTACTTCCTGAAAATAAAACACTTGTTCGTGATTTGTGTAGTATCACCACTCGTCCGCGTTATCTCGGACATGTCCTAATTTTCGCTCGACCTCGGCTCGACTGGGGTCGAACGACAACACCGCAATTCGGATGCGAAAAAAGTTACGATCTTAAATTCTTCATTCAAATAACGGAGGCTCTCGAATGGCTAGTATCTGCTCTCAGCGTAATATTTGTTGCGAACTCGTAATAAAGTTAAACATAAGCGCACAGTAAATGTTACTTTTAAAACTTCAGATTCATAGGATAAATAAAGAGTAGGTATCCGAAAAGTACATAGAGTGAAGGAGGCGTCACATGTGTGTAGGTATTGGAGTAATGTGACACATGTGTGTTGTGAGCGCGGGCGGGGGCGCGGGGGCGCGGGCGCGCGCACGTGTGTGTGTGTCCGGGGCGGGGCCGGGGGCGGGCCCCACACCGGCGCGGGCGGCCAGTGCCCGCCGACCGCACGCCGAGCCGATATTCGGCATTCGCGCGACACCGCTGTACCGCGCGCTCGTCTCGCTAGCTCATTCCGCGCTCGCGAGTCATCCGCGACACACGTACGTGCCGTTCTCGCTCCCGTCGCCACCCTCGTCGACAGCGCGCACTCACTACGACGCGAACCGTGCAGTGCTATTAAACTTTTCGGTGACTCAGTGCTTTTGGACTCGACTGTTATTGAAAAAGAATCTGTGTGAACTCGAACGGAATAGTGCAATGCGAAGATTGCGGTCCGGCGGGAAGGCGATACTTTGAGCGACGAAAGGGTTGGGGAGTGCGGGGTGCGAAGCGGGCGGAGGGCGGCGCGAAGCCGCGCAAGCGCCCGCTGCTGGCCGCGCCGCGGAGCCACACACGCGTGCAGACCGGCGCGCGCGATGGACGACAAACCGACCGCCGTCGGCGGTGAGGAACACTACAGTCTGCGCTGGAACAACCACCAGGCGCACCTGCTGCGCTCCTTCGAGGCGCTGCTGCATGCCGAGACCCTAGTGGACGTGACGCTAGTGTGCGCTGAGCGCAGAGTACGCGCGCACAAGGTGCTGCTGGGCGCCTGCAGCCCGCTGTTCCGCAGGATATTCAGCGAGAACCCTTGCAAGCACCCTGTGATCGTGCTGAAAGACTTTCAAGGATGGGAGGTGCAGGCAGTGGTGGACTTTATGTACCGCGGGGAGGTGTCGGTGGCGCAGGAGCAGCTGGGCACCGTAATCCGCGCGGGGGAGTCGCTGCAGGTGCGCGGGCTGGCCGACCAGGACCGTGAGGAGCAGGCGCGCTCGCCGCCGCCCACGCCGCTGGCACGCAGCCCGGCGCAGCACACGCCGCCGGCCGCGTCGCCGCCCGCCAGCCCGGCCAGCCCGCAGCCGCGCCGCAAGCAGGCGCGCCCGCGCCGCCGCTCCGGCGAGTCCGACACGCCGGAGAACCTGTCCATGCGGCGCTCGCCCAGCGGCGGGCTGAAGGCCGTGCGGCTGGCGCGCCCGCGCTCGCCGCCCAAGCAGGAGCCGGACGAGCCGGAGCCCGAGGCACCGCCACCGCCGCGGATGTTCGCGCCGCACCAGGACATGTTCCCGCCAGTGCCGCCAGCCGCGCTCTCGCTAACACCACCGCACAGTAAGTACACTACACGCATACTTCATTGTTCAAGTTGTAAATCGTCAGCTCCTGTGACCCACGGTGTTTATGAGAGATAGTGTTGCAGTCTAAATTTTGTATCAGGCTAAAGTCAATTTTCACAATTTATTAAAATGGTCAAAAAAACAACAAAAAATTTAAACTTATCACAAAATGCAAGTATTTAGTGGGTAGTTACAGAAAAATTTACGATATGTTGAAAAACTAAGGTTGCTCATATCAATGCCGTCACAGACGAACAATTACTGAGTTAACCAATAAATAATTAGTAAAAAGTGACCTCGATCACTCATTGTCAACATCTCAAAAACGATTCTCAAGATGTTTTTCTTACGATTACTACCTACTTAGATATAGGTGTAAAATAGTTAAATAAAAAAAGGCAAAACTTTTTCTGAACTGCGCAAAATACACTGATACACTGCATTTGGCTTGTAAATAAGTACTCATAGGTAATCACTTACAGTATGTGAATTCATCACTTTTATTTGTGTCTTAAAAATAAAAATAGTAATAACGCGTTCTAATTAGAATCCTATGAGATGTGATCTATGTTACGAGTCTCACGAAACGGCCGTTGTAAATATAAATCTATAAGTCTAATTAAACTCGAATCATCAAAGGATCCGTTATCGATGAATCGTTATCGATTTCATAAATCGCATACAGGTTACCGGTGATTCGATTAGCGACCGATACCGAGTGTTAACCGGAACGGTTCCACAGATAAATTAAGATCACCTATTCATACGTCGGGTGCATTATCTCTTCGATCGCGTGAAAGGTTTTAACTTTATAAAGTCCATTAAGTGAGCATGTCGCAAACATTTGCCGTAAAATATACTTATAAATGGACGGCATTCGAGTCAGTGGTCGTGTATGGTCCCCATAAAGGTGTGTCAGTGTAAATTTTACACTTCAATAATTATTGCTTGTGCGTCTCCTTATGAGTATAAAAGAGGAAGCAATTCCAGCAGTCATCTTGTTTTACGAGCCCTTTTCGATTTCTAAACGTGTTTATGGTAGAAATTGTCTGATTGTCATAATCTAATTTAGGTACCGTATTTTCAACGCGTCCGAGCTTTTCTTTATTGTTGTTGTAGATTTTATTGTTTGCTCTATAAAACAAACTGTTAAATAAAGGATGGACCGCCAAGTAGAAGTCTTTTATCGTCCAGTATAATAGCAAGTTGGTTTTAATTCTAACTGGAGTTACCTATTGAGTCAATCGTCACGAAACTTGACCACAAAATGTAGTAACGGCACACTCATAAATTACAGCGCTAATATATTTTACACAACAAACCGTAGAGGCTCAGGCTGGAATTAGTCCAAGGAGTGGTTTTATACGTCAATTTTGTTTTATTGTTTCCTCAGTTTCGCGTATGTGCCGAGTGCTTGATTGCGCCATAATAGTCGTAGGTTGTAATGAAGGGTTGCACGCACTCGCCTCTCGCCGCCGACGTGCGTGGGGATACTGAACACGAGGGGAGTTTGAACGTTTCCGCACTTGTCATTCCGTTTCGAAAATCAAATTTCAAATTGCCTCGATTTAAAATGTTTGTTCGTGTTTACGTTTCTGTTTTTCGAATTTCGAATGTGCAGTAGACAATTCTTATTCGTTTTTTACTGTCTGTAAATTAAGCAATGAAAGGTTTTTTGTTCAGCTTGTTGACGGTCAGCTTCTGTGGAGGTTTATTACGAATGTACGTTTTATTGTTTCCTTCTCCGTGTGTGATGAGTTTGATTACAGTTAATGGTGGTGCGTAAATGTAATGAGGGGTTGGCGGGGACGGCGGGCAATCACAAAGCGTCGGCGAGGTTTCTTGATTGGAGTTGAGCGAATCCAAAATTTTCCAGCTTATTCGGGCTTTACTATAATAGTGGTGCGTTATATGAATTAAGCGTTATACTCCGTGAAGGCAATTGCAGAGATGCATTTTGCTTAAAAACCACTAGGTTTAGAATACTTGCTTCTTATTCAGGTACACTTAGCCGAAAAAGTTACACCGACCATCGTAATCAACGGCTAAATGAATTAAGAATAGACTTATGACGACAGAAATAAACGCTGCAAACCCACGCAACTTACAAAATGCCAACACAAGATTTTTCAAGTAGGGTGACGTATAAATAGAAAAAAACGGGTATTTTTACTCCAGTTCAACTTTCACTTGTTCGCAAAACGGGGACTTTATAAGGACTTAAATATTGTTCCTTTGGCACATTTGGGTTTCATTAGTTACGCAATAAATTCAAAGACATACCAGTTATCAATATTAAATAACTAAGTCGCTTGTAGCTTTGTTTCTAGAGGTAGGCCTTTTCAATATCATGTCGTTGTATATTTGCAACTATTTTCTCATTGCAATGTCACTTATTGGAAAATACGTCTAAGGGCTGTATTATAGACGATTAATGGTACCTATACTTATCTAACAACATGCATATACGATTATACCTACATGTACAGATTACATCCATTGTTCAAGACATCCACAATATGAACCGGTTTAAAAATGCAGCATTTAATATATTATCTATGAGTTTTTATCACGCTAACCTTATTTATTATGTTTATATTTTTTTATATAAACATACAAGCACGTATTATGGAGATTTTGAATAATTACATACTATAAGCCTTGTAATAAAAGAAACTAGCGCCATCTAGTCAAATAAAAATGAATTGTAAGGGTTCTACATTAAAAGAAGTTACGAGGAAAATAAGCACTTTAACAGTTAATGAAAAATAATTCTAATAATAGAACACCTAACAATAAACAAAAGAAAGACATTGATGTTCTAAATAAAAAGAAATTACAGTTTATAAATCACAGAAAATGTCAAGTTTGCCTAATAGTAACTGCGGGTAATTTGTTTACATTAATTCATCACCTGACACGCGAGGTTTTACATCAGGTACACGACCTTCAAGGGTGGCAAAAAAAACGAGAGAAAAAACTGCGCAAGCGACGACATTGGCACGAAGCGCTAGATACCGTGCGCGCACGCAAGGGCGGCTACGGTCAGCATGCGTCACTGCGGCGCGGGACAACTGACGCTGCGATACTGTGTCATACACCACTGACAACTTGCAAGTCACACAACTACTTGTCCATTGTTACTTCTCTCTTATTTCAAACGATATCGTTTTTTCGAGGGTTTTTTCAAGCTAGTTTTGGATAAACCCAGTTTGTTGTACTGTTCGAAACATTGAAGGTATCGCTAGATTCTCGGCCATTTAGAGATATTTTTTTCCAATAGTATCGAATCTATATTAAAGCAGATTCTTTATTGTTTGTTGAAATTGTATAATCTTGGTAAAAACCAGATCTTTATCAATACAGTTACTGGTACTTGACAGAAAACATGGTACATACATAAACGGCACAGCACATACACAGGCTCAAAAAACAAATACCTACGCGGTAGGTAGGGTCAGATAGGGCAATTATGATTTACATTAAGATCTATTTAAGATAACAGCCTGAAAAAGGGTGTATTTACAAATATAGCTCTGATATTTGCTTAATAAGAGAAAGTCTGCTTCATATTACATTTAACCTCGCGACCGCTCTTACTAGGGCGTCATAAATTACAAAATGATACACTAAATACGTAATATTTACAACCATACAACAGGGATTACGCAGGCATGAATGAATATTCCGATTCTCATTAGTCAGCTTATTCCAATAAATAAATATTGGGTTCTCAATAAGTATTGACGCATCTTAAATATGAATGAAATTAATTATTGTTTTTAAAGTGAAACAGATTGCGTTACCGCAATATGTGGTTTCATTTAGGTAATGTCAAAACTGAAGCTGTCAATGTTTCATAAGTCACTTAGAACAGCTGTTTTTAAGATTTTTGTAATTGCTAATATCTCGAACTTCGAATAGGTAATAGATTAAAAAGTTATTATAGTTGATAGACTTGATAGCCTAAATTTTGAATCGTAACGGTGTACTTTCCGTAAGCAATCTTAACCGTGCTAAACTAGTAATTCTTAGTATAAGATTAAGACACAAAAAAGTTATTTTTAATAGGAAAATACGTAAAGTTCAAAAAATAAGATTCTGATAAATTTTCTCTATTATTTAATACAGATTTATCTTGAAAAACCCGATTATTAAACTGAACTAAATAGTATTCAGTTGTTCAAACATCTGTCAATCAAGATATGACTTTGTTGACAGTTTATTGTTATTAATATGTAAGTGACATTTGTAGAATAACCTCGCCGCGGGCGTTGAAGCCCGATCGTCGATTTACTTGTTTGTGGGCTTAGTTTTGTTCTAATGTTTCAATTTTAATTTGTAACAAACAGTTATTTTTACAGTCGTTGCTCTTTAATATAGCACTGATATATAGGTATTTTAAATGCTTGCATATTTTGGGTGCCTTTGTGCTTGTGAATTGAATGTCTGCGAATCCCCCCGCGATACAAGGATTAAATTCCTTAGTGTGGGAGTAGTTAAAAAAAAAGAGAAGGAATTTGGATTACCTAACTAGGTAACTATCACTACTTTTATAATTTTCGTCTTACAGAAAGCAGGCCTAATATAATAAGTTTCATTTACTTAGAACACTAACAAAAACTTAAATAAAATGGTATCTTGTCCGGCTATCACCGATCGCATGCGGTTCCTACTGAAGGATGAGAGCGATGCGCTGCGCTTGCGCATTTACATTCAATCGACACCGCAACCGCCCGGTGACCTACTTGTATATTGAGTTTTAACACAAATTCTTTATGTTACACCATAAAAAAGTGAGAATAAACTGTTTCTGAATTAATTAACACCTACTCATTTATTTATGTGAGTACCAAATCGCAAATGGATTGTCGAAGACACTTAGCATTAATTTTTAGATTGATATTGATACTGACTCCCATTGTAGGCCAAATCCTTTCATCCATTCAAACCTGAGACAAGATAAGTATTATTTATTAAATACTAAGTTACCCGTGTCATACCCGAAATATTCCACGTTGTTAAACAGAGCATAATGCATTTCACCAAAACATTTGCATTCATGCAACTTTTACTTTCTCACAACTCGCCACCCTTGCAAAAAAACGCACACGTTACAAACATTCAAAAGAGTTCCAAACACATATCAGTCAACTCGAATCATTTAAAAAAGAACAAAATGAATTCTCTTTTCAAACTGCATGTGCATCCAAAAAAATCTTACACCTATATGCTGTTACGCAAAACTAACTCTTATTGCTTTAAAAATAAAGTTTAAATATGGGGCCTGTCAGTAACTGGACTTAAGAATAACAAAAAGACTAGGTCTCAAACATTGGAGCAAACTCGATCGTCGCCTGAGGGGTGTCTAAGTCTTGCTGTCTGTCTGACACGGCATAGCAACACCTGCCGTCTGTCTGTCCGTCACTGACCTAGGTCAACAAGCGACCAAACACAAACCTGTTTTGACAAAAACGATGCGAAATATTTTAGGTAACAACAAGCCAAACATCCTGACAACGGCATTTTAGATAAATGATATAAGATCAGTTCGAGATCATGTCGATTTTCAATCACAAACTCAAAGGTGAAACCCAATGAAAATTAATTTATAATTTAATGCCAAGTTAAGGGCATTTCTGCAAAATTACTGCGCCCCATAAACGCTTGCCTCTGGCTAGCAATTATTAAGGCCATAAAAACTGGTAATAAACAGACACACATTACTAATCCGTCAATTATGAGCAACGTAACATATCTGCGTGTCGCGAGCTCGGGTAATTAACATTCTAATCAAGCATTGTATTATAGAGGTGAGCGGGTAAAAAATCGAGCAAGCGCGAGTGTGGGCTATGATGTTGCGACTCGTATCTCGTATGTCAATTGTTTTTGGTTTTGATTCCTAGATTACAAACGAATTTTAAAATCGTTTTTAAATTTTGTTTGTTTTCTTAATTTAAATAGTAACGCGTTTTATATCTGTACTAATTCGGATATTAGACAAGAGTAGGTATAACAATCTTAAAGTTACATATTGTCAGCTTTGTAAAAAAAATATGAACAAATATCAAATACTTATGAATGTTTGTTAGGTACATTGCCTTAAATTCTATGGTCACTTAGACACGGAACTCTAAAAGTCATGTAATTTTTTTGCGGCGCTACATCCAAGCTACTTCATGTCTGTACACGTGTTTCATTAATACTCTGTAATAATATTAAACTGTCATTAAGCTACTGTTGACCAATCCCAAGTTTTTTTGATAACTCGATCTCATTCAAAAACTGAACAAAAAATATTCAAACATAATTGGATTCTAAAATCAAATGGGCTTAGTTTTCGAATTTAGAACCGTTTCTTTTTCTGTATCGTGTGATTGAGAAATACTTCTTGTTTCCCTTAACTTATATTTACAAAAAATGAGACCTTAACGAGTACTTTACTAAAAAAACTACATTTCGCTCCGAGTGAAGGAAACAATCATACAATAAAAAAGGTATTTTATTTATACCATAGATAAGTTATAGCTTCTATGACATTTCCGATACTGGAGTATAATTTATTGAAATCATATCCTTGCTTTATAGAACATATTTTTAAACAAGCCTTTATTTTCCTTCATTTAAACGACAAATAAAAACAGACCTAGGTTTTAAATAAGTAAGTTAACATTTACTGCATTATCAAACGCAGATACAACTTTCTTCAGACACTCGAATGTAAAACAAAACAATAGAATAGAACCACAAGCACTAGATAAAAGTAGACTCGGACAATAATTTACGTGTACATATCTATCAGGCAATTTATTCAGCAGGTGACCGTTTCGTGAAAGGTGAGAGTTGTCGCAACGACACACGGACACACGACCGACTTGAATAAGCGATATCGCGAATTTCAATTCACGTTTACATATAAAGGAGGTTTTACTAGCGCTCTAGATAACACAAAAAGAAAAGTAAAGCGCAGTGTAACTGAAAACAAATGCTAACGGGTTTTAAATTTAGAATACGAACGACGATTAGCAGAATGTTTAAAAAATATTCCGATAAAAAAAAAACGAAATGAGGCGTAGTTACACGTAAAATAATGAATTTAAATTACGAACATAAATTGAATCGGAATTCTAAAACTTTCAAATCTATTGAATTATAAAATGCCGGTGACATTCAGTCATATTAAGAACGTGCTTTTACAACGGCATAAAAAAACAGTGCAACGAAACAGTTTTCAAAATCTGCATTATTGAACTGCAAAAAATATCTAGTTCGAAATGTAACAGGTCTGAAAACCGTTAGACGTAGTCAATTCAACGATAAACTTATGTACCCTACATTGCACAACCAAAGACAAGTGAACTAGTTAACAAAACCTATGTATAACCTGATAGAAACTACGTAAGGTTTTTTCCAAAGGTCTTCAAAATGAAATTAAACTGCCGAGAATTCTTCAAGCAATATATCACACGTTATTTAATTTTGAAGAAAGTTAACAAGGGGCATTATTATTACTAGCCTGAAGTGTCCCACTGCTGGGCAAAGGCCTCCCTACACTTCTTCCACGTTTCTCTCTCAAGAACCACTTTCGGTAAAAACAAGAATCCAGATCATCTCGCCATCTCCAGGGGACATATAAGCACGAAAGTAATTTATTTGCTAAGTACGTTCATTTAATCATAGGTTTACCTATGACCCTATCCACGTATTATTTCTAATTATAGGAATAATGCATGTAACTGCAAGGTGTTTTTACACGTAGAGACGGAACATGCATTGAATACCAAGAATACTTGTTTGACGCTTATACAGGACTAGAAGATTGGAGAAAACAATCGATGTAACTTGGCAAGAATTGGATAAAATTGTGGTAAAAATAAGATTTTTATTTTTACCGAAAACCTGAACACGGAAACATTACACAAGATTGTATAATTTTTTTACTTTGACAATATAATAATATAGTTAATATACAATATTGACTACTTAACCGAGAAATTAGGCATCAGGATGTAAGATGACGAAAACCAAATGCAATTTAAAATAAAACTAATTCAAATTTAAAAACGTTTAAAATTACCACATTATTATAACAATTACCAGACATACGTGCAAAAATGCAACATATTAAAATTATTTAATGATAAGGCCAACTAAACTCCTTGTAAGCGGCTCTCGGGCTATATTATAAGTTTCAATAAAACAGAAAATTATGGTTCAGGAAGTTTTAAATTTAAATAAATATTTCGCTACTGAACGGTAGAGAATCGAGATTATTTGTTGCCGCGAGCGTAAACAATATTTTAGAACGAAATAGGTTATTTTAACACCGTAAACCACAAGGCGTTTTTCATATCAACCTTGTTGTCCTTATCTAAAATTCTAAACGTAAATTATTTTTAAAAAGTCATTGTAATGACGCCACATTAATTATTGAAAATGGAATATCAAATATTGACATCTCCATGACGTTTAATTGGCGGGAAAGATAAAATAATTACGACACGACAAAAATACGTTTCATTAATAACTACAATGGCCAATTTAAATTTAGAATACTCTGAAATCAAGTCCTACTGACGTCAATGTAGGTTTAATATGATTAGAAAACAAAAGTTTGAGTTTGTCATTCAAATGTTATTATTACTGGAAAACAAATTTACCAGTAGGTAATAATAATATCCAGATACTTAGCTAAAAATAGGACTTATATTAGGTATACGTATGTAAAGCAGTTTTCTGTGGTTTATTTCGCGTCACTATTTACGTATATTAACCTCAAAATTGTTAAGTATAATATCTGTCAAAGGTTAACACGTATTTAGCTTCGCTTCTTCAGCTAATGAGTGTAGCGAGATCATTATTTAATTGTTTATTATTACAGAACACAATACTTACAAGTTGGTATACCTAGTATAGCAAGATCGCTTTCTTAATTTTTTTTTTTTACAATAATCTAATATTTTTCTGACATCCGCTGAATTGTTTTGGAGTTTCGAGCTTTTGAACTTACAATCTTTTTTATGGTATAACGTATTTGATTGACACTTCACACCATGATTATTGGATGCTGGATACAATGAAGTAGATCTTCCACTTACACCCAATGGAACACAAATTATGGGAAATATGTGTGTTTTCAGCCAGTGACCATAGTTAGGGTTGTCAACAAGATAACTAATGAGGTTTGATTCATCCTATCTTCCCAGGCGCTAGGCGGTCAGAACAAACATTTATGATGCCCTATAATATTGTTTTTTTTTTAGTCCAGCTAGTTCAATAAAAATAAAACACCAATCTCAGACGTAGTCAAACGTTTAACATTATGGATTTACAAGTACAACACTTAATCGTTTCCTGTGCAATACTATAAAATATCGGCTGCTAATGTAATTAGTTAAATCGATTCTTAATTACAGGGGATCGGCATACGTTCTGTAAATCGATTTTTCTCATGCAAATTCGAATGGCAACTTTTGCCCTTGGCTTATCGAACTTATCGAGTAGCTTTTGTTACGCATCTTCAAGTTTTTGAACTCCTTCGATCTTTTCGTGATTGATTAGTTGAACCCTTTTTTATTCGAATTCAGCTAAAATGTCACTTAGGGCACACTTGTGTTTTTAACAATTTGATGAATTCGCAAAAATAATACGAATAAAAAAATTTAACTGCTGATAGATGACACAAAAAGTGTAGATCAGTAACAGTTACAAATAGCAGAACGGCCTAAAGTTTGAAACCTGGAGATTAGCGCGCATGCGCGGTGTGCGCGGGCGCCTCTCAATGCCTCGTCGTTAGTCACGCGCATTGACAAATACTCGCAGTTAATTGGATGAAAACGCGCGCCGGCGCTGTCCGCGCACTAAATAACGCGGTTTACGACGACGCACTGTTATCAATAACCCTTGTATTGAAAGCTGTTCCGTTTATGCTGGCTTTTTGATCGGCTCAGTTATTGGTTGTATTCATATCCGCTTCGTATGTCATTCCTGTTACTAGTTGGTTGTTACCTGTTGACGTTGCACTTAGGTAAGATTTATTAGCTGAATCAGGCGAATCAGTGAGAAGTCGAATTTTGTATTTGAATTCAAATCGTACCAAAGCACTTAGTAAAATATAGGGTCCTTTCAAAGATGATGTTAATGAATTTGAAATGAAACAAGTGAATGTCTCACTCGTATGTTACAAAATCAATCATGACTGGTATATGGTAATTTTCCTTATTTCCGGGCGTCTAGTGTGGAGTGACTAAGGCCATGACATGGGATCTACGTCGGCGGCCCCCGGCGCGGCTGCGTCACCCACTGCTGCGATACCACTCTGACGAGCATTGTTTTGCACCTCTCATACGTCGGTAATGCCGGTAATGCGCCGTCCCAAGCTTTTGGTCGGGAAAACCCACTCTGAATGACGCCGTAACTGTGCTGCACATTAAAAACAATATAAAACCATAACAACCTGCAATCATTACTTAGTAAAACAACGTCATTAAGATAATCAAATGCTTAACCTACGCTTAATCATAATTATAGGCCCAGATAACTATCTCCGTAAGTACGGGAGCATCAAAATTGTATGTAAATCATTGCCATTTTAGAACACGATTTGTTTGTTAGAAAATCTCATAGAACTGTTATTCATGTTCCCATCGCGAAACCGGAACTGAAATCACACATTACATTTAATTTTATACGAATTTAATAACAAGTGAGATGCGCGCCCGTCCATTGTATGCTCCGTGACCATGAGAAAAAGCACAGCTCGATTTTTTTGTTGCCGATAAAGAGGTGCCGACGTACAATTCGGAGCAAGATTGATGCGCATGCGTGATCATATCTGCCCGCTGTGAGCGCTGCGGTAATAATTAATATTCCATAATCCATTCATCCCCACATTACGCGGCGACTCGTCTCACCGCCTCCGCGCCGCGCCAGCCCGCAAGCCGTACAGCCATACTACCTCACACCGGTAGCAATATGTAATCGTCACACCTCTTTAATTGATTCTACCCGTTAAATTCGAAATTTGAATGAGCCCTCGCTGAATGAGAACCGAAATAAGATCACGAGTGTAGTGCGGCGGGCACCAGTGCTGAGCCCCGGCGAAGCTCTCACTGCGCGGCACAATGACCGCGGCGCACACCGCCAGATCTCTCTCTTGATAAACGCATAAAAAAACGTAACGAAAAAACTACATGTCATGCATCTACGTGTGCTAGTCAATTTCACAGCGACCGTCATGGGAATCGAGCGACGAATGGACTTTAGAAAGCAATTAAAATCAGTGCCCACGAAAAGGAACGCAACCAAAAAGTGCGATCGACACATCAAAATCGGCGAACACGTCGCAATCTGTGCATGAGTCTGTTAGACGGTGTCTAACCGTGGCTGGTGGCTGGTGCGGCACGCGGGCAGCGGACCAGACCCCGCCAAATAGTTCTCCGAACTGAATGGTCGCTGACAAAAAACTTACAACGTACACCGGTAACGAGACATAAAGAAGACAGGAAAAAGAAAACCAGAGAATGATCTCGGCCACTTCACTTCATACAAATTGGTTATTACTTCAAATAGCCGTGGCACAGAATAACTGGTTGACATGTTAAAGATTTTGACGTTGGCGCCACTTGTGTTTTTTATTCTAAAACAGGGAAAATACATTTGCAAACAACTCCTAAAACTTTATGTACCTTCTACTTTAGAGAGATGATAAACACAAACAGGAACTACTTAGAGGCCAAAAGTGTACTTTACTTTTTATCGCCACAAAAAGGTCGGTATGAAATCGAAATCAGATTACGGATCCTGCGATTATAAAGTTTCGGCGGCGTACAAAGGGACGGTAACCACAATTTGGTTGTGGCGACCACACGGCCATACATTATAGAGATACGTTAGTACGTGTTGTGCTGCGGACGTGACTTCCGAGATATAAAACGATGACAAAAACGCGATTGGAAAACCGTTTCCTCGCGTATTACAGAGAAACTTTGACCGCGCGAGCTTATTTTGAATATGTTCTGGGTTAAAGCTTTAAACACGTTCAAATAATTATAATTTAGTCGTCGTCAAATAAGGTATACCTTAATATAATGTCGTTAAAACTTTATGAATATTAAGTTCTCACGTCGCTCTTTAATTACCTTCGATCATTAATGGATTGCTACCGAAGCTTACATGAATCACATCGAAACTATGCGCTACCGCAGGCATCGCGCTCGTTAATTAATTGGCACGCGTTTCATAATACAAACATGAATTTTAATACATTGACATCCAATTTGTGTAATAAATTAGTTAAAAACTTTACTAAGAAATAATGGATGTCATTGCATTATTCACTGTAATTTAATTACAAATTACACAGGTTTGTTTATCTGCGCACGAGTGAGTCACTCATGTGAGTAATGATGGCGGCGCAGGCGCCGGTTGCCGGTGTTGCCAGGAGAAGAGGGTTTGCCCATTTTAGGGGACTTAGAATGATAGTGCTATGTTACGTACTAAACGGTAGGACAGTTTGAAAGGGATTTCTTGTAGAGTGTTATTATAAGATAGGAGCTTAATGGTTATTACTACGACAAGTCGCAGTATCATCGGTCTGGTGAGCTTAGCCGCTAAATATAAAAATGTGAAGTAGGTTCAACTTTTTGGTCCACTAAAGATTCGAGTTTGATTCGAGTCAGAGCGCCCGTAACCGGGTTTGGAATACTGCCCAGTTTGTCCAACTCCTTCAAACATTAAACCAACCAACAAAACTTTGTTTAATTTAATAGAATGCACACATTTATGCAGTTTTGCATTCAAATGTGTAATGCAATTTTGAGCTTTTTAACTGGTAACCCGGCTTATAACAAATCATTTGCGCGGTCAACCGCACAGTAAATAGCAATTTTGAAATCAATCTAATCTTTTTCTATAGAGGCAATAATATCTATAAACTTTCGACACACAATATGCTAAAATCAACAATCAAAAATGCAAAATAGTGTCATAAGGAAAAGTATTATTTAAAAATTAGACGATCTTTCTCTTTATTTAAAAAACACAATGCACTTAGGAATTATCGAAGTGTGGCTTATATTAACCCAACGACCATGGGTTAAAACCAAATCCGGATAATAGCTATAAAATAATTCATAATGTCACTGTAAAAAGTTCAGCTGCGTAGAACATACTACTCAGAAAAAGTAAATAGAATATCCAGAATCATGGAATAATATTTGCTTTCCTCATGACGTAAAATGACGAAGTCACAACAAAAACAATTTATATCTAACACTAGCCCCGCTTACGTACAGCATACGTCGGCCGCAGCAAATTAATTAACATGGTCATTTTCCTCCAAACACGTTCGCTGTTTTGATATCCCAATATGAGTAACACATTCACTCTTTTGTATAACATTTGTTGCGTTGCTAACATAACAAAAGGTACTTAATTTATAATTGGACTACACTTTCCATTACGCCAACATAATTTATGTAACATTTGCTTTGTAAAAGAAATAATTTGACATTTTATTTGTAATGAAAGAGGTACGAACATGTCCAAATACATAATGGATTCCGGATAATCTTGATTGAATTGTGTGAAATGTCTAGATGGACGTTTTTGTTGTCTAAATTGACTGCCTAATAGACAACCTGACGAATAGAAAGGACAAGTGACCGGTAAAGTTATGCGAAAGATCTATCAAGTCGACTGAAGCATTCTTGAACTTTTTCTTATCATAATTTACTTATACTTTGTTGTATACAAACCTAGTCAGGATTCACGAAATATCAAACCCACATTTCAATAAAGTTGAAAAATAAAGAACGTTGTTTACGGTTTTTGAACTCTCGAAAGTACTGGCTAAGTTGGTTTCTTTTTCAAATATTACCTAAGTAATCATAATTATCCTGTTTTCCCAAACCATTAACTTGCGTACCCCAACTTAGTCCCACTTGTGCGTCAAGTGCGTAAACGTCATGTCAGGCCGCATTGTTGTTGTGTGTCAAGATGGCTGACGCATCAATGTATCTTTTGCGTAAATTCACAACACTATGATGCATTCATCGAATGACAAATAATCTTAGTCTCAAGAGTTATTAACAAGAAATAATGCTTTGAATTATTGTACGAAATTGAGCGTTTCAAAATAAATTGAAGATTAAAAAATTTATGTAGGTTAAAGCTAACAATCATGTAAGTAATTTCAAGCGGCAATCCGCAAAATTGATTGTAATAAAACTAGTTTATTGTTGCCTTCCACTAGAGCGTACTTTAATCTAAATCTGTTGTGTTCTAATCGATGTAACATGGTACATGGCTCAATTTATTTGCGTCCCACATTGTAAGAAAAGATTGTCCGCAACATACAAGCAAATAGTCATTTCGCATTAATTTTCCTTTAATAAACTCGATAAATAGAACATAACACCGCTACAATCTATTAATATCAAATTCTAAATATTATGCAAGAAACTAATTTAATATAAATTACAATGCTTTTTTATAAGTTCACAGAGAAAGTTTCTAACACTTGATTATAAAACGTATCGATTTTTTTATTTACTCGCATCGTTTTATCCGCTCTGAATTGATTCTCTCGAACGACCGCAATCGTTTTGGATACCATGCCACATGGTAGATTACATACGCAACGGAAGCAAACAGTAACCACAGAATACATCTACGTATTGTGGGAAACATACTTCCATGTTTTGCTTAGAACATATTTCAATATCTGTGATTAAATAGCACCAAAGTATCTCACATAAATAAATAATAACTACCATATTTAATCTGTAGCAGAAAATAATAAGCATGACAGTGAAGGCTGTATGACGAATTATCTTTGCTTATACAGAACAACAATAATCTCTGATTCATAACCTAAAAATACATTTACACAACGATTTATAATAAAAAATATCGTTTACCGTTTGGTACGTTTCCGATGATATATTATAGGAAAAAGTTAGTGATACCCGCTGTGCTATAGACAAGTCGCAAATCTTCACAGCTAAAATATCTAGAACCTAATATCGAGTGAATATAACGCGGAACTTTGAAAGGACTGAAAGTTATAGTGCACTAAAACATAACGTACGGTGAAAGTATTTTAAGATTTAGCTGTTAACCGCATTATTTATTCATGGCTCGCAGTAAACATAAATCGCATTTTAAACAAGTGCATTTTATACTGGGCTTTAAAAACAACTTTAAGTAAATTACGATAGTAAACTTCATCTCGTGATGTTAGTGCGCTGAGGTAGTATCTTTTTGTGGAAGTTTCGTATTCATAATAATAGGTATTTAGTTTTTGGGGTCTCATTTATCTTTATTAATTTTATTGAAAAAGAAGTATACTGTAGTTTATAGATAGCAAAAATAGGGTTGTTGAATGTCATATTGGTATATTTTTCTTTCTTCTTTTATCATTATGGAAGTTTTGTGGAGGTTCTTCGATCAGGTTTGTCTTGGACCACTTATGGTAAGATATTTTCAATGGCTTGACGTTGAAAGTTTACAGATGTAGGACCTCTTTATCATATGGTCCAGGTAATGTCTCTTAACCTTTAGGGCAACATAAAGACCAAATTTGCATCTAAACTACATAAATGAAGTCAAACGTTTTGCAGGCGATAATAGTTGAAGTACTCGTCAATTAAATGAATTCCCTACAAAATCAATCACACGTGTAATTACATGACTAGGCCAATTAAAATACAACAATGGAATCTGTGTTCTAATGTGAACGCTGTGTGGACTACAAATCGGGCATAGAAAAATAAGATGTCTGGCATTAAAGCCTCGTCTATGGTATTCGGTGAGCATAGACAATGAGCGACTCATTTTGGAAGCTCGTTCGGAAACAATAGAAAGTGGGGCCTCCTACAACTTCACACGGGACGCGCAACCAGTGGAAAGTTAACGAAAATACATTTCAATAGCTAAAAGCAAAATTGGATGAGTGAGCTTACGAAATTATCGCGTTAGTGGCCGTAATTCATTTGTATGAACTCTCCCAGGCATCGTGTGACCGTGTGTGATTCCACTAATGTGTTCTTGTTATAACACCTATTGCGGTTCGTTTTGAAACCGTTCTGTCATTGTGAAACCAACTTAATTAGGCACGATCACGATTCACACATGAACAAATGTTCACGAAATTTTTGATACAAATATTAAAGCAGCTCCATTTTATAAAACATAAGATTACATAAAATATAGTTAGCGGTAAGCGGCCATTGTTTATCGGTGATAATCAAACGGTGCTCAAGGTCTACCAGTCTTATAAATATTAACTTGCCTTTATGAGCATTCGACGGTATTTACACCCCATATTATTTATGTAATGGGGACTTACACTGGACACGCGATCTTCTCAGACAATGCAAGGATAGTGGCTGCCCATCATGAGCGACCTAGACTTCTTTCCACTTTAATTGTTCCCCACATCTATTATAGCGTATATTTCACTGAAACAATAGATTAACCCAGTTGCGGCGTGGTCTATTATAGTTATGGCGTTTCTCGTCCCGCGATATTATTGCTTTCGTATCCTTGGCGTGAGCGGCTATTTATCATGTGATCTATTGTACATACAGTCGACATCGGTATTAGATTAAAGCGATAATTAATGCTGATTCCATACGACCTAGATTCGGGCCCGCTCGATAAAGTTAATTTACAGTTATAGTTGTAAATCTCGTTGCAAAATAAACGGCGAGCACGCGCGCCTGCCTGACCGTAGACAACACGCGGAGACTCCCACACACCTAGCGCGCCGTCAATGGAACCCTTCCCGTTCCCAACCCGGGCCGGCGCCGGTAAACAGCGTCACGTGGCTGCACGCTGCTACCCGGCCGCCGGCATGCACACCCGCGCACGAGCCGGCCGCACCGCCGCAGCGACTCCGCAACCCCGCCGGGTAGCCGGGAACACGCACGCATGTGTGACGAGACAGGCGAAACAACACATGTGCGTGACCCACGCGCGAGCGAGAGGCACCCTCAACTTTTGTCTGAATGAACGGGGTGAAGTTTGACAAGTTGTGTACACATGGCCGCGAAAGGGTTGAGCCGAGTTGCAAACTAAGTTTGTGAACGCTTTCGATTTCGACGCGTGTTGCATATGGGGCGAACGTCGATCGATCGCTAACTTTGTTGTTGGCTAAGTTTACTGGGTATTTCGTTTGTAAATGGGATTAATAGAGTCGAGAAAAACTTTGCTAAAAACAAGAATATGTTGCGAAAAGCTGTTGAATTTCGTTGTAGATTGTGACAAGTCTGTGGAAAAAATGACGGATCGAATCGTAGTGCTAACGTATTGCGGGCGTCTAGTTATCGGGTGTGTTTCGTAAATCATTGTTTATGGTCGAATAGTTCTCTGAAGGGGTCCGAGAGACCGAAATTAGAAAGCGTCAAGCGCGCAAACTGCGCTACGACTAATTGACCGCAAGGTTTACGCGACTCTGCTAGAAATTGTGACGTAATATAATAAGCCTGAAAATGGCTTTATCTATGATATTGTCATCAGAAAGAGGACGTCACAATCAGGCGAACAGTTTTGGATATACCAGTTTTGGATATCTGATAATTTGCACTGTTTTATTAATATCTAATATCATACGTATTCATAATTTCCTAAATATTAGTTACTTTATGATTTAGTTCTTGTATGGGGTCCTACCTATTGGAAAACATAGAAACTCGCATAAGATTCTTATCTCACGCCGTTGCAATTCAAATGGATCTATATTCTGGAATGAGCTACAGTAGCGTCGTTTAAGTGTTTCCGATTTAATTTAAAAACGAAGTTATAAAATAATGGTAACAATAAAAGACCTCAGTGTACCTGTCAGTCACTCAAACAACGAACTGTAAATTATCCGAAGGCACCAACCTTGTACCGGCGTCGTAAAAATATAGTTATTATAAAGCTTAATGATATCTACAATAGCTAATAGATTAATTACTTTTTTTTTATTCCACACAAACTATAAAATGTCCAATTACAGCTGGCCTGTGTATTTACGTCGCGATCTAGATTTGCCTACTTTTATTAGGGTACCTCAATTAAATAATAGAACCTTTACTATGTTTAATGAGATCAATTTATTTATAATTCTGAAAATAATCAAGTTTATGATGCACCTAAGTACCTGGTGATGGATACCTGTTTTATCTGAGTGATAGTATTTATTTCTAATCATTTGGTATCGTGTAGTGAAAAATATAATACACTTGCTACGATGTCGCATCAAAAATGTATATATTTCTACGTGAAAATGTGAATAGATCCGTAAAACTGTGCCTTTGTTTACTTCACCTTAATAATAGGTACAAGCCAAAACCTCAAAGCACATTTACAAACGTTATCTACCAAAGCATTTGAGCTACTTACGTAGGTATGTAGGTTTACTTCACACGTTTGTCCACAAACACAGCAGTGACCACTTAAACGACCTTCAAATTACATGCTTTCAAATATCCAATTATTACAGACTATTAACTTAGGACATAACTTAAAGCAATTATATAGGTACGGAACCAACACTCAGCACGTCCACATGCACTTGCTCGTTTATTTTTAAGTCTTCCACCCGATTCGAATGTGGGCTTATTGATTGTCGGTAATTATGCAAAATAACGAGTCGCGGACTGGCTCGCTGCTCTAACTAGTGACGTGTATTAACGGTTCGTTAGGACCGTCAGCAAACTAAAGCCGCCGATACAAAGACACTGCGTGCGGAAAACTTAATTAAATCGATCCACAACTTATACGCGATACCATAAAATATACAATTAAAACAGATACACATTTAATGTGACTTGATGTTTTGCTTTCCGTTTGTAGGTTACTCCGACCGTACACATTATAGTGGGTAATAAAACTGGCGTCTGTGTGCACATATCGTTGTAACGTGGCTATCTGCAGTTTACCTAATTAGACGGAGCGACGTTTAGTGTAGTAATGCGAGAGAGATAACACGGGATTATAGCATAAATGCACAGTTACATGTAACTGTGAAGAAAGTTGCCTTTACAGGCTAAAGCTCGGCTTTGATTGGATTTCCATATGAGTGGATGTCAACTGCGGCCAATCCGCCGTATAAGCTGCATTCAGACTATTCATAAGCGACTAAATGCGGTTTATAACATTGATTGAAGGACATGATTAGTTATTGCGCGGCTTTCTACATTAAACATTTCATTTCGTTTTGAGTACGAGTATGTTTGTGATATCTTTGTGTAATGTTTTATGGCTTTAAGTTGGCGCATTCTTTGATTTTATACTGTATCTAAGATTTATCTTCTGCCATCGTCAATAAAATACATTAAAGCAGTGATAATTTAACCTATTGGTATGACTATTGGACTACCAATACAAAGGCCGTGGTTTAACTCCCGGCACCCACGTCTTTTCGAATTCCTGTGCGCATTATAGAGTAATTATCACTTGCTAAAATCGTTGAAGTAAAACTTTTAAAACACTGCGGTTTAAAAACTGAAAACCATGACCAACCATTCGCTAAGATGATTAAAGTACTGTACTGTACATCTATACCCGTGTAACATAATTAACGCACATCCTGAAACTACTTTGTTCAGAATCGATAACAGAATCCATTTCATTAATAAAAATAAATATTTTTTTTTACCAAAAAAATATTTAGAAATAATTAAATTGTAGACACTATTTTCATAAAGCACTCGAAGTAAACGAAAATGAGCCTTAAGTCGATGCAATAAGGCTATAAGGCTTATAGGCTATAAGTAACGTATTGAGCAATAGGGCGCCCACGCGTTTTGCCAATTATTTGTACAAATTATTCTGACAATATGTAATAAAAACAAATATCTAAGAAAATGATAAAAATGTTTCAATACATTAATTGTGGATAAAAAAGGATATTCTTTTTGGGGTGTCTGTGGATGTGCGTTATTTCCGTTACACGTTGTATATGCTGCACTTTAGGTCTCAATTACAGGCTCGTATTTTTACAGAAACTTACTGCAGTCTACATCTGTAGTCTAGCTCTATCCATAGCTAGGTACTAAGTATAGATACATCTGCATTAATATGAGACGAGAGTTGTCTCAGAAAGCGCGAACAATATCGATTCGCCTCACAATGCTATCCCTTGAATCTCAATTTATCTTGAAACTGATCGCGGTTTGATGTAAAATTATTTATGTAAATTAGTTAATCAATTGTTTTGATGAAATGTCGTTTATCGCTTGATTGATATAACGATGATTGATAAGAAGGCATCAACATGAGTTTTAAGGACAGTACACTGGTCAAGCAATATTGTTGAGGTATCTTCCGAATTCAAGTAAAATAACTTAGAACAAATATAATGGAAATACTTTAGGATCAGTAAAAGACGTACCCAACTAGTTTCAGGGGTCCACAACCGTTAACATTGGACATTACAGTTCTTTTTTACATTCTGTAACTCTTTATTATTCTATTGCTAAAAAGATTATTTTTTCCTAGCCTATAATGTCCCACTGCTGGGCAAAGGCCTGCCCCTAATCCGTCCGCTGAAAATATCTAACACCGAATGCTTGCCTTGCCATTAATAGATATAATTGCAACAATTATCATCTACATTTATCAATCTATCTTATTCATCTCAAGAGTACACTGTACCGTTAAAGTACCAGGCTCGCATAAGCGGGAAGCAGTCCAAGCAGTACAGAACAAAGAGTTTTCAATAAAGCAGCGAACGCGATCGATTTGTCGCATTCGATTAGCGGGCGTCGACTCAGGCGAGATGTTATTTACATCTTACAGGAGTTGAGACCACTCCAGACCTGCACCGGCACTATATTTTGTAATTATCTTGCAACTGTGTATACTCCGTTCCCTTAGTAAAGGTTTTAGAAACTTTGATACAGATAAAACAAGAATGTTTGGTTACAATCGTGTCAATATCAAAATTTTTAAATCAGAACTACTAACAAAAACCGAAGGAAACACATTATCTACATAGTTCAATTTCCTAACTCGAATATAATTTTGTTTGTAAGTTGCTTAAATATTACTATAAATTCTTATTTAAATGGGACATCCATATTTAAAAGGTTCAATTATAATACTAAATCAGTTCTCGATCGTGCTGCGTGGATTCAATGAAAGTTGTAACCAGTTGCCTGGCAACTTACTGGTAGCGCCATCTAGTGCCGAGTAGTAGATACTATTTTTCTTTCGTAGTTTTCATCTTTACATAACTATATTTAAATGAATGAACAAGTTTTTTATACTAATCTTTTGTACTTTAAAACTAACTTTAAGCTTTAAAATGTACCTAATTACTATCTTGATTCAAAGTATTAAAGTTAAGTAAATCTTAAATATATATTACGTGTATTCTGATAAGTATAATAACCATTGTCGCCTTTCATATTCTTGAAGGAACGTTTAACAATCCTCGAGAAAGGCAGCAGAGTGTAAAATTGATAAAAAGCTAAACTTTTTTCACCGCGCCTTGCAGGCCCCAAAATTATAATATTACTCTTATGTCGACTACTACAGGAGGATATTAAATTATTTCTAACTTCCTAAAAAATATACGAACTGTTATTTCCTTCATTTAGGTGCGTCTTGTGACCCATAATATGTGACTCATTACGATAAGTGCAAGTTCCCATCCGATTTGGTCAACGTTAGACATGTGATTTTGAAAACCTGTCGACCTAGAATTTTGGCTGTTACAATTTCGATTTCCTCATTATATCAATAATACGAAGCCCTGATCTCCACAGCTAATAAGCAATTATATTAAACTGGTTCTGTATTGTTGCAGTGTTTGGCATGGACTCTCCGCTGGGCCTGTTCCCGCCCGGCATGGAGCACAAGATGTACCCACTGATGGACGTGGAGCACCGCGCGCCGCCGCTCGATGCGCAACTATTCACCAACGTTAAAAAGAAATGTAAGTAACTACCACCTAACCAAGAATGTCCCACAGATTCCTGCATTAAACATACGGAAAACAAAAAGGTATTCGCAAAAGCCTAAGAACGATTCATACGACACACGTATTCAAGTTATCTAGGAACAATGGGACAAGTACAGTCATATCACGAATAGCAGAAGCGTGCCAGTAGCGCAACAAAGGATCGAAGCGCAATAATGCACAAACTGCATCCCGCGCCGCCCCGGGCGCCCGGGCGTCCCCATCACACATCGAGTGGTCCGCAATCTCACCGCGCGAATGTTAAACGCCCATTGTTTCTGAGCAAATGTTTATTAAGACGATCTGATAGCGTATCTCATAGGGGAACTGGGGAACAGACGACGAGTCTAACGTATGCTTTGAATACGCCGTGGTCGCCGTTCACTCCGGCCGGCGCACAATAGTCGGCGATCGATTAGCGCCCATCGCCGAGACACCCGCACACGTGCCTAGCGCGGCTCCCTCGGCGAGCTAACGAGCCTCATGCAAAACATCCTTTTTAATTTTGAAATGCTCGCGTGACCCCCGACAACTATTAAAAGAAAAACTAATTTCCATAATAAAATATCATTCCTCCGACGTTCCGAAATGTTCTTCGAATTATCTGATCGGAATCGAGTTAACGTGCTCCGTTGAAATTATAAAACTATAAAGTTGGGGCGACGTCGCCGGCGTATGCATGTCCGCGTTTCTTTTTGACAAACCGCCGTAATAGTCGCGTGCTCGCATCGAATTAATGACAAATCGCCGCCAACAAAATGTCGCCGCAACCCGCTCATTTCGCTCGCTCGCTCCGTACACAGTTATTGCTCAGCCGAAACATGGTTATTAGATAATGGTGCATTCGCGTAATGCCGTCGCGGCGGCGCGGCACACGGCACATGTCGTGCCGGAGCCTGCACTCCGCCGCTCGTAAATCACTGAACTCCGCGCTCGCGGTTGTTTCCTTATGTAATTAGTTGACTAAACATTTCTGTTTCGTTGACACGAAACCTCCACCACATTAATTATGTTATCTGTCTTCCGCAGGGCGACCCAAGGGTCAACACAGCGCGCCGCGCGGTGGCCCACCTCGATCGTGGACGAACGCCGAACTCACGGAGGCCCTGCAGCATGTGTGGAACAAGAAGATGACGACAAGCCAAGCCTCGCGGATCTTCGGCATCCCTTACAACTCGCTGCTCATGTATGTGCGCGGCAAGTACGGCAAGAGCCTCAAGCTGGAGCAGCTCCGGAAGGACTGCATCGGCGGCCCGCTGGACGTGCTCAACCTCAACTCCGGCAACAACAACAACAACCAGCCTTCAAGCAAACACCACGACAAAGACGACCACCAGAACTCAGGACAACGACCAGCGAGCTCAGAGCCCGACATTGCCTCGAATCCAATGTTCAATCCATTCCAGCAAGGGTTCTACCCGGAGTTCCCGCCCGGCTTCCCGATGCCGCTCAACATGCTGCATCTACTGCCGCCGAACGACAAGGCGCGGGAACTTTACCAGTCAATGCCGATGGCTCTGGACTCGCTGTCCGGAATAACGAAAGAGGAGGACTGCAAGAGCGATAGATCCAAGGAGAACTCCGCCGACGAAGAGGGAGACTCGTACCGCGCGCCCTCGCACCCGCCGCACCCGCCCGACAGCCGCACGCTGCTGCACCACAACGGGCAGGACTAAGCTCGCCCGGCGTCACCCGCGGGCACCATCCCGAGCCGCCCACACGTCTCCAGGGCTCGCTCGTTGTATCTAACGATGGACTAAAACTGGAATTTAGTTAGTGTATTAATAAGTAACAAATCTTAATTACGTGTTTTAGAAATTAATTTTATATCTTGTGGTCGATCACTAGCGACAGAACTTCAAGTTGGTGTGCTTAGTGGTACTAATAGTGGAACTTTTAACAACTTTTTAATGTCTACGAACCAAATGGTGAGGTGACACGTTATTTGAATTTGTGTAAGTCACAGAAGTATGAAAAATGGGAGTACGGTTACCGTAAACGGGTGAAGAATTTTTCGGATTTCTGCGATGTAAAGTATTTGTTGTTAATTATTTTGTAGAGGTATCACTCGCGAGGGCGCAGTGAGGGTCTGCCGACTCGGCCACATAGTGTAATATTTCGATTGGAACCTAAAACTCGCTTAAATAACTTGGACGGTAGCTTAATACCGCATTATTGCTATTGTTTTTTAATGTGCAATACTAAATTGGAACTTAACTACTATGAATACACTAGAAAAGTTTCAGTTTTACGGATAAAGTAATTCGTACTAGGATGTATTTGTGAAATCTCCGGGGATCGCGACCGGCGACGTCCACATTAAATTAGTTAAATTTATATTTAAAAGATGTGTTAATATTGTAAATGTATATTAATATCGCGTACTAAGTGATAGGCGATAATTTATTTTGAAGGAGTGCAATAAGTATGAAAGGTGTTGTGATTGTTATCGTTAAGACATTCCGAATTTCATTATTGTTAACTCATTCCGTTACATTCCATATTTTTAGATAATGTACTATAATTTCTTACTATTTTATTGATACAACGCATTGACTTCTTCATTCATAGAAAACTTTGTAGATATAATACGTTATACGTGCGAATTCACTTCTGCATCTCACCAAAGTTTGTAAAATATTTCGTAATAATAGTTATAATTCGATGATAAACAATTTTAATTGTAAATAGTTATTGATAAAAAAATTAATGGGATATAAATTTTTGAATTAACCAGTAAATAAGGTGGACATTTATATGTGTCTAAAATGGTAAATAGTAGTGTATTGTAATTGTTGTAGTGTTAGTGATGTGAATCAGTGAGCTGGCCGAGAGGTAGCCGACGACGAGAGGGCCGCGACGCACTAGTCACACACAAACGTTCCGAACTAACGTCACACGTAGCATGACTTGTACACACGTAAGAAATATAATTTCAATCGAGTTTTGTTAAAACTATACGCTAGTATGGCAATTATTAGTCCTTAAATAAAATTGCCAAAACTTTATCAAGTTTGGTTTGTTTTAATAATCTTGTATAGGTAATGGTGATCGGCTAATAATTGCCAGTGAACCCATTCAAGAATCTCCCCACGAATTTCCATTAATGACAGTGCGCGCCACGTTTAGACAAATAATGTATCTGCACTCAATGTTCAAATAAAAAGGAGCTTTCAAGATTTTAGTAAATAATGAAAGTTAGAATAAAACGTTCAATACTATCTGGCTTTAGATAAATGTATACAGTGATCACTAGAGATACCGTGTGGTTAGTTAGATACATGATTTTACCTGTTGTAAATATTATTTGTATAATAATGAACTATATCTGTTGAATGTATCGTTTCCTTTATACGCTGTACCCAAATCTAACAGACATTACGTTCTTCGACAGTAAATACAAAACATCAATGTTTATGCGTGTTTTCCTTAACTGTTTTATCCAAATTACTAACTATAGTCGTCGAAACATGAAAATCTCTCAACAGAAGACTGAACACTATTTACGATTCTATTTTATAAAAGATATTGTACATTCACATAACAGTACAGCAACAATGGAATCCTCATACCTACATACAGTAGTTACACATAGTGTCACTTCATAATAACAATATTATCATTACAGGGATTTTATATATTAAACGATTAAATATGATTAAAATATTGTAATAGTTTTAACAGATTTTATATTGCTTTTTTCTCATTCCGTTTACGCTGGCAACATTAAATGCAAAAACCGCGCACTTTTGTAATTAAATATAACGGATTCACATGTAGATAATATAATAAGGTCATGTATTGAATAAATAAACAATTGTCTGTATGAAACGTAAATACATGTGCCAAAAATTGTAAAGAATTTCACGAGACGCGTTCGTTGTTCAGTGAGCCAACAATGTCGGCCTGCAGAGCTTGTGTTGTGACTTGTGACCATAGATTACGTTCAATATTTACCTAATTCGTACAAATTCAGCAGTATTAGAGTGATTTTGTTAAAGTTATAATTGAGAAGTTTTTTTTGTAATTAAGTTTTGTTATTTGTTAAAGTGTAGGTCCTGCGATTGACGAGATGTATTGATAAGAGAATGTTTTAGTCCGAACGGAATATGTTTGTATATGTCAATATAATATATTTATGGTTCTGTGGTTTACTTATCGCTATCGACTTCGTTATGTAGTAAATTCTGGTTTATTCTGTACTTCTCTTCGCCGCTACACATTCTTGTACAACTACGTTCAGCTTTTCAGCACTGTTCTCATTAAGCGTAGGTGACATCAGGAGCCAAATGTAATAACGTAAAGAATTAATAGTTAATATATTATTGTACGACATTCAGTACTTATTTTTAGTTGATAAATTGTGATTGTATTATTTTTAGTGAAAATTCAAAATATTTAGTTCCTTCAATTTTTGTTACGAGTATTTATAAATTGTAATTGCAATGATTTTTAGCTTTTAGATAATTGTTCTCTCCGATAAAGAGTATAATTAATTGTAAGTTTTTATTTGTAATTTAATTTGTTGTATTTTGCTTAATATAATGACAAATTAAATTAAATGATATCGTTACATTAGGGTGTAAAAAAGATTATCTATTTGATCTTAAATAAAATACGAAAAAATATTTATGTTCTAGTATCATTCTAACGTGTAATTGAAATCGAAAGATGGAGCGTTGTAGTAAAATTCGTTTACGGTCACCGACGTAAAGTGTAAAAAATAAAAATATGAAATACCAATTTGTTGTTTTAATTATTACTATATACTCCTGTTGTACTTATATGGTACTGATGTAGACACGTATT